>CALZFC010000004.1:2295000-2567500 GCA_945643635.1 Allodiplogaster sudhausi
CTACGCCGCCTCTATCACCTCGAAACTCTCCAACCCCCTAATTCCAGGCAACGATCTCCGACTTTGGGCTGTCGAAGTTTCTGGTTGGCGGCGAGGCCAAGATTAATACCAACGAGACTTTGCCTCTTCGTTGGTGCGCTCCCGAAACGTTCGCCGAGGAAGGGGTCCGCTTTCTTTGCTTCTTTTCTCTCCTCTTCCCACTTCCTTCTGTCTTGACGCCTTCGACTCGTTTCTGTGAATTCATCAAAATATTCATCGAGGAATTCAATATCGCAGTGTCACTTGTAGGCTGATGTTTTTTCTTAGAGTGACGATTTTTTTCACTCCTTTTTTTAAGCGAACCTACACGGAGAAGTCGGACGTCTGGTCGTTCGGGATCATGATGTGGGAGTTCGGCACTCGTTGCATGGATGGACAGCCCTTTGATGGCTCGGAAACGTGGAAAGAACACGTCAGTTCTTACTGCATCTCTACCATGAGATCCAGATATTAACTACTAACAATAACATATGTACATATATCAAGGATCTAATAGTTGTTTTGTTGATCTGTTTAAACTATAGAAGAATGTTTATGTTTTGACTGTTTTGATCTCCTTAAGTTCAGATCAAATTCGGCACGGATGACATTGCCCCGTTCAGCAGGGCCAAGGGAAAGGCGAGCGAGTCGCAGCGTGTCAACTTCCCCGGCTTCTTTCGCGCTGCCATGAAAAAGTGCCTCGTTCGGGTACGCGGGGATTGAAGGAGCCAAAACTTGCATTTGAAATCCCGCCTTTTTTGCCTGACTCAAGCGCTGAGGGAGCATGTGTGATTTAGATAGAAAAACGAGAGGAAAAAACAGTTTTACTTTTGAGCGGGAAGTTAATTTTAAGTTTAAAAACTTCAGGACCCTGCCGGCCGTCCCACCTTCGCCACGCTGAAGGACTTTTTGGACAACGAGCTCGTGATTCTAAAGCGGACTTAGAGCACGTCTCCTCTTCCTCCCTTTCGCACGCCACTCTCACAATAGCCCTCTCTCTCTCTTTCTCTACTGCGCCTGACAACAATTCCCCCAGTTCAAACTTAATCGATAAAGAATTTATGAATTTTTCGTTTTGTTAATTTGAATTTTCAAGTCCCATTGGAAACTAGGCACAGAAAAATGAAAAGGAAGTTAAAAGAAACAAGCAGCTGGAAACATAGAAGTACATATGTATAGTACATATATGTAGTAAAATGCAAATTATGTTGTACAAATTACACAATGTACATACTTGGTACAGCCATTTTGAAGTTTTAGTGACGCCGAAAGCGACAAAACTACAAAATGCCCTTGACCTTTCCCGGCCCGCTGTCAAGACTAGAGAATTGCTTTCTGTGCATGCTGCTTTCTCTTTCCATTCTTAGCCAGCGTCCTTACGGAGGCAGGCAACCCACGTATGTATTTCTTGTGAGAACAAAAGCAAATGGAGCAAAATCTAAATTGCTGCTTGAAGCCTCCGAAAATTGCAAGTTTGGTTTAGCAAACTTCTCAATGGAACTCACAATTAAAAAAAAATACGAGTCATTTTATATTTTGAATTGTCGCATTATTGTTATTATCAATGTGTAACACTTCTTTCCATTTGCTGAAATTTCTCACTTAGTTTTGCTTAAGTCTTGCTTCTACATTAGAGAATAGTTTTATCTTCTTTTCTTCATATTTCCTATCGTATTTTAAGCATGCTATTTCTATACACGTGACACTTTTGTGACCATTAAATAAAGTTAAACTTAAAAGAAGTTCAAAATCGATGTCCAAAACTTTTTTATCGTTAGGGCGTCTTTAACCGTGGCCCTATTATTGGGAATAATAATTCGCGAAAGAGTGATGTGATTTAAAGGTGGTTATTGCTCGCTCGCCAATTATTGTCATTTTTGGGCACGAAAGAGGAGAACCGAGTCACGAGATAGCTCCAGCTTTCAACTTCCACTGCTTTTTGAACTCACTCAACATGTCTCTCATTCTCTCTATCTCTACGTGTCTCTCTTCTCTCTTACTCTCTGACGTTCTTTGTACGCCTCTACTTCCAAAACGTCAAAGGCACGCGCTACCAAGAACCTGAGCTTGCAAACACGAACCCACTTTATATATAGCAACTGTTGACGGAGTGGGCGGTCTACTTGCTATGTACTTTTCGTTCTTCAATCATGCCAATGTCATTCGTGGCGTCTTCATTCTCAATCCTCGAGACAAATTTCAGATCCGATGAGCATTTTAGCAGTTGCGTTTTTCGTGGTGCTCCGGCTGATCGATTTTGCATCGTCGACAATGTCCTTTCCCCTGAATCCAGATTATCCGCCCTACGGTTGCCAGAACTATGGCGCCTGCCAGGTATAAAAAAGACTTTTTTTTTAAACTTTAAACAGCACAAAGAGCAAATTTGAAGTAAGGAAATGTTTTTAAATATCAAATTTGGCAATGTTTATAAATCTGCGTGAAGATGACTTCACTTCAGAGTCTCTCGCAATGGCTGCCCCACATGGTTTGCGCGTCGGGCGCTTGTCTTTGTCCCAACGGCTTCACTGGCGCGTTCTGCGAAACAAGTGAGCTTGCATAATTTAAAAAATATTTTTATTTAAAGAAATTTAAAACTCTTTCAGATGTTGACTTTTGATTAATTCATGCGGAAAAAAGAAAAAAAAATAGGCGCGAAAAAAAATTTGAAATCAGATTTAAATGTCGACTACTGCGCGTCGAGTCCATGCGGCGCGCTTCGGGACTGCCGAAGTGTGCCGACGGGCTGGTATATCTGCTATTGCAAAAACGGCTACAATGGACCCGAATGCACGCCCGAAGGCAGTTTATCATGCATTTTTCCTATTTTATTAATTGTATTTTAATTTAATTTTTTGATTAAGTATTATCTGTAAAATGTATTTTTAATTAAAAAATTTTCAAGTATTGAGAAATAATTTATGCACATATTTCAAGATTACAAAATAGCTTACCAAAACATACATATAAATGTTGAAGCAATTGAATGGAAACTCGAATGAGCGTAATTATTTCCCCTTTTTTTCATAACACATTTTTTTGTAGAAAACATTATTAATTTTACTATTTAACAATTTTTTTATGAATAAAGAGGGTTTTTCAGTCGCCGATCCGTGCGCCAAGTACGGCGCCGACTATTGCCAGAGTTTTGGCTGCACGAACACGCCCGACTCACCGCACGGCATGGTCTGCAACTGCCCGGCCGGCAAAACTGGCTCTAACTGCATGGGTAAATTTTATTTCTTCTTCAAGAAGTCGTATTTCATTAAAAAATTATGGACGAATTGCCATTTTCAAATCAAATGCTGGACAAAGATTAGTCATGACGCACTTTAGGCAAGCCATCACAAATTGTTTAGTAACGGATACTAGCAAGGATATTTTTGCTGTGAGATTGAACGGAAATATATAATATATGCATACATTACATAATGAACTTTCTCGCCAATGACTAAAATTGCCATAAATGATGTCTGACATACATAGTTACCACGTAATAAACTTTCTAGACAATGACTAAATTGGCCATAAATGATTTCTGACATAGTTACCACGTAATGAACTTTCTCGCCAATAACTAAAATGGCCATAAATGATGTCTGACCTAGTTACGATCGGCTGCCATTCCGACTCGGATTGCAAGTATGGCGCGGCGTGCAACGTCGATGAGGGCTACTGCGACTGCTTCCTCAACAAACTCTATCCCGGTCTCGGGAACTACTATGATTACTGTGGAGGTCATCTTTTAAAAAAAAAATTTAATGTTGAGCAGCATATTAAATCCGGGTCTTCTACCGATTAATCATCGTCTTGCTTCTATGTGTACATATTCTGCTGAATATGAAATTTATTGAATAAACCATAATGATTCCTTTAATCCTTATCGATTAACTATCAGTAGTAAAGCAATAGTCGAATTATAATATTTATCATTAGCTGTTATGTCACTGCGCGAAGCGGGCGAGAAGTTTATTAGAGAGTAGGGAGACGACAGTCGCTGGCAAAGAAAAATGAGACAATGAACGAAGTGAGCTCGCCTATTAGAGGCTTTTATGCATAATGTACTAGGCGAAAAAAAAACTAATATTCTAAGTAAACAATAGCGAACGTCAACAATGCTAATTGTAAGCGACTCATGAAAGCTAGGATATTATAGATACATACAGCAATGCACATACAGATGTATGTATTATAGTCCATCTTACAGAGTCAAAACCTTTACATTCTACAAATAGATATAGAAATTCACATCTACTTAACACATCGGGGGCCGGGGCCGGCCACCCCTGGACAAGACATTACAAGGTAAAATAAATACATATTATTACGCAACTATTGAAATGAAAATATAACAAAAAATATTATTATTTTAATAGTAAGAATAAGCGGCACGAATTCGTTCTCGTGTTCCAGGCTATCTACAGTGCCCTTATACGATTGGTACGGAATGGGAGTGCAAGCACGGCAACTGCACGAACGTTGTGAATCTGCCGAAGACGAGCTTCATCTGCGAATGCAACGACGGCTACACTGGCGACTATTGCGAAACAAGTAGCCTGACATCTTCTTATAAGAGAAATTATTGTTTTTAATATTCATTTAATTTTTTTTTAATTTATTTTTTTATGTACCTTGAACATTATTGCACTGCATGGATCAACAGATATGGTCAACACAAAAAAATACACTGATTCTATTGATAACAAATAACAATTATAACCATTTATCGTTGTATCAGGCCGATTGTGGGATGAGCACAGGGATATAACAAATACATAATTGCATCCTTTCATCTTTTTTTTTTAAGAAGTTATATTTGGCTACTCCACGATTGCAGTGATCGACTACTGTACATCTGATCCGTGCAAGAATGGTGGGACGTGCACTCCAATGGAATGCAATGTCAAATGCGCGTGCCCGCCCGCGTACTCGGGCACGCACTGCGAAACATGTTGGAACATTATTTTGACATTCCCATCTTGCTGCTCCAAGCCAAAATATTCCTGTCACGAGCACAAAACAAATAAGTGAAGAATATCGATATCTACCACGCAAGCATACAAATATGGCCAACTTAAAAATTCAAGAGGTTGTTGGTCTCCCGAATGGTGATGTTTCACAGTCACTTGAGACCCTGTTGCACTCAACGTTGAGTGCGCAGTCTGGCCATGAAAGCTGTTGTTAACTATTTCCACTCTCAAGCCGTCTCTCTCTCCTAGCCAATATCTCTCTCTCCTTCCCTCGCTCGCTTTCTCAATCCCCCTCTCTCCTGCATCACTAATTGCGCTCCTAGCATGTACCCAGACAGGTGCATGCATGACTTCCTTCTTGTAGACAAAAGAAACGCGTAGAATAGACAAATGATCTTCTGACGGAGGAGGAAGCTGATACACAAAAAAAAGACAAACAATGCGATGGCTTGAATTTAAAAAAAACAAAGCTAGCTAAGAAATCATCAAAGCAGCTCATTCTTACAGTAATCGGAACGATTACATCGCCTATCGGAACTACGACGCTTTCTGACGGTTCGTCAGCATCAACGTTTAAAGGGTTAACAACTTCGACTTCTGAAGCGACGTCCATTTCCCTTTCTGATACGACAGGTTTAATGCTACTTTAAAAAATATTTATATTTCACTTTTTTTTATTTTTCGGATATCTATTCCACTTTCATTACAATTATGTTAATTCTCTTTTAATTCCCTTTTCCTAAAGAAATCGAAGCAACGTTGTCTACCGAAGCCACGACGGTTTCTGACGGTTCGCAAACATCGCCCTTTAAAGGGATACCATCTTCGACTTCTGAAGCGACACCACTTTCGCTTTCGGACACCACAGGTTTAATACTACAAAAAAAATGCATATTTTTACATTTAAGCGCTAATCTCTTTCTCGTTTTCTACAGGTAAACTAGTAATTATCTGTTTATTTCCTTTTCTATAAGAAATCGGAGCGACGAAGACAACATCGCCAACCGAAACTACGATGCTTTCGAGCAGTTCGTCAACATCGCCGTTTAATGGGTTAACAACTTCGACCTCTGAAATGAGTTCAAAATCGCTTTCTGACACGACGACAGCATCTGCTGCCAACTCAGCGATTACTACTAAATTTTTGCGTCAGTCTAGCATTCATTATGAACGTGGTCATTATGAACTGTTTGATTAGATAAGCTGATTGTGAGTTTATTTGTTTGGGTAAAAAAGCAACAGTTTATCGTTTAGATTTCGATGCCTGTAAGCCTGTCCGAACTCCGGATGGCGTTCTTCATCAGTCTCCTTGCAATGTCAGCTGTCATACAATAATCTACTGGCGGCAAGTTTAAATTGCTTTCCTGAGTTGTTCAGATTTACGACTCTGCCGCATCATGCATTGTTGATATTGATGGAAGAAAGTTCAGTTGTGTCTGCTCGCCAGACTTCACGGACACTTCGTGTAACCTTAGTAAGTGATTAACTTCCTATCAGTGTTTAGTTAAAGTGCTTTATCACTCTGTACAAGTAAGTAATGTTGTGTGGGTTTTCCTTCAAGCTATGATCATTTCTTTTCAGCTCTCAAGACGTTCACGACACTGGAGAAAATATTCTCACCGCTAAAGTGGGATAAGATTCGCAATGTTGGTGATGATCATTCCAGTAGCCTTATTGTTATGAGATACATAGTAGATATCACTAATTTAATAGGCAAGTGCACTAAAAAACGCGTCTTACGAAACTTGCGTCAAGCAAATTTCTCATAATCAGGTACTGACCGAGATTGTGCGAGATCCGACTACTTTCAACACTGCTTTTTCGTATGAATTAGCGCGTCTGAATGAAACTGCGAGGACGGATCTCTCGTGGACTCTCGACGACTTCCTCGACTACATTGCATTCGAGGGACACGAGCTCGTGGCGGCGTAAGTCAAATTCTGTTTAGGAAACTCTGTGTCGCGAGGAGAGACGACATAAAGTCTTTATTTGTAATAATCCCGAGGAGCCGGCCAGGACACTTTCATATGTTGGTATTTCATCTACAAGTCCCGCGTGCCCCTGCGTGCATTTTATATGTTCTTCCCTTTGCTGGCCGAAAAAAAATTATGGACGAATTGCCATTCTGTATATACCTCGCGACACTCTGTATATACATATTTTTTCAGAATATCTTCATTCTCTTTTTAAATATAAAAAGAAGTTTAGAGATGTCCTCGTCATGTTCAACGACATCTCGCTCGGCAATTGTTTCACGTTCAATCATCGCGATAGCAATGCGACCTACGTTGCGAGGAGAGCCGGAGGTCAAGCAGGTTTGCTTGCACAGTTTAGACTTGCGCAAGTCCAAAGAGACCAATTTCTAAGGCCTCCAAGTCGGCCTGAGGCTGCATGGACAGGAGAATCTTCCATATGTTATCTTGGCGTCGTTTAATGTCTTCCTCCACAACGCGAACGAGGACGTTCTCTACGACAGCTTCAGATTGCAGCCGCAGCCTGCGGCAGAAACACGAATCTCCTTTACTCAAGTAAGCACAAAATTTATGTCGTTGCAATCCCCGTTTTATTCATTTTTCTTTTGAACTGCCGATTTTACCTCCATTACCTCTTTGATAAGGAAATACTTAAAAAAAAATTATTGATGGACAAGAGGGATAAATCCAATAGGACTACTTCGATTTGGCTATTGGACAATGTACATATATAAAAAATTTAAATAATGCATAATTTAAGTAATGAATTTGAGTATTGGCTTTGTTAACATGGATGACAGTTCTCCCCATTCAGACAACGTACGAATACATGAAAAGCGGTTCAAAGTGCATCTCAGATGCCCGCGGCATTACTCCATACTACTTTGATGCTTCACGCTATTCGCAGGAGGTGAAGCAGAGAAGCCAATATTTAATGTCGACAAATATTTCCATATTAATTAGGAAGAAAAAGGATTAGCGGAAGATGAAATTTTAATCATCCTATCAGGCCTGTTATCGTTCGTGCTACCAACAGCGAGTTGTGGAGGTTTGCGGCTGCGCAGACTACAGCTTTCCCAAGGCAGAAGACAACGAATATTGCAACATCAGTAGACGTATGATTGCCAAAAACACTTTTGGAAAAATATTATTAGATCGAAAATAAAATAATAAAATAATTGTTTCCCTATGCCATAGCCTTGGCGGTTTATTCATTGAAACATGTATACCGTATTTTCTCTATTAGTACCCCGGGGAACAATTTTTCAATACCCTTGCGCGGGAAGGGCACTATTACAGGGATTGGTTCTACTAGAGGGAGGGGTACAAATTTTCAATGTGAGACACTAAAAGTTTGAAAACAACATATTCTTCTCAAAAATAGAAGAATCATAACTCGAATTCATTGGAATCATCACTGGAATATCCATTTTACCACTATTTTGAATGAATTTTCCATCAGTTCATTGGGAAGAGCATCCCATGCCTCCAGGATTCATTTGAGGTACTTTTCGAGCCGAGATATTAGTCTAATAGGAGGGGGGCACTATTGGAGGGGTGGGAGGTTCTTCTAGAGGGAGGTGTTCTATTTGTCAATGGCTTTATCAAGGGGAGGGGTTCTAATAAAAGTGGTACTAATAGAGAAAATACGGTAAATATAAATTTAAATAAATTTCAGGCGATGGTGTGGAAGAGTGCAAGGCGACCTCGAACCTGCCGAGCTCGTTGAACGGCTGCAGACATTGTAAGATGGCGTGCGACATTGACCACTTTGAGATTTCCTACTCTTTCAGCGACTTTTCCAGCTTCACGGTTAATTTTAATATACTGACGAAGAATAATTTTATGAATGTTTATTGAGTTATTATACAAATAACCAATTAAAGAAATTGAAATCAATAATTTCCCGAATACCATTTCAGCAAGTCAAATGTGAAGACTCGACGGCGAACGATTCCAAGTGCACGAGTTTGATGCGCAATCGTGTTGGATTTTCAATTCACTTGTGATATTAATAATTTGTTGTGAAATTTTATATTTATATTCTTTAATCTCTATATGCTCTAATCCTAAATATATTTTCTAACCCAATTTTTTTTTATTAGTTCCTAAGATTTCATCACACTAAATTATAAAAAAAAACATAAAAATTTAAGCTATCAGTGACCATAAGCTATTCTACCCTTCAAATGTATGCTTACGTTGAGGAGTACGCAATTAGTGTAAGCTTATTTTCAACTATTCTACGTAGATCTTTGTTATTTGGCAATCAATAATGAATGCATTGATTGATTGATTGATTAGCTTATTAGTATAATTAGATATGAGAGATTGGTGTTTCCAGTTTACGAACTGGTTAAGCTACCTCGGCGGCACAAGTGGAGCATTGCTTGGCGCGGGTGTTCCTTTCGTATTTGAACTTCTTTTTCTGCTGAAGATGCTGCTAGGACCACGACCCGAAGCCGGCTACGAATAACATTTACATATATGTATGTCTGTTATTTTGGATACACTTTGCAAGTACAACATCATTTCCACATGTTAATTAAGCTTACTAGATGTGCTATAGCAGTGCAATCAAATGGACTATCGGCCACTGTAAATAGATAAATTCTGTTCGATGATGGTGCGCTGAACTGGCAACGAATGTGTTTGAATAATTCTCACGTTAGATGAATTTCAATAATCCTACTGCATTTTGCAAGCAATAAAGATGTGGATATTTTGCGTGCATTTTCAATGTAGGAGGTCAGCTTGAAAACTGAAAATTTGAGTGAACAAAGCATTCACAAGTCACCAGGAAGAAGATGTCATCAAGTTCCAGAAGTACTATTAATTACAATTAAAATGAGGATACTTACAAAGAACTTTTCTTCTGCTATTTAGCTATTTGTTCATCTTTTATTCTCATATTTTTTTATTATCTGAAAACAATGTTGAATATTGATTTCTTGTTTGTTATTATTATGTTTCATTTATTTTCAGTTCTTCATCGCAATGGTCGCGTACAACACTTCTATTTATGTAGTTCACGAGTACGATCAGAGTTTTATTGGCTCTACTCCTTCTTCGACGCACTCTTCTCCGGCCCGTAGACCGTCTTCTCCTCGAGGGTCTTATCCTAGAGGGTCCTCATCACGTGGGTTTTCCCCTCTTCGATCTTCTCCTACTCCTCGCGCTTCGCCGCCTTCACCGACTCCTTCCTCATCACAGGCGGCATCGGAATCTCTACGGGGCAGACGCTCTTTCCAGGTCCTTCAGATCGTCTTCGCTGCTCGGGTTGTAGCACCCTCGGAACACCATCTTCTGGTCGCGCCGCTTCTTCTCGTATGCCACTCTCTTCTGGCTGAAATCGAGAGTTGTTTTGAAAATATGCTAAAATCGATAATGATTATTTAGCAGAAAAATTAATTAGAGGAATAATTGTTCATAAACTTCTGAGCAGGGCCTAAAAGGGCCTAGGGGATTGCAGTTATGGAAAACCCACCGGTCGATGTTATGCTGGAAGAGATTTTAAAGGCGTTAACCAACGCTGGTCTCCTGAAAATTAATTTAAAAATTAGATTCTTTAAAGGAGGTATCCGGGGAATAATTAATCTATGTTTTGTTCTATGTGGATAAGTTCATCTTGGCGTAAAACTCAGAAAGTTTAATTGATTTTCTTTCATTACATTTTGAGCAAAACTAACATGAAACCTGGGAGGTAGAGAATTAGCTACGGTAGGACAGAGCCGCCCTCCTATTTCACATGCTCTCTCGACCGAGTGACAGGCAACTTTTTGAGCGCGCGCGTTCAAATTGTTTCCCAAGCGCTACTGTAAATTATTCGCCGGATACTTTCTTTAAGCTGGATTTATAAAAATTCTGAAGTGTTGTTCGAACTTCATTGTTCTTCTGGAAACCACACTTGATCCGTCGAATGGAAAGTCGGAGGCTGTGATTGGCTGGAGGAAGAGGGAGAGCGACAGCTGAAGCAGAGTGAAGGACTTCTGCATTGCCTGAAAATATTTTTTATAAGACTCATCATAGGGAGAGAATGAATAAAATGCATTCTATATCCAGTATTTATTTAGAGTTATTGGTAGTATTAAGAGATTGTTGAATGTACAAAGGAATTGTAGAGAAAAGCGTGCCAGGAAAGGGAGGCGAACGAGAGCCGACCAGTTGCGCGAGTGGAAAGAGGAGGAACTGATGAGGAGAAGTGACGGAAATGATTTGGAGATGAGAATTTCAAGTTAAGCATTACTTTGCCTATGCATAAAATTCAAATGGCATGCTAAAAGAAAAACTGCACGTTTCTTATCTTTTTTTAAGTTCGAAAGTTCAATCAGTCTATAGCACTTTTTTACCAATTTTATGATAATACAATTTTTTAAACAAGAATGTTTAAGAATTTTTCGCACTTTCATTGTAAACTAAAGAATGAAAATTTATTGCAGTTTAGCCAATACGAAATTAAACAGCTGAAGATGAATATGAGGTGTCTGCTAGATATCTCATGATGATATCTCATATTTATATTTATTCACTCATAAATAAGTATTTAAAGAAATTTTTTAGGTTATCATCCCAACTAAAAGAAATATACATATTTTCGATGTTATTCTTTATTCTGGAACACTACCTGTATATACAAAATATGCTCTATAACATATGGCATCTTTGATTAAAAAAATATCTGCAACGGCCTCTCTTGAGCGTGCTGATCACGAAAGTCTCTACTCGCTAGTTTTCACGCTACTATTACTCTGAATGCAATGAAAGAAATTCGCGCAAAATTTCTGGATGTATATTTTAGGCCACGATGAACTTATCCACATAAAACTTTATATATTTATTTTTAATTTCTAAAGCTAAATAGCTTACGTCATCTTTTATTCTTACCTGTTATTACTTTCAGGGTGAGTTTTTGAGGTCTGAAACGAATGTTGAATATTGCCTTCATGATTATTATTAATAGCATTTTTAATGCATTTCAGTCCTTCATCCCAGGGACGCGTACAACAATTCTATTTTGTGCAGTTCACAACTAGAATCATGACTTTTATTCAAGGTGGAAAATGGCTTAGTGGAAGTTGTCCTCTAGCTCCCTTCTCTTTTCTCCCCCTAATCCTTTTTCATATTCTTCCGGGAGGGCATGGAGGACGACCCGACTCCTCCCTTCGGCTCATTCTTATCCGACCTGTACGCCGTTTTCTACACGAGGGTCTTCTCCTCGGGGGCACTCTTCGCGAGGGTCCTCTCCTCTTCCATCTTCTCCTCCTTTCCGCTCTTCCCCGCCTTCACCGACTCCTTCCTCTTCACATGCGGCATCGGAATCTCCACGGGCAGACGCATCCTCCAGTTGCTTCGGATCGACGGGGCTGCTCGGGTTGTAGCACCCTCGGTAGACCATCTTCTGGTCGCGCCGCATGTTTCTTAATGTTTTAGACACAAGTTCGAAAAATTCAATCGGTTCCGAGCATTCCGGAAATTTGAAGACATTTTAGTATATATTTCATAGATATAATTTGAGAATTGATCACACTTTTCATTGAAATTTCAAGTATGAAAATATATTAAATTGTGTTCATTACTAAATTCTGAATAAACAGCTGAAATCAAGATGGTGAGAAGTATACTTTCAAATAAGCTTTCATTTGCTGTTTATGCTAACTTCTTCTTTGCTCAACTTTCATTCCCATATTTTTTATCAGGGTGTTAGTTGTTTTTATTATCTGAAAACGAAGTTGAATATTGCCTTCTTGTTTGTTATTATGATTTTTTCAGTTAATTTCAGTCCTTCATCCCAAGGACGCGTGCATTTCTATTTTGCGCGGTTCACGATAACGATGATCTTTTATTCGCTTTGAGTAGGGGGGCCTAGTCTTTCTTCGACTCACTCTTCTCCGGGCCGTATGCCGTCTTCTCCTCGAGATTTTTCCCCTCGAGGGTCTTCTCCTTGGCCGACTTCTCTTCGAGGGTCTTCTCCTCGGGAGCCCTCTTCCCAAGGGTCTTCCTCTCGAGGGCCTTCTCCTCCTCCTTCTTCTCGCTCTTCGCCGCCTTCATCGACTCCACGTCCTCTTCCAGCTGCTTCGGAGCGACGGCGCTGCCCGGGTTGTAGCCCCCTCGGTAGACCATCTTCTTCTGGTCGCGCTGCTTCTCCTCGTATGCCACTCTCTTCTGGCTGAAACAGACAATCGATCGTCAGTTTGATGTGTAAATAAAAGCTTGATAATACATAATTAGTATAATAATTAATTAGAGCTATAATTCGTCTGAAAAGGCATACTTGAGGTGCTCATTGAGCAGCGGCACGGCCAGGTGACGAGTGCTGGGCGAGAGGCGGTCGAGCATCCTCAAGGCGAGGGAGAGAGCGACGAGGTGGTCCTGCAAAGAACGAATTTTTCAGCTGTCTACTTATTGTTATTGTTATATTTATTATAATAGTAATAATAACGATAATAAATACAAAATTATTATTATTATTATTTAATCATTTTATTTCACCAACCGTTTCGTCGTTCATCGCCCCGAGTCGGTTCCCGGCTACGCGCTCGCCCGCATTGATGAGTGTGTGCTAAACACACAATCTTATCTTAAATCTCAGTCTGATAAAGATGTGAGCAAAAAAGTGTGTGACGTGCGAAATATCACGCGAGAATGAGAGAGTGCTGCCTACTCACAGAACGCGGCAATTCAAACGTGCAATAATTATGTCTTAGGTGCTCGTCTTCCTCAAAACAAAAAGCCTCAGCGCACCATTAATTCCGTCGAGTCCTCGATCGAATGCTCGATAAATCTCTTCACCATCAGCACTGCCGCGACCAAGGCGCCGGCGCCTTCTGAAATTCTCGAAAAGTTTAATCTTCAGAAATTATTGGATAACTAAAAATATTATTTAGTAAAAAAGTTATGTCTTTATATACATATTATATATATATATATATTTTTTTATACAGTAACCTTCTCCATGCTTCGAAATGACCAGCACCGGCTCTTTGCGCAGATGCGCGCCCACCATAATCAATGCCATTTCCTGAGATGATGCAAATTATAAAAAAAGAGTTCTTAATCAACAAGATCCAATGATTGATTCACACCATTTATTACTATCAGGGCAAAACAAAAACCACACCACGAGGCTTTCCCAGTCGCGCGGTACGCTTCCCTCCTCCAACTGCGTGTAGTGGTAGTGGTCAAGCTTGTGCAAGGCGAGTTCCTTAAACTCGAAGTGTTTCGGCTCGTCCGCCTTCGATCCTGGCTTCTCCTCGAAACTCAGCATCTTCAAGTCGACTTTCGAGTGCTCGAGGGGCATCTGAAAGTTGTAATATAATAAATAGGGAGTAAAATGAATCTTTCTTGGTTAATTCTGAGGGCAAAATTAAAACGAACCTCCGTGTCTCCTTCGACGGGATCCGTGTTGACTTGAATAATCTTCTTGCCGTCGAAGCTTGCAGTTGTGGTCAGCGCCTTCTGAAAACAATGTTTATTATGTCACGGCTCTGTAACATACAACAAAATCACCGTTTACTAAATTAAATACAAATAAACAAAAGAAGATCGTACACAAGTTGGCTCATCCATCACTCGCTTCGTAACTCGGTGACTCTTCTCGCTTAACTTTGCGAACTGCAGAAAAGCGATTTAAACTAATTACTTAATTTAAAAATTTTAAAAGTTAAATAGACTCTCAAATTCACCGATAAAGTAAGGAGATACCTTTTCAATGTCGTAGGCCGTGTCCTGGCATTCGCTCAAGAGCGAAGGTTCGCGGTTGGAGACAGGAGCCAGTTTGGTCGTGCTGCCAGCGGCCTCTTCCTTGTCTGCCTTCTTCGATCTTTTCGACGTTCCTCCAATCTGGCGGCCGATCTCCGAGTTCTTGAAGGTCTCCTCCATCTGGCGGCCGATCTGCGCGTTCTTGAAGGTCTCCTCCACGACAGACTCAAGAGAGGAAATGGTATAAGTTGTCGAGATGTTTTTCTCAAATTTTCTTTAAAAAAAAGGAAACCACAAAAAGCAGTTTTAGACCTTTGCACGAAGGGCCGTCATCACGATGTCGCTAACATCTGTCATCTTCATGGCGCCGTGAGTTCCTGCCAGGGCCTGCGTAATAAACTTGCGCGCCTTCTCGACAGACTCTTTCAGTGACGGCTCTGAAAGAATTTGATGAATGACTAAAACAAATCTAATTAGTGGAAAATCAGTTTTTAATCTCTACTCAAAACGGCTCACTCTCAAGCATTTCTGCTGCTTTCTCTTCCAGCCACTTTTGCTTGTCGTACTTTGACTTCGGAATTGGCAACAGCGCAGTGGTCTGAAAATATTATTATGTACGAATTAATTTCATACACACAAAAACGGGAAACGAACAGTCTCAGTTCGAGACGTCAGATTGAAAATCTTGGTAGTCTTGTGGTCCATAACGTTCTCCCACAATGGGCCTGCGTGCCAGTGGAAGGGAGCCTGCAAAGCTTATTTTAGGGTTGGCTTTCATTTCAATTACTTTTCAAGGAGAATATTTATTCATCTGAAACAGTAATTTATTAATATAACTATTTAAATATTTAAAAAAAAGTTTGGATTACAGCGAATATATTAAAGCTTTGTAAGAGGATTTAGATTACCTAAGTAAGCAAAGAATCCTTACATGACAGATGATAATATCATCGATGTCGGTGGCAGCGAGATTCCCGCTGCCCTCCTTGCAATAGAGAGACGAATTCCTGATGAGAGGGCGCTGGAACCTGAAGAGAGAAGACAGGATACGGTAAAGGGATTAGAGAGAGAGAGAAAAAGAGTGCAAGAGAAAGAGTGAGAGAGAGAGAAAGAGAGAAAGAGAGTTCTCACCCATTGGTCGTGTCACGCGTCAAGAAGTAACACTTTAAGTCGCTAGAGAATGAAATGCCCGCGTAGGGAAGACTAAGCAGGAAAGATTGCGCTGCGACGTAGGACTGCTAGAATCAAGTCTACTCTAGAATGCTAGAATGTCTGCTAGAATCAAGTCTAATCTACTCAGGGACTTTAAAAGCTACAGTACTCCATTTGAAAGAGTTTTCGTAACGAGAGACGCAGATTACGAGTTGTGTGAAGTCAGAGAAATTATTTTCTAATTGTCGTTCAATCACTTTCGCTCTAATTATATTTTATTCGTAATTTACCATTGTGTTAGTCTCACTTGGCATCTGCATGAATATTCGAACCTGAAGAAAGGAATATTAATCGTTTTGTTAGAATTTCAATGTACACCACTTCGTTTACAGAGGCCGTCAGGGGACCTTAAAACTACCTCACGAAAAGAATGTGCAAGAATTACCCTCTTTTCCATTGCCTTCAGGTAATCGTTGACCGAGAAATCCTTGAATAGCGCGTGGATCCCTGAATTTTTTGTCATTTATTTTGTTAGACTTTTTTTGCCTTTATTCCATTGATTAAATACGATATGATAGTTACCTCGGGCACCATTCAGTTGTTTCGCGGTGAACTCTCCACCGGTGTACTCGCCACCCTTGTCCTAAACCATTATTTCAACTAAAAATAATTCTATTTCCTTTTCGAATGCTCCTTTTTTCAAGCTATCCTTTCAAGCATTCTTGCTTTCATGTTAGCCTTTCATGCTCACCACCGGGGGAGGCTGCTGCTCCGGGTCAGGCTGAACACTTTCCTTCTTCCTTGCAATTCGACGGCGATAGAAGAAGCGTCCAGCGTAGAAGATTCCAATGCACAGGGCGATGCGAACTATCGCTGAAATAGAGCCGCATTTTCGTTTTTTTTTCTGCATGAAAGAATTTCACTGTCTAACTACAGATTTTTCAACACTTCTTGACGACTGGCGAGCAAGGAGTGCAATTTTACAATCACACCGAATATGACCTATGGGGACTATTCAAGATGGAGGTGTCAACTTTCTTTTTAAACTTTTTTTTACATTTCGATGCATCACCAAAAATATCCGTTATTGATAACTGATGTACATATAGTACGGATCTTCCGTGCTTTCATCTCCAGGAGGGACAAATCCATTCTTGGAGCGCTCAATGCGTATTGAATATGATGGTATCAAAATTTGCAATTGAGGAGGAATGTCATCCGGACCGAGGACGACAAGCAGCACAGTGCGAACGATCGTTGTCTGGACGCCCTTCTCCTTGGATGTCGTTGGCTGGAAGAAATTATTATTAAATCCATTAAATAAAGGCTGGAAATTTTGATATGGAAATACCAAATTTTCCCCACCAAATGTACAGTTTTACCTCCGCAGCCGCTGTATTCGTTGTAGTCGGGTTGGAAGTGGAAGGGGAAGGAGAAGGAGAAGAAGAAGAAGTGGTGCTTTCGGTCGTAGTCGTGGGCGCAGCAGTTGTCGTAAGCTCTTTCTCGTACATGGCTTGGACTGTTTCCGTTAGATCATTCGTGTTGCATCTCTTGCCCGAACAATAGCAATTGAAGATTGCGAATTCTTAAGTTTAAGTTTGCTGCCCCAGTATAAAACGAAGATAAACGAAAAATTAACCTGCTTTATAGGCGATGAAGTTGTATATTTTCTCACATGTTTGATTTTTTTATTTTTCGCAGAGCAAAGCAATCGGGTTTCGTTTTCGAAATGTTCTTCCATTCGGGATTCATATGGAACACTGCGCCACAATGCACGCAGGGACGTGTCATGTTATCCGCCCAGTCGAGGTAGCAATCGAATTCAGGCGAAGATCGCCTGCGACGAGGAAGATGTTACGGAAATTTCAGTTGTGGAATGCAAATCACTTTTCGAAATTATTCCTGGGGAGACTGTCCACGCTGGAAGAAGCGTCATTCTAAAGAGCAAAGTTCAATTAAGTAAATATTCATAATGAAAGGATTTTATAACTATGTAATTTATAATCCTTATTAACATTCGAATTCGACTTCATTGTTCGTCTTGAAAGCGCGCTTGATCCGGTCGGGCGGAAAGTCGGAGGCTGTGATTGGCTGGAGGAACAGGGAGAGCGACAGCTGAAGGAGAGTGAAGGAGCGGAGAGAGAGGAGAGCAGACAGCAGGCGGAACCGGAAGGGGAAGAGATAATTAGGGGAGAGAGAGCGAATAAAGGAGAAAGAAAAAGTGGAGTGTTGATCATTAATTTATCGATCCTCTTTTATAGAAACCTGGCCATTGTGGCTGGCCATAAAGCGAGTGCGAATTGCCCGTGGAATTGGGAAAGAAGCTCGTTTCCTCCGCATTGCCTGAAAAGGTGTCAACGATTTTAATCCTGTTGTTGATAGGAATAAGGCTATACTAATTATCTTCATGTTATATCCAGACTTTATTGGGAAGAAATATTAAATTCTTCATTAATAAATGTAGGAAGGAATGGTAGGGATGTGCTCATTGTCAGGTGAAAATAGGTCAAGTAATAACGAAGGGGAAATTGGAGTGACAATTCCCGGAGAGAAGCAGAGAAAAGTGTGCCAGGAAAGAGAGCAGAAGTAAAGCCGACCAGTTGCAGGGGTGGAAAGAAGAGGAACTGATGAGGAGAAGTGAATGAAATGATTTGGCGATGTGGATTTTTCATAACCTCCTATGCACAAAAATTCAAATTCAATAGCAAACTGTAAACTGCACGTTTCTTGATGTTTTGAACAGAAGTTCGAAAAGTTCATTCAGTTTAGGGCATTCCAGAAATTTCTGGGGACAATTTTGCAATAATTTTATGCAATTTCAAATTATGAAGCCGGTTGTTTTGAAATCGGTCTCAGTTTTCCATGAAAATTAAATGTATGCATGTTTCATTAATGATGGGCATTACCAAATTTTAAAGAAAGACATGAGAATGAGCTAAGCTAATCAATCCATTCACTCTCCGGGTTCCGCTTCAACCGAACGGATGACTACCGTGGTTGCATATCTCTCTCTCTCTCTCTCTTCTCCTCTTTCGCAGCTAGTAAGTGCCTTTACATTCAATCTTAATTTAATGTCATTATGCCGTCACATCCTCTAAAGATAAACAATTAAACAATTAAGCTGCTAAATACAGTACCGTGCAAAAGTCTATTAACTTTTGGATTTTCATGCATATTTTCCTTCAAAGTGAATGAAAATTTATGAAACTTTCAGGGTTGCTTCTTTATATTGTCAGACTTATAGCAGCAGACTATTGGTTTTATTGACCTACTAGAAAGCTAGAAAAAAAAATCAATAACTCAAATTACCCGCAGTGCACATTTAGGCGTGTGGACAAAATGGGTTATTTCGTTGATATACGGGTAGTTTTTATTGAAATTTTATTTCAGTTGCATTGTAGAACATCCCAAGGATAAAATTTTAGTTTCAAGATGGTTGGGAGGACTATTACAAAAAACTTTTCTTTTGCTGGTTGGCATAATGTGTACTGAAAGTTACCCTCCTCTCCAGTCCAATCTGAATTGACAAGCTGAATGGAGCAGTTTCAGATGACTGATGCTTTTTAATAATTTATTAGCTTTGTCAAAGTCGAATATGGAATGAGGGTTTATTCATCAATTATTTAAACTGACCATAATTGAAAGGAATGGATGGCTCTGAGTTGACGATACTATGCCTAAAAGAATAGCACTGATGAGCAATAAAACCACCCAAAGCTGTTTTACTGAGCACTGATATACCAAAAATATTCAAATGAGTGTAACTCCGTTAAATAGCGACCAATCTCGATTTTGAAACATTTGTTCGATTTTATGAACGCACAAAACAATCATCGAAACTTTTCATGGGTTCCTCGAAACACAAATTCAGTCTAGTGGTTTCCGCTGTTTACAACAAGTATTGTTCATTTACAATCTTCTTTATAGGCACGAGAGGCGTGGATGGGGGGGGGGTGGGTTTGGTTGGGTAGTTGAGCAGGCAGTCAGCAGTTGCGGAGCACTAAAATGAAACACTATTTTAATTTATCTTCACTGTCTACTTACTGCTTTTTCAATACTTCTTGACGATTGGCAAGCAATGCGTGCAATTTTATTACAATCACACCGACCCATTCGGCCTCGGAGTGCGTGGCAAAATAGGGGAAGGGGTCTAAAATCTGCAGTAGCTACTAATTCTCTACTCGTGAGTATAATTCTGCAAAAGTAGGATATATAATTTTTTGCAAGGGTAGGATATTTTTCTGGATCTATGTTTTACGAAAGATTCATGCTTAAAAACATCATGTAAATTATTCTTTGTAGACCTCCTTTAAGTTGAAAATATTATACAGAGCGAGCATGAATATCACAACTGAGACAGCGAAGTCGGGAAGCATTGCGAGGACGCCACTCTGCGCGGATGTCGTTATCTAGTAGAAATAACAATTTAATCAAATAATTAAATAATGTGGACTTGAAAATACCATAATTTCCCACCAATTATTCAGTTTTACCTCCGTAGCAGATGTATTCGGGTTGGAAGTGGAAGGAGAAGAAGTGGTAGTTTCAGTCGTAGTCGTGGGGGCCGCAGTTGTCGTTTCTGGTATATCGCTTCGACTGTTGCCGTTAGATTCGACGTGAATTCCTTCGTGTTGCATCTCTCGCCCGAACAAAAGCAGTTGAAGACAGCGTAATCTTAAGTGTAATTATGTCGCCTCTGTAAATAATGAAGATGAACGAAAAATTAACCTGCTCTGTAGGCGATGAAGTTGAATCTTTTCTCACATGTTTGATTGTGGATTTCCCGTATTTCAAAACAATTAGGCTTCACGTTCGAAATGTTCTTCCTTTCGGGATTCATATGGAACGCTGCGCCACAATGCTCGCATAGACGTGTCGTGCCATCCGCCCAGTCGAGGTAGCATTCGAATTCAGGCGAAGATCGCCTGCGACGAGGAAGAAGTCACGGAAATGACCATCATCGGGATGCAACTCACCTTTCTATCTTATGCTGCATGAGGGGAATGTCCACGCTGGAAGAAGCGGCTTTCTAAAACAAAATTCAATAGTGAAAATATTCCTTATTAAAATGCCTAAATAATACTCGAACTTCATTGTTCTCCTAAAAATCGCGCTTGATCCGGTCGGATGGAAAGTCGGAAGCTGTGATTGGCTGGAGGAAGAGGGAGAGCGACAGCTGAAGGAGAGTGAAGGAGCGGAGTGAGAAGAGAGCAGACAGCACACGGAACTGGAAAGGGAAGTGAATTAGGAGAGTGAGATAAAGGAGGAGAAAATGACTAGTTGAAGGATCTGCAAGAGGGAAAGGGAACCAGGAGAGGGAGAAAGAGAGAAATAGAAAGAACAGCGAAAATTGAAGAGAGTAGGTATAACGAAATGATCCACTCTCCGCTTCCTCCTCTCTTTCGACTTTTACTTTCACCTTAAATTAACCATTAAACTTTCGCTGATGTTTGAATTGATCATATTTTATGTACATATTTTTTTTTATTTTATTGTCAACCGTAGCAGAGAGTTGAGCGAGAGAGAGAGAGAGAGAAATAAAGAGAAAAAGAGAGAGAGGGAAATAAAGAGAGAGAAAAAGAGAGAAAGAGACAGAAAGGCAGAGAGATATAATGGGGGAGAGAGAGAAGAAAAGATTGCGTAACAAATCTGTTATACATCTCAAAATCACGAACCCGATAGTGTAAGATTGCGCACGCTACATTATACAATTGCACGTCAAGGAACTCTTGGTCCACGGATGGCGTCTTTTGTGAGAAGAGATGAATCTTGGGGTCATTTCTTTGAGGCCGTTCCTGGTTGACAACAACAAAATCTGTTGATTCGTCGAAGTCGTTGAACATTTATCACAAGGCTATTCATCGGTTTCTGCAACAAATTTTCAAGATCACGATATGGATTTTGGCTAAGCGGTGCCAAGTAGATGCACTATACACTGGAACAAATAAAGGGAATGTATAAGCAAGGTTTTCTAATGCCTTGGAGATGTAATTATGCAAGAAAATTTGAATAGAGAATGCAGACACGAAAGAGAAGGGTGCCGGAGAGAGTGAGGGAGAGAGACAAAGAGTGAGGAAACGAGAGAAAGTGAGGGAGCGAGAGGCACAGGTCCGGTCACGATCTGCAATAACAAAACTCTTTGATAAGAATCATTTAGCTTTCGCATTTTCATTAATATGGGATAATAAAATAATACGTTCACCTTACAAGCACATGATGCGTTCGAGTTCAAATACTGTCGTATCAGTGACAAACTCGAAGAAAGATATATAAATAACTAGGCTCTTGGGGGAAAATTCTGGATCCTGCAAAACATGCATACAGTGGCGGATCTTGTTTTATGTTATGTACAATCATAAAGTAGTGAGTAAAGCACTTTAACTCAAATTTTGCCCAGGTATTAGTAAATAGTTGAAACATTATACAAAAAGCTCCATAGGATACTATTGTTTTTACAGGTTTTTTTTATATATAGATAGTGAATATATATGTATGTACATGCATACTTGGCTACGTGAGTCTCGCCATCTCGGGATTGTATTTAAACGCTCAAACGGCCGACTCACGCTCGCTCTGGACTATCGCTTTGACTTCCTTCCTTCTCTCCTTTCGCACGCATTGACCCTACATTCTCTCTCTCTCCCTCTCTCTCTCTCTCTCTGTCTCTCTATTCTCCCTCTCACCTTGGCTACCCGCACGCAAACATTCCTCTTCGTCTCCGGAGAGACGGCAGTTCGTCAGTTTTGTCACTGGCACTTCACTCGACGGTTGATTACGCTTCTTTCCTTCACTTCCTTACTTCTTTCCAACCGCAAGCGGATGTCCCTATTCCTCTTCTGCCTTCTCTTAATACACCTCTCTCGCCTCTCGCCTTAGCTTCCTCTCCATGTCTGTAGAGACACAACAGATACAATCACGTCCTATAAAAGATTTTGCTACTAATAATTTTGTATCGATTAGTGTTCGTCGATCCCAACCCCCCCCCACTTTACCCTCACCTATTTATACTATTCTGCAAATGAACGACTACAGTTTCATATTCTAATGTTGTCACATTGAAATACCTTATTTCATGTATGATAAATAAATAAATAAATATATCCACGAACATCTAAAGGGATGATCTCTCATGATTTTAGAACATGCCGGCCGGCCCATTTTTCCCGAAACATGTGGGGTCACTTGCATCTCTGGTATACCAGTCCCTTATCAATGACTAACTTTCCTAATCTATTATTCGGGGATTCGGAAAGAGATAAAAGAAGAATGGCACGGGAGAAATTGTTTCGAAAATATTAATAATTATTTTTTAAGTAATAACTGATAAATTCTTATCAAATGACTGGAAAGTGTTGATTTTTAACAGTAGCACTTAATCTCTGTAAATAAACTAATTTTGCATTTAAAATATTTTACTCCTTCCCAGAACAATAGTTATTAGCGACGAAACACCGTCTGATTGTGAGTCGTCCGAATTGTCATGTTACCAAGATCTTGGACGCCAAAACACTAATTCTTGTATCACCATAAATGGCTGGCCGTTCTTGCATGTTGCACGGCAGCGCCCAGCTTCGTCAACGATGTTGATCATCTCGATTTCTTCTTGGTTGTAACCACGAGCAACCAAAAAATCGGCACACGAGTTTTGCCGGCAAGTTGCCTGGAAAAAGCGTGAGAGACAGAACGGAAGACAATACTTTGAAGCATTCTGGGAAAATGCTTCGCGATTACATGACTCCAACCTTTGTGACATCATCTTTGCCTTCGCTGTAAGCATGCCACTCCCCGTCAGCGCTGTCGCAGTAGACGAAGGAAGAAATGGTCCCGCTTGCTGGGTCAGAATTGGCCTGTTAAAGTCGTCGATGTATTTTTAGGTAAGGACAAGAAAAAATACCCTATGTCTCCATTAGGTAAATTCGCGTGTTGAGTTATGTGAACGACATTGAGTTTTATGGTATATGAATATGGATCTTTTTCGTAATATATTCCCATGACTTGATTTGAAAGAAGACTAACGCTCGCGATCATTCCGTTGCGACAGACGGCAAATATGACATGGTCACCAGATTCGTTCACAATAGAGTGATAGACAATGTTGGAGAAATCTCCTCCGTTTAATTGTTCCAGCGCCGGGCACGCAGCCGAGACTGACTGGGTCGTCGCCAACTGATCGACTGGCAAGAACGGTCATTCAGACTGTTGAAAGGAATAGTTAAGAGCCCACTTGGCGTAGCACACGTTGACACGAAAAGCTCTTTGAGATTCCCGAATGGCTGCCACTTATTCGACAGGTCACAGAACACTTCTTCGGCCGGCACACGACGGCCTTCAGGCATGTCTGGCATCTAGGGGAGAGCATCCCTTCTCCCTGCTGCCTTTCTTTTCTGATACAAACTAACCGCTTTCTTACTTTTAGTAATATCCAGTAAAAAATCTAATCTTATTAGCACAAGCTGACTTACATAAGTGATGAATAAATCGCCAGGCGAACACATTGACTGGCAGTTGGAGACGGCTGTGTATTCATCTTGGCAAAAGTAGCCTGAAAGTAGAATTTGATTGTTCTATTGGAATTAATTATAAGCTATGAATATCTCATCATTCCTTTATTACTTTCTTTTATTTTTAACTATAATCTGACCTGGTGGGCAGAGCGCAGAAATAACCTCCTTGCTAGTGCAGGCACAGTCGTCTAGTAAGTGCAATTGGGATTTTTTTTTTTGAAAATTATCAAAAAGCTGCTAAAATGGATCTGAGAAGTTTGAAGAATAAAAAAACATTAACCAGAGTAAGCACTCGTATTCTTAATTCTCATGATAAAGGATGAGCCAGGTTTTTGCTTGAATTTCCTTCTTAATCGAAAATAGAACGAAACTGACAGCACCCGACGGGTTTAGTCACTATCATATTATTCCTGTCGATGAAGCCGAGAAGTGCTGGGTTGCAGGTGACGGAATGAAGAATCGCTGACTGCTGGAAGAATAGAGTTTCATGGAAAAGGAAACTGCATCTGTTAATAGATATAGTGCGAATTATCCGTACTTTATATCGTTAAAAATAATGAATATTCTTTATCTCTGCTGCTCTCCGAGTACTGACATCCTCATAGCGAAGCTGATAGCTGCGACAGTCCTTGATAGGGCAGCCGTGCTTGCCAAGTGAGCACGTGTTGACAAAGTTTTCTTCAGTCACCACAGCGGTTTTCGAGTACTCCAGCATAGGGCACTTTTCACATGCGGTTTCTGTTAATCGTGGCCTGCTTAGTAATTTCGTATTGCCCAATAAAAAATCTTTTTTTTTACTTTTTAGTGTTATCACGAGGTTATTAATTTCCCTCTTTTGTCTCCATATATCTTCCCCAGAATTACCACTATTCCGAGGAGGATACATTTTCTACTTCAATGTTTTCTCAGCACAATTTGACCGTATAGCCTGGTTCTGACAAACTTACGTTCACGCACTTTTTACAAATTAAGAGAGCAAGCTATAAGAATCAAGCAGGGCACTATGCATGCCTGCGCTAGGCGCAACTTAAAGGTTTTAGACCAAAGGGATGGGGTCAGATGGCCCCTCTGGTCTGTACCAAGTTTTCAACAAAATTATTTTTCAAAAATTTTCCCTTTAAGAAACGATGAAAGTAAGGTAAAATTTTGAAACAGCATAACTTTTTACACCATGAATATTTTTTCAATTTTTTTATTTCCTGAATGTTTGTTGTATGTTCACGAACAAATAAAGGAACCATGATCATAACTCAAAAATTTCATTTTCATGACGAAATCGCACATGAGCCCCTAATTTTGTTTTTCGATTACCCTGATTTTTTTAAGGATAAGAATGAATACTATAGAACATTAAAAACTGTTTAATCTATATCTTTTCCACTTCGCTTTGAGGTGCCGCAGTATCGCACTATTTGCTTGAATAGTGGATACTGCCGCGGGCCTGCGTTGTTGTTCGGTTAACTTTGACCTCAGATTGGCGATGTGAGGACAATACAATGAAGCTAATGAAATGCAAAATACCATTTCGAACAATATTGCTCTCAGATAAAAAATTATGGAGTTTTCGGTGCGAAAATTCATTTTTACGATATTAGTGCACTCCGAAAAATTTCCAATAACTCATTCAGCAGGCAATACATCCAGATACATAGAGATGGCGAAGCCATTACGACAAATTCTTGTAGAGCAGAAAATCTACGTTACGTAGTTCATTATGTTTTCCATTTGGGTTCCCTAACGTTAGCTATAATTATTTTTACTATGCTACATCACACAAAATGCACATTCACCTAATCCTTCGCTGTTTTTGGCACTCTTGCATCGACACCTGCAGATTATTTCAATTACAAATACGTGAGAATATTTCTCAGTTGGCATTGTTTGAACAGAACTAACTTGTACTTTTCACAACATTAAAAATATCAATAGAGACCTGCGAAATCATGGATCCGAAAATGATTATACCGAAGATAATTGGAAGTTGCATAGCTCAACCTTCCTCGGGAACAAGCTGTATGAAAAAACAAGGATTAAGAAATAGAAGAAATCCCTAATCATGACTTCAACAGACTGTTTCCTACACGAAGAAAGATGAAAATGCGAAGAGAGGGTTGAATACACGAAACGCCCTTATATGCATGTCTCGATTCAGCAGCGCCCTCCAAATGGCGAAGCCATTTCATTGCTTTTCATACAGAGAAGACGCAATTTGGGATGTATTAAACTGCCTGAAATTACACATTGAACAAGAAAACGACTTTCGCCAACGGAAGCAAAAGTTAGACAGAACGTCATTATTTTTCGGTCTTCTGCCTACATTTCCAAAAATATATGCCTCACAGTTTTTCTTTTTCTTTTAGGTTGTCTCAGATCCGATACATCATCGAGTGCTGCCAAATAAAGGAAATCATGCGAATGTGAATCGCCGACAATGCCATTTGATATATTTTTGTCGGGATGACCTCGTACATCCCTTTATATGGATGGACTGAGAACGAACACTTCCAGTTCCAACTTGACATTCTGAGAGAAGTCAAGCAAGTTCTTTTTTTTTTTAAGAAAACCGTTGAGAAAGCGAAAGCATTTCTTATCCAGACTCATCGGGACACTGTCAAACGTCGCTTAGTGAAATGGGATGTACGATGATGAAGTGAAATGAAACACTCCTTTATCGGGGTCGATCTTTTCTCTTCGTTGTGTGCCCTTATCGTTTTCGCCTCCCGAATGGAATGGAATCAACGTGTACGGAAAGTAGGGCTTCCATGATAAAACGATATTCGGGAGCTGAATTGTGAAAGCGAGAGAGAGAGAGAGCGAGAGAGAGCGAGAGAGAGATACGCGAGAGGGACACGGAGAGGAATGCTTTTTATTGACGAAATAGCCACATGGCTGCGGTGGTCCACGTCATTACGAAGCCACATTTATATCTGAAACTCTTTTTCAACGAGCTTTACGCAAACTGTAAGATCCACTATTCGCCTCTCTCTGTTTCGGGCCGTTCTACTTGACGCGAAACTAAATCTTTCAAATTTGTTGCCCTAACGGATTACTCCGACGTACTCTGCTGCTACGACCCGGTCTTGCTTTTCCTCTCTCGTAATTTCTGCATATTTGCATCCTCTCACAACGCCACAATATTCATTCTTGGCTTCTATCTGATAGAATATTCATTACCGCTATAGCCGCTATAGCCGAGTCCCCTGGCCGCTGAGCCGTACTGCGGTACAGTGAAAATCGTTATTGCTAAAGTTAGGGACACCCCAATTGAAACCATAATGAAGTACGTAACGCTGAATTTTTTTCTTATCTACAAGCATGGTCTCGAGATTTCTATGTATCTGGATTGTATTGCCTGCTGAATCAGTTATTGGACATTTTTTGGAGTGCACAAAAATCGTAAAAATGAATTTTAGCACCGAAAACTCCATTTCTGGAATTTTTTATCTGAAAGCAATATTGCTCGAAATTGTATTTTGCATTTCATTAGCTACATTTTATTGTCCTCGCATCACCAATCTGATCTAATAGTTAGCCGAATAACAACGCAGGCTTGCGGCAGTACCCACTATTCGAACCAATAGTGCGATACTGCGGGGACCTTCCAGCGAAGTGGAAAAGATGCAGATTTAACATTAATGCTCAATAGTATTCCATTCTTATCTAGCTGACAAATGAGAGTAAGGCACCTAACTGATCGAAAAACCAGCAAAATTAAATGAAAAAAGTTATGCTGTTTTAACAATCTTTCTTGAAGGGAAAATTAAAAAAAAAGAATAATTATTGTGTTGAAAACTTGTTACAGATCATTGGGGGCATATATGTACATATGACCCCATCCCTGTGGTCTATAACCATCATCTTGCATCTAGGGCAAGTTCAGTATGACTCATACAGATAGGCTCTCTTAAATTAATAAACAAATATTTAGAAATATGAAATGAACAGACCGGCCTTGCAGAAAACGCTGGCTCGATCCGGAAAAGAGACGGGCGGAGCGGAGTCGTCTTCGAAGACGGCCGGAGTCTTAAAGGCGCACGTCAGCTCGCCCGTAACCGGCTGAGGCGAACCGGAGGACTGAAGGAGAAGGGAGAGAGAGAGAGAGAGCAGAGAAAGGGCAAGCTATGCGAAAGATACAAAGTAAGCTGAGGCGAGAGAGACAAGGAAGCGAAGATGAGAAAGACAAAAAGACAGAGAGAGTGAAAAGAGAGGGATATTGCGGAGAGAGAGATTGTGAAGCGAGAAGAGAGATCATTTCACTTACATCGTAGGCGAAGAGCCTTCCGCTCGTGCACGTGGCCGTCTTGCATGAACCGGTCAACGTCCTCGAAAGAAGATCGTCATCCGTGCAATAAAAGGCGTCGCCGCCGCATGTCGCCGCCTCAGGCACCTTGCAGGAAAGACTGCTTTCCCAAGTGGATTTGTATTTCTCTCTAATAGATCGATAACTTGTTCCTTCTTTTTTTAACAGGTTTTGTTGACCAACAAACAATAAAACCTACTGTACAGGAAGTAAACGCAATCACATTTACACTTTTGATGAGACTGAACTTACTTAGACAAATTGTCTTGTCTAGCAAACAAATTGACATTGCTCTAAGGGTCCGGGACGCCTGGAAGCAAAAAACCCAACGGATTTAGAAAAGTGAGCTCACACCTTGTAGACAACGTCGTTGCACTTGTCGCAGAGCGGCGCAGTGGTAGTAGTCAACGAAGTCGTTGTTGTGGACAAAGCAGTTGTTGTCTCTGGAGGCGGCCTGAATGTCAACGAATTCGATGAAGAAGAGCAAATAAAACTCGGATACTCTCCGATTATTGTGAAAAATACAAGAAAACTTCCCGAAGCAGTTTCATTCGATATAACATACAATATAGTGGAATAAAACTGATTAGTTAATAAAGAAATCTGAAGAAAAAGGCAAGAGCTAATGGTAAGTAGGCTTATCTATGTTATCCTAAAATGAAACCTCATGGTGGACGGGTGCGTGGGCTGCATGGCCATACACGCAAAGGCAACCGTGACTGTCGCGGCAGCGTTGAGGGCGAGCGGAAGAAGTCGGCGGTTCATTGATTGCTAATTAAAGGAAGAGGAACAATGCTAACGTCTTATTGAATATGAATAACTTCAACAATAGTAAATAAATTCTTTGGATTCACTAGCGGATCAAACACCTTGAGGGGGAATAAAGGAATGGGAGCCCTAATGCGTTCCTTTTATATTTGGTTGAAGATGTTCGTTCGTTGAGCGCTGACAGGCAAGGTTGATGATTGAGTGAGAGGGTAAGTGAGGAAAAGTGATTAAGCTGGAACTGGTGACACTAAAAGAAAACTACGATTGCGGAGACAGCCGACAATCATATTCAAAAAAGAAGCTTGGCTCTGCTCGAACAGGTTGGACCAGGCGGCAAGGCGGAGACCTTAAGTGGAGAACGGGTAAAACGTTCGGTGGCGGATAGATTGAAATAAAATAAAGTGGGCGAGACACTAACTGGTGAATCTTCGTCCTCCGACTTCCCGATGTGCCTAGTGTCGAACTGCTTTGTGCTTTAAATGTGCTCACTCCATAAATGTGCAAGAAATTAAACTTAATTCTATTTGAATTTTCCTGACTTTTGTAAAAAAAAAGCGCGAATTCAAAGTTGAGTTTTTGGTTCCTTTAGTTGCTAAAATTCACCGCTTCCTTTTTGAACATCAGCGCGGCGCATTAAATTTACATTCAAACAGCAGATGAGAAGCAAATTTCGCGGGCTTCCTTGCTACATATAAATGTTTTTTCTTATTATCGTTGAAGCTTTCATAATCTGCTTTATTATCATCTCTGACTAAGCAGGTACATATGTATGTATTTAAATAGATGAAGCAACGATATCATAATTGTAGACATAGAATAAGCGAAAAGATATTTCTCATTAACAGTCATCAAATCTGTAAATGATATGTCACATCTGTAAATGATAGAGTGGAGATGCAGCAGATCCGGCTAATAGCCGGCTAATTGCGTGTGAAAGAGGACAAGAGAGAGAGAGAGAGAGAGAAGGATAGAGTGAAGGATAGAGAGAGATTTAGGTTTTCTTTGAAAAAGGCTGCGGTAGGTATGAAAGTTTGAGCGCTTTCTCTTTCTCTTCCGCTTCCTGTTTCCCTTCCTCTTTCCCTTTCCCTTCCTCTTTCTCGTTCTCTACTCTTTCTCTTCTCTTTCTCTTTCTCTTTCTCTTTCTCTTTCTCTTTCTGTTTCTCTTTCTCTTTCCCTTTCTCTTTCTCTTTCTCTTTTTCTCCCTCTTCTGTTTCCCCTTATCTTTCTCTCGCTTTCTTGGGGAGATGGGGGTGCGAGATTCCGTGGACAGTCATGTTTGAAATAGCGGTTGACCCAAGCGAAGCTTTGGGCGGCGCAAGCAAAAGGCGAGCTGCAAACACTGCAGTCGCGCATCTAGCAGATCCATTTGAACTTGTCGAAACGTACGTATCTTCCATTAGGAATGTAATTCGCATGCGTCGACTGCAAGAGATGCTTATTTGTCAACCCTTTTGTTTCTCAAATCTTTAATTTCTCAATATTTTCTACAAATATGTTATGTCTTTGTTTTTTAAAGCCACAAATAGTACATTTAAAATCGAAAAAGAGAAGTGGAAGCGTAAATGGAGCACAAGCCAATTGACCGGCAGAAAACACGTGATAACAGTAGAGCGTGCAAAGTGTATACTAGAGGGAATTACCAGAAAAAAAGACATTAGGAGCAGAGCTAGCAGACGATCGAGAGAGAGAGAGGGTGGCAGAAAAATAAGAAAAGTAAGCGAGATCCTCATAGATCGCGCCATATGCGCTTCCTTTCGCGGCGCGCGAATTCGGCTTCCGCGCCGCGTGCCTGCAACGCGTTCCACTTCGCGTCTCGCGACTCCTGACAAGAAATCAAATGATTACGGTATTTTCAAATATTTACTACCGTGTTGCGTTTTGGAGAGCCAATTATTGTAAAACAAAGCACATTAAAGTATCGCTCAAGCCGGAATCGCTCGGCAAAGGAGCCAAGGGGCGGCTCTGCGCCGCGTGGACGAGGACCGATGAAGCTACAGAGAAATAGGCGAGTTTAGGTGTCGATTGCATACCGTAATCTTAGTACCGTAAGAAATCTTACTTTGGCATGTTGATATCGAGCCAGAAGTCATCGATTGGACTCTTGCGAGGATTCAGCGATTTCCCATCGTCTTCCGGTCGTGATGACTTCACCTTCTGGAGTAAAGCGCAGGATTCGTATTGATCTCACATTCTCATCTCTCTCTTTGCTTCTCTCGCCTCTCTCTCTCTCAATGCTTCTCTCTCCTCTCCCCACTCTCTGTCCCAACCAGAATCTGTCTCGTTGCTTCTGCGTGGGGTCCAGCCAGGAGGTCAGCGATCACCAGATCATCGTCGTAGAGGCGGTCAAATCGAAAGGAAAGAAAATTAACAAAAATCCGGTGACCAAAGTTAGTGCTGAAGAAGAACGGGCAAAAGAAGAAGAAAATTGCACTCACCTTTCATTAATCTCTTCGAGATCCTTACCGTGCCATTGAAGCGCTTCCTTAGCCTAGAATATTTTAGAAACATTTTGCTGTTCGAGAGACATGTAATGTTGAAAACTTGAGGTAGAGAGCGAGAGATGGACGCAGAGATAGAGAGATAGAGAGAGAGAACAACAGAGAAAATATGCACGGCAAGCAACCCACCTGCTCAACGGTGAGAATATTTATATCCGGTACTAGTAACGGATATTTTGTGCATCCAAATAATAGCTTTCATGTGGTCCAAGTAAAAAAATTAATACAACATTCAAAGGCACCTTCTTATTTGCTCCTTTGCCTTTGGCTGACAGCTCCTCTTGGGAGGCCTGATCGAAAGGGAAGCATGAAGTAAAATAAGGAATCGAAAGAGGAGAAAACATAGTTTCAGAAAACAAAATAAAACAGAACCTAGAAAGATATGGAGGAGGGCGAGGAAGAACGGGGAATAAAGAGAGAGAGAGAGAGAGAGAGAGAGAGAGAGAGAGCGAAGATATAAACAGATAGAAAACGAGAGACAGAGATAGAGAGATACAGCGAGGAGTGACAGACAGATAGAGTGCCATCTCCACCCACCTCGACCGTGTCCATGTGATCATCTGCCAAGATGGCTGCCGCCCACTGGCAGAACGCAGCGTCGCACTGAAGTCGATCCCCGTAGTTGCCCGAGAAGAACTGCATCACTGCCAGCTTCACTTGCATCGCCTCAAAGAAACTTAATTATTATGTAAGATTTTTTCGTTGTTTAATTATAAGATGTTCTCATGTACTGTCGAGGTCTGCCTCATCGTTCCGCAGCACTGTTAACATCTCAGCGGTCACCAGTCAGTTGTCTGCCAAAACATCCTCCCAAACGGGCCCCACCCTCGCGGCTCCCTAGTCCTTTCTTCCCCACTCTCTTTCTATCCACAATAAGAAGCTGAATATGTTCCACGCATTATATTGAAGCCAGAACGTGGACTTGCATATATTCTAAATGTTACAAGCCAAATCCTTCGATGTTTGCTCCTGTTACAGAATACCAGAAATACAAAGCGATGCCTAACAGTGATAGCGTCGAGTGGAGTGATGCCAGGAAGCTTACGTTTTTCCAAGTACTCGACGGTCCATTGACGCGCGAGAACCTCCCGCACGAACTCGGGCAGGAAACGCTATCAATTTGTAGCTTGCTTCTTTAAACAAAGCCATAGTATGAATTTACGCACATTCTAAATGCGTTGGATGCACATATGTATGTACATATGAAAATTTACAAGTATACTTTTTAAAAAGAAAAATTGATAAACCTTTATGGAGAGTCATTTTATTTGCTGCTAAATATTGCCTATGTCTTTTAATTCAAAACATTCTCATGCCTTTGCACGGGGATCAAAGTTGAATGGACGCGGTAATGTGAGTAGCGGGCCGTCGTCAGGGAAGTGCTCGAGGAGGGCCGGAGGCAGATCGGAGCCAAACTGTGAATATTTTTCTAAATTTAATTTCGACGCTAAAATAGATTACAAAACAGCGTGAATGAATGAATACCTTCTTGTTGCATAACGCGTTGCGTGATTCAACTTTGCATCGTTCCTCGTCGCGCGCCCGCTCTTCTGCACGTTTGTTCTCCTCGCGCAGCTTGACATACGCTTTCGGGCGATACTGCGCGAACGTCTCTTCCCTGAATCAGGGAGCAGTTTTGCAGAATGCTGACTATTGCAAGGCTAACAAAAATTTCATAAAATAACTCTTGTACACTCCCATTTCCATCTCCACTGACCGATTCCAAAAGTTGATGACATTGAGCATTGGCGCCCACCGCTCTGGCAGGAACAGCATCGCTGCTATCGACGCAAACTTGTAAATCTACAACTCAAAAAGAAATCATGTGCCTTTATATGTTTTTAGTATATAATAATTGTTTTTTATTATAACTGCAAAAGAAATCAACATTTGTAGAATGATAAATGAAGAAGAACTTACATCTGTCGTGATGACCGTTTGTAGAATTCCGACAAATGAGTTGATCCCAGAGACCACGAGAAGCAGCCTTTTTAATTAGGATATTTTTAATAATTCAATTTTTATATTTCTTATTTTTGAATTATTTCCCTGAAGGCCTATGGGCCAAATTAAGTTAATTAGCTTAAAAAATTTATATATAACCCGGACCATTTGGTTGAACTTGTTTGGCGGTCATTGTCGAAGAGAAGCGCGGCAGTCGTAGCGCACTGGAGGAGCGGGCCGACGGCGCAGAAGAGGAGATTGCGGCGGACCTCGAATGGAGTGACTGGGGGGACAATTCTGTGCCAGATGTGAATTGTTCAACCGATTGCTACATTTGAACTCCGCTTCCTCCAATTCGCTCACCATCGCGACGTTTTCCTTTTCGAAGGGACGATTCCACTCGAAGAAGTTGTCCATTCGGAGACGCATCATGAAGCGCTGAAGGAACTTAATTTTACTGCCTCGTCAAACAAGTAATTAGATTAATTTGCGCAAGCTTTTTTTGTGTCGCAAAATAAAACATTTTTTCTTTCTTATGCTTTGCTCAGTTTAATTTACTCTGTTATGGAACTGCACGGCCAGCTCGCGAAAGGCAGAGGCGAGGAGAGCGAGCAGGACGAGAATGGTGACGATCATTGCAGGCTGGGAGGAGGTGTCGAAGGAGCCTGAGCATTCATCACTCTCACTTCCTCTCTCCCTCTCTTCCCCTATCTCTCATTCTCCCACTCGCCCTCTTCTTTCTCTCACGCATTCTGCCCTCTCTATTCTCTCCCATTTCTCTGTTGCTCGTTCACATATTCGGGCTTCATCTCACACCTTTTCCTTCGTACTTCCTTCGCTCACTCTCTCTCTTCCTCTCTTTCTCTCTTACCAGTGCTGCTCCATAGCGTCGGCGCGTCCCAGCAGCTCGCCACTACTGCAGCCGTAATTCCGAGTGCAATTGCATATGAGAGCCCCATTCGAACCTGCAAATACTATATTGATTCAGTATAGATTGATTTATACATAATTACTGAACCCTCCCCCCTCTTTCCTGGTGCCCCACTCATCGATTTCTCTCTCTCTCTTTCTCTTTCCCTCTCCCTCTCCGTCTCCTCTCTCTCACCGACCGCATAGTCGAGCCGGAACGGCCGATACGCCCACTCGTTGATGACATTTCCGACGATGACGTCATAGACGTGGCTCGCTTCGTTCAGCCAAAGTACTTGTGCTGCAGTTTAGCGATGTTTAAATGGATTCAAATTTCCCGCCAAAATTAAAAGATTTCTATAAATTGCCTGAAACGTAGCAGAAGATGATGAACGCGCCCCACACACGAGCGCCCACCTGAAATATGAAGAATGTTTCCTGCTTTTTATATGTTTTCTCAATCACAAAAGCAAAGTTACTAACTACTCTCTCCTCCTCCCTCCTTCTCGCACTCTCTCTCTCATTCTCTCTTAATTTCTCTCTTACGAAATCGCTCTCTTGCTATCTCTCTCACTGTGTCTGTCTCTTTCTACTCTTTCACTCTCTCGCTCTGCTCACCTGCTCTAGGTTGGCCTCATATGGTACGGTGAAGTAGAAGTTTAAACCGGCCACGATGGTCAGAAGAGCCGAGCGGTGTAGCTGGAAGTCTTCTTGTGGGCTCTGGAAGATTATGGAAAGAGAGGGAAAGAAAGAGGAGTAAGAAAGAGAGAAATGGAGCGATAGAAAGGGAGAAAAAGCAGAGAGAAATACATGATTTTACAAAGTTAACCTAATCATCATATGTGCTTCTAGTTTTGTCAGCTAGCAGGAGAGATTACAATGAGAGTGTTTCTAGAGAGGAAGATTAAGCCAGATTAGAAGTGACCGGCTAGGGTGGGGGAGAGAGAGAGAGCGAGGGCGAAAGAGAGCGAGAGAGAGAGAGAGAGAGAGCGCGCGAGAGAGAGAGAGAAAGGGCGTGAAAATACCCACTTCACATTCACCCATGAGGCCCGCCGCCACAGCTCGTATGATCACAGAGACGGCTGTTGCTGCCGTTGCTCCGTGTGCAGAATATCTCAGAGCGACGGATACCTAGGTCTCTCATTGTACTCTCTTTCTATCACTCGCTTTCTCAAATCCTCTTCCTCAATCTCCACCTCTCTCTCTCTCTGTCTGTCTGTCTTCCTTTCCGTCTGTCTCTCTTTTTCATCATTTCACATTTGCGCGATGCTGCCGCCGTCTCAGCAACTCGCATTTCTCGAACATTGGGCCAGCCTCGCACTCGCAGTAGGCGCCGTCCACCTGAAGAGTCATTTCTCTCTCTCTCCCTCTCTCTCTTTCACTCACTATCTCTCTCTCACTCTCTCTTTCCTTTTCTGTCTCTCTGTTATGTCTCCCTCTATTTCTTTTTTTCTCTAATTCCGTCTCTTTTATGCTATAAATTTGAACATCCCTATTCACTCCACTAACGTTCTCGACGCATCTGCCATGCTTGCATTTCATTTTGTCGCAGAACTTTGGTGAGATGAAGCAGCTGCCGCCCTGGAGGCGCAGTTATAAACATTTATAAATAATAAAATATTAAACGATTCCACACACTCGAAAATTCCAACGATTTATTGTTTGCTGTAAACGGTAGTGAGCGATCTTATCTTGGTATACTAGTAATACATTTAATCAGTTAAAAAGAATATATAGTCGTGTATATATTTATTATATGTATGTATTTGGTGTAGTATCTTTCTGCGCTATCGTAAACCTCACCGTCCATCCTGGCTTGCAGACGCACGCCTTGTCGTCACAGTATTCCGTGCCGATCGGGTCGCAGTCGGCGCAAGATTTGAAGGGATCCGCAGAAAGAGCTTCTTCGAGGACGATTTCGTCTCCGCCTTGGGCTATAGGAGAGTTTGGACGAGGAGAATAAGCGATGGGAAGAGAGAGAGAGAGAGAGAGAGAGAGAGAGAGAGAAAGAAAGAAAGAGAGAGAGAGAGAAAAGAAGTAGGGAGGCCTAAAGATTGAAGACGAATAGAAAACTGTTCGTTGAGGGGCAGCTGAAGAGAGTCGGATGCGGTGTGAGTTGGCCAATCTCAGTGCAGGTCGATGTGAAGGTGACTTCGGGAACTTGAGCGCATTCGAAGTCAACCGTTTCCTGCAGTTCTCGTCATCATCAGATACAGCGAGGTAGAGAGTGAATAGAGAGAGAGAAAGTGGAAGAGAGAGAGATGGAGAGAGACACAGTGGGTGAACGAGGGATAGAGAGAGAGAGAGAGAGAGAGAGAGGGAGAGAGAGAGAGAATGAGCCAGGCACCGTAATGTTGATTCTCGTAAACTTGCTGTCATCTGTGATTGTGAGAAGGCTGGCTAGGCTGTATTCCTTGAGAGTCGCCTGCACTGCGCAGGTCGGCGGGAGGGAATACTCTGCAGCTTTGTTTTTGACAACCATGTCTTTTTTGATTTAACATAAAAGATATATTTCTAATTAATTATTTGTATGAATTGCTTTTGTAAATAGATTTGAATACAAATAATGGACGAACGACAGAAAAACTGACTGGGCACCATGCAGACAGCGACCGCTCTCGGATAAATGGAGTAGGCACTCAGATCACTCGTCAATGTGACGTCCTGCGGAACATTGTGGCTTGCGAAATGTATGTACTTTCTTTTCTGTCACAAAAACTTTTTTACGCAACTTTAATCTTTCACGATCGTAATACATTTTATCTTTTTATTAAGTTCTTAACATACATATGTACATAAATAAAGATTTATGTACGTACATAGGTATGTAAAGAACCTTTTAAAAAGATTAATTGTACTACCATTGTGGTTATGAAATAATCTTTGAGAACAATACATTACTAATTGTAAGAAGAAATAACAATTTAGCATACCAATTCTGCGCTCAACTCGGACAGACTGATGACTCGAACAGTGCGAGTGGCGCGGAATTCTGCGGAGGCATGCGAGTTGACGTAGAGGGGAGGGAGGCCGCCGTTCGACTCGCGGCTGATGTTATAATAATATACAAACTATGTTAACGAGATATTCCACTTGGCTCCATTTGACCGTTATTGCCGGCATATCAATGAGGGGCACTGTATGTGCTTCTCTCTCTCTATCTCTCTCTTTCTTTCTCTCTCTTTATTTTTATTCCTTTTCTCCCTAGTTTCCCTGGCTTTCGCTTTCACATTCTTTCTCTCTTTGTCTAACAGCATCTCTCCAATAGCCTTTCGCTCAGCGTCCAACTCAAGAGCTCCCATCATGTCGCTGAATACGCGCTTCTGGCACGCAACCAAGCAGTCCATATACGATTTGCCTGAAACAGGGACAGGTTCATTTATTGTACTCATAGATATGAAATTAATTCAAATCTCCCGCCATATCCCCTCGAAATACCGCCTGCGATCCATGTTGGATATATGCACATCGTCGCGCCCTCCGTAAAACCGAGTGGACATGGGTGCGAGTTGTTGTCGTCTGCTGAAGGGAAATGTTTAAATAGAGCAGTCGTAGTCCTAATTCTTATTTCACAAAAAAAACATTTACAATTCACCCCTTTCTTTTCCTTTTAATTAAAATTGTTCATGATCTCTGCTTGGATCCAATGTCTGCTTCGTTCTAAAGCGTACAGTCCTAAAGCTTACTGTCTGAAACAGTCGTTGACTCATCGCCATCATCTTCAATGACGCCGTGGTTCGTGTGGGGCGCGAGGGAGAGTGAAGGAGTCGGCGAGTCGGAGAGGGAGGACGATGTCAGCGGACTATATAAACAATGTTCTTTAATATTCTCTGAAAAGCTTTAAAAAGAAACAATCCTTGACAATCTCAAACATAATTGGGACTGTGGATATATGATTGTGTTTAAGGTGGAACTCTCTCTCTCTCTCTCTCTCTCTCTCTCTCTCTCTAACGTAGACTCTTCTATGCTCGAGAATTTTGACAGTAGTGGACAGGTTGATTAGGAGGATATGAACCTTGTTGAAGACCGTGTTCCTTTGTCAGAGCGAGATATGGTGGTACTCGTTGAGAACGCACTGGAAATCACAAAAAAGTTGCTTAGTCTATCTTCAATTGCTTTCTTTTTAAAATAATTAATCCTTATATTTAATGAAGTACCACTGATTTACGTATAGTCAATAACCTTTGTGTCGCGTCCTTTGTTGTTGGGCTCGATATCGCGACGTTTGCTGCAGGTTCCAATGTAGCGTCTGCAGTCGGGATTGATGTCGCAACCTTTGATGTTGTATGCGATGTCGCGTCTGTGGTCGAGTTCAATGTCGCGACCTTTAGTGTTGGATCGGTTGTCGCGTCTGTGGTCGCGATTGCACTCACGATGTTTGATGTTTGTTCGGATGTGGCATCTGTGGTCGGGATTGATGTCACGATCTTTGATGTTTGTTCGGATGTCTCATCTGTGGTCGGGATTGATGTCACGATCTTATATGTTTGTTCGGATATCGCGTTTGTGGTCGGGATTGATGTCAGTATCTTTGATGTTTGTTCGGATGTCGCGTCTGTGGTCGCGATTGCACTCACGATGTTTGATGTTTGTTCGGATGTGGCATCTGTGGTCGGGATTGATGTCACGATCTTTGATGTTTGTTCGAATGTCTCATCTGTGGTCGGGATTGATGTCACGATCTTTGATGTTTGTTGGGATGTCGCGTCTGTGGTCGGGATTGATGCCACGATCTTCGATGTTTGTTCGGATGTCGCGTCTGCGGTCGGGATTGATGTCACGATCTTTGATGTTTGTTGGGATGTCGCGTCTGTGGTCGGGATTGATGTCACGATCTTTGATGTTTGTTCGGATGTCGCGTCTGTGGTCGGGATTGATGTCACGATCTTTGATGTTTGTTGGGATGTCGCGTCTGTGGTCGGGATTGAGGCCACGATCTTCGATATTTGTTCGGATGTCGCGTCTGCGGTCGGGATTGATGTCACGATCTTTGATGTTTGTTCGGATGTCGCGTCTGTGGTCGGGATTGATGTCACGATCTTCGATGTTTGTTCGGATGTCGCGTCTGCGGTCGGGATTGATGTCACGATCTTTGATGTTTGTTGGGATGTCGCGTCTGTGGTCGGGATTGATGTCACGATCTTTGATGTTTGTTGGGATGTCGCGTCTGCGGTCGGGATTGATGTCGCGATGTTTGATGTTTGTTCGGATGTCGCATCTGTGGTCGGGATTGATGTCAGTATCTTTGATGTTTGTTCGGATGTCGCATCTGTATTCTGGGTTGATGTCATGATCTTTGATGTTTGTTGGGATGTCGCGTCTGTGGTCGGGATTGATGTCACGATCTTTGATGTTTGTTCGGATGTCGCGTCTGTGGTCGGGATTGATGTCACGATCTTTGATGTTTGTTCGGATATCGCGTTTGTGGTCGGGAGTGATGTCGCGATGTTTGATGTTTGTTCGGATGTCGCGTCTGTTATCGGGAATGATGTCGCTACCTTTGAAATCGCTGCTGTACTGCTTTCCGCTGACAAAGTAGCGATTGGGGCTGTCTGGGTGCTTTTGGACGTATCTGATAGTGAGGTAACCACTTGCGTAAATCCATACTCAGATGATGCCCCTTCTGTCGATCCGCGCGATGTCGATCCAAGTCTCAAGGTCCGGGGTTCGATGCTTTGAAAGAGCAATTTTTTTGCTCGCAACAGAAAATCTTATTTTCCATTTTTCTTATCATTTATACCCAAATATGATAAGAAACTCAAGCAAAACAAAGGAGGAAACTCAAACAAAATAAGAAGTGCTTATGTTAGAAAATTTCACTCTAATTTGTTTTTGTAGTTTGGCTGCTGGATTCAGCCAGCTCGTTTCTCAGCCAAACACCCTCTCTATTCCTTCTCTTCTACCTCCTTTTCCTAGTCGTGGACCTTATGCATCGTGACCTCTGCTTGCACTGATAAACCTGATCCTTCTTTAACCGGTAAGCACCACCATTTTCTTACATATATTGGATCTCTAGAAGCTACGACCACTCCAAGAGGCACTCTTGTAAGACCCTGGACTTGGCGTAAATAAACGTAATACGAGATTGTTAACATTAGAGGAGTCTGTGTCTCCCAGGGATCTGACAGACACAATCGCTAGGTCATTAATCTCATCTCGACATTAGAGCTATAGAACGCATCATAATACATAGGAACGACAGGACAAAAAGGTTCGGCACCCAGGCAAAAATACCGTCAGTTGCTCGCCCCATGGCATGCCGTCGGACTCTGGGCAGGCAGCTTATTTGTGTGGAGAATCTCTGCAGTATTTCTATGTAATATTCTTTAGTTTTGAACATTTTCATGATACTTTACTTTGTGCTTTCGGTGAGACTAAAATACAAAAATTGTAAATACAAATTTATTTCAGTAGAATCCGCTGTTCACAACAAATATAGTTTATTTTCAATCTTCTTTATTTGTCAGAGAGGCGTGAACGGGTTGGGTTGATTGATTGGGCAGTTGAGCAGGCAGTCAGCAGGCGAGGAGCACTAAAATGAATCACTATTTAAATTTTCGACTTGCAATATATTCACTGTCTACCTACTGCTTTTTCAATACTTCTTGACGATTTGCAAACGAGGCGTGCGATTTTAAAACCACACCTATCCATTCGGCCTCTTCTACACGAGATTTGTCACCCTTTTTTTAAATCGTAAAAGCGTCTACGAGGGGTTATATTAGTTTTTTTTCTGAATATAATCAAATTTTCAAATATATGTTAGCATATCTATTTTTGGTACTAATAAACTATTCCCACCCCAGAGGTCGAATTTTTTTTTTGCAGAAATTCACTCTAAGGAGGTTTTTAGCTGCGGGAACACGAATATCATATTCATTTGTTATCGCGACGTCATTTTCCCGAGAAGTATATCTCGGCCTTTTTGCTCCAAACTGCGTGTAAACCAACCATGTCATTTGTGTTATTTTAGATGGAGAATGACTTCGTAATAAGAAATCAATACGATATTCGTGTTCCCCGTACCGGAAAACCCCCTTGGGGTGAACTTTAGCGAAAAAAATTTGTTTCAAAATAAAAGTTCGACCTCTGGGGTGGGAATAGTTTAATAGTACCGGATTTTTTTATACCAATTCTATTACCAAAACTACCAATATTATTGAAGTAATTTCAATTAAGTTGGAAATATTATCACGACCGAACATGACTATCACAACTGTGACAGAGAAGTCGGGAAGCATTGCGAGGACGCCACTCTGCGCGGATGTCGTTATCTAGTAGAAATAACAATTTAATCAAATAATTAAATACTGGAAATATGGATTTGAAAATAGCATAATTTCCCACCAAATACCCAGTTTAACTTCCGCAACCGATGTACTCGGGATGGAAGTGGAGGGAGAAGGAGAAGGAGTGGTAGTTTCAGTCGTAGTCGTGGGAGCCGCGGTTGTAGTCAGCTCTTTCTGGTAGATGGCTTCGACCGTTGCCGTTAGATTCGAAGCGAATTCCTTCGTGTTGCATGTCGCGTTGAAACAAAAGCAGTGGAATACAGCGCGTCCTTAAGTTCAATTTCGCTTCCTCACAATCATCATAAGGCAAAGATAAATGAAAAATTAACCTGCTTTATAGGCGATAAAGCCGGGTTTTTCTCGCATGTTTGGTTGGGCATTTTCCGTATTGGAAAACAATCAGGCATCACTTTGGAAATGTTCCTCCCCTCGGGGTTCATATGGAACACAGCTCCACAATATTCGCAGGGAAGAGTCTTTGTAGCACTCGAATTCAGGCGAAGATCGTCTGCAATGGGGAAGTAGTTACGGAAATAAATAAAAAAACATCGCGATTAAAGGAGGCAAAAACTCAATTTTTTTGCTATAAGGATGATTCTGTGAATATGTCCGGATTGAGCTTGCGAAAGCATCAGCAAAAAATAAATTTACTAAACTAAAAGTTAGAGGAGTAATTTGCATCTGAAAAGAGTCGCCTGATCATGAGGGAAATATTAGTAATTTATACAGAACTTTAGATTTAACATTAGTCCGCTGACCAAATTACGGCCAAATAGGATTGACGAGCATATCATGACCGAAAAGCGTGAAATTTCGTCATTCGGCCGTAAAAAAGACCGAAAAGCGTGAAATTTCGTCGTTCGGCCGTAAAATATATGCCGGCATATTCATGATTCACCAAACGGACGCAAACCGCCAATTTGAAATCGCCCAATCAAACGCATGTTTTAATAAAAAAAGTTTCGAACAAGGATCTTGGCTAATTGCCAAGAACGCGCGGCTCACGACTACGGTACTTGAATGAGTCGGCATTTCGTGCTAAGAGTTAACGACTTTCAAGCTCATTTAAACTCACCTTTCTATCTTATGCTGCATGAGGGATATGTCCACGCTGGAAGAAGCGGCTTTCTAAAACAAAATTCAATAGTGAAAATATTCATTCATAATCAAAGTATTGCATAATTATAGAAGTTATATTCATTATTAGAATTCCTAAATAATATTCGACCTACATTGTTATCCTGTAAATCACGCTTGATCCGGTAAATTGGAAAGTCGGAGGCAGAGATTGGCTGGAGGAAGAGGGTGAGCGACAGCTGAAGGAGAGTGAAGGAGCGGAGAGAGGGGAGAGCAGACAGCGGACGGAACTGAAAGTGGAAGAGAGAGAGAGAGAAAGGAGGAGAAGGAGACCAGTTTGCAGATGGATCTGCAAGACGGAAAGGGAACCAGAAGAAGGAGAAAGAGAGAAATAAAAAGAACAGCGAAAACTGAAGAGAGTAGGGTATAACGAAAAGAGGGAGAAATGAGAAAGAATGGATGGTGAGAGAAAGGGGGGCAGGAGACTGAGCTGATGGTGAAGATAGTAAGGAGAAAGAGAGAAGAGGAGAGATTCCGAGGGACCACAAAAAAGGGGAGGGTTGAGCCAGATGAGGCGGAGAGGTCGAATGAGGTGGAGTGTGGATCATTAAAAACCTGGCCATTGTGACTGGCCAGAAGGCGAGTGCGAACTGCCTTTGCAGAACGCGAAGCTCGTTCCTTCTGCATTGCCTGAAGAGGTTTACGCGGATTTACTGAGGTTTATTATAGGAACAAGGATGAATAAATTTCACTAATTCTTCCCTCAGCTTTTATTTGGGAAGAAATATTATATTCTTAAGAAACATTTGATGGATAAAAGGGTGTATTAATTGATGTTATGAGAGGAAACGAATGGGAGGAAGCGAACCAACCCGAGAAAAGCGTGCCTGAAAAGAGAGCTGCCGGAGACCCGAACAGTTGAGAGTCGGTAAAGTAGGGGAAATGATGAGGAAAATTGCCGGGAGAGATTTCGCGATGATGATTTCGCATTAAACCTCATTTGAATATGTAAAAAATCAAGTGCAATAGTAAGTTGTAAACTTCCTAGATGTTTTGAACATAAGTCCGAAAAGTTCAATCAGTTTAATACAGTACGGAAATTAATTTTTTGAAAGAAATTGAATGTTTCTATACCTAGCCAAACAGCTAGTAGATGGTGAAATAAAGAATAATATGATATTCCTGGGCACGCAACGAAAACCACCAGTGCGTTCGAAAGAGTCTTAATGTTCTTCTAACCAAAAAGATAAAACTTATGGATTGATTTGTATTTTCTTCCTGGACAGAAACTGGTAGTTGTAGAAAAATTGCGACGAAATTAATGACAACGAACAAGGGGGGGAGTTCATCGGTAGTCCAGTGTGTTTAAAAAAATACATTACTTTAAATAACAAAAAATAATTTCAGTCCTTAAAAATGGTTTTCTATATCAATGCTTTTTAAAATACTACTACATCGTTTAACATCGATAAAATAAGTTTAATTACACATACACTTTATTGGTTAAAAAAAGAAAATTAAAAAAATAACATGTTTTTTTTATTTACCCGAGGCTAACACAAGGACGAGCGAGCTTGTAAAGTTTCGGGATTCATGAATTCAGCTTGTAAATGTATCCCTGCGATTAAAATGAGCTTGCAAATTGTGATCATGACTTTCACGATTGATTTTCCAATGCTCAAATCTCCCTTCCAAATCCTATCATGATAAATATACTCCTTTATCAAGGCGGATTAACGAGACTGAGTTCGAATCGATACACTGCATCTCACGAAAAATTGGACCCGTGCGACAGAGGAGATCTCGAGGAAAGTCAATCAATCAACACAGTTAATTAATCGCGAGATCATTGAAGAAAGCCCGCTGAAGTTTTCTTTTTGGCTTGAATACAACAAAAAGGACGACTTCGACAATGAAATGAGTAGCGATGATGACAGTGTGTGATATGCTTAGAATGGATGCTCCGAAAAAGAATAAATGGCCGGATTTTCTTGTGCAACTAAAATGGTGGGTGAACAAACAACAAAAATCAGACAAATTGATTCGGTGATTTCCTTTGCTATAATGCAAGCAAAAAATGGAAATGACTTTTTATTTCTTAAAAAGTGGTTTGAATTTTCCGTCTACAGAAAATTATTATGTACATAAACATTTTTGGTTCCCTCGACCATCGCAAAGTGCAATTAATCTTCTTTTGATGTACGTAGTTAGCTGCGCCCACTTTTGAGAAGCCCCTTTGAGAGACCGCGAAGATGCTCGGCCCTGGCAGACGAGAATGACGTCATAGCCGCTGGGGATGCGGCTGGCCGTTTCGTACGCTCGTGTAGCCATTGCTACGTTGCTTCCCAGCCGCCGGAAGCGAACCTGAGAATATTAGAAGTATTTATTTATTTGGTAATTATCTCATTTTTCACAAGTCAATCTTTCAATAGTTTTAAACCATATTCGCGAGACTAGGTATATAAACTATTTAATTAGAGAAAGTCACTGTCTTTAGCTTTGCTTGTAAGTGCATCAATACCATTGTAATGTTGTCGCAATAATCGTAAGTAACATCATATCTATATGCGAATAAAGATATGGAGCAAGCAGACTATTGCTATTTTGTCGTCAGGGCTTAATTCGAACGGCTACTGTGAAAAGCGACGACAATATTAACGGGAAAAAGTGAGTTAAAAATATTTGCCCTTTAACTACATGGCAACACCAGTAAAACCACATGGACTAGTAAACAAAAACGCCATCATTAAGGAATGTAAACAAAAAGTATTGCCTGCGTCGGTTACGGAAAGACTTCGCGAGCCTCTGCCAGCGGAGGAGGAGCGAAGGGATTCGCGGGCTTCTCTTTCGTATTCGGAGGGAGGGCCACCGCCTCCGCCACTCCGCGCAGAGCGACACTTGTCAAAGTGACGAGAGTGGACACCTTAGAGAGGAGAGAGAGAGAGAGGGAGAGAGAAAGAGAATGAGACGCAGCGCGAAAGAGAGCGACAGAAAGATCGGAAAACTGAAACAGAAATAAAGAGAGAGAGAAAGAGAGGAAAACAAAAATAGGAATAAAGAGATAGAGAGAGGAAAACAGAAGAGAGAGAGAGAGAGAGAGAGATAAAAAAGAAAAAGAGGGAGAGAAAGAAAAAGTAGGAGTATTTCTTAACTCATTAAGAGAGACTTTCTCTATGGGTGGAGGAGCGCCTGCCCCAGGGGAAAGTATCGGATTTTGGTAACCAAAATTTTACGAGGAGTTCTGTACCACATATTCCCTTTTAGTGGAATTTGAAGGATACGCATTTCCTTTTTTCTCTCAATAGAGAGAAATTTCTTGGATCATGATATGGAAAATTGCTCCAGCTGGTGACCTCTATGGACTATAAATCAGGGTTTCATTAGTTATCATTGAATTAATTTTCATAGAAAAATATAAAATTGCAGTTTTGAGTTCCAAGATAATACATATATCGGTGATAGATAGCTTATTTTGTAGAGAATTGAATGGCGAATATAACGACATCGACATTGTCCGAAAAATAAAACATTGAAAATAATTATACTGTTTCATCCCTCCGAGCAAAAACGTGAGTGCACGAGGTTCAAGTCAAAATTACATAAAATAGGTATCCTTCGATTCCCTTTATAAAAACATATCCTGTGTAGTTTTTTCTCCTCTTTCTTGCCATTTATTCGCTTGCCCTAGCGCTGTCCGTAAAATGGGTTAAATATCCAGAAAACCAATTTCTGAAACAGAAAAATGCCGAAAAAGGGTCAAAAATTAAATTTTCAGAAAACACGTCATAGACCTTTTTTGTGTGCCTTCCAATGACAAATAAACTGAAATAAAGAAAACTGAAAAATATTAACTTTTAAGGAAGTTATGGACACTCAAACTTTTGACTTACTTTTGCATGCACTGGCAAGAAAAAATTTTTTATAACAAATTTGACCATATTATTTCTTTTACAATGCAAGTGGTTACTCCTCGTAAAATTTTGGTTCCCCCGGGGCAGGCGCCCATGGAGTGCTGCTTGAACCTTACAGAGAGGCTCTCTTAAAGGACTAACCGAGTTGCCGATGAACTTTGAGCTGCGCCATTTTGATGAGCCTCAAACGGAAGTGACGCGAGCCGAGGCAGAAGAGAATGAAGTTCGAAGCCTTTCCGCAGATCACCAGCGTGCTGTGGAAGAGAAATATTGAGGTGAGTGAAAAGATATTATTTTAAGAAAAAATATATTGATTGAAGAAGGTATTGAACGGAAAAGAAATTGAGTGAAAAAGAAATTACTTGAATTTAAAGCTATTTTACTGTGCGAATGGTATTATTTCATTTAGAAAATTAGCCTTTATTTTATACCCTTAATATCCTTGAAGAAACCAAGATGCAAATGTGCCCGATAAAAAAAAGAGAAATAAAATATTTTGTATTAAACAGATAGGCAACGACAAATCACCTGCATATCATGGTGACGTTGTAGAGTCGTGCGGCATTCAACTGATATGCCGTCCGCAGGAAATAGAGCAATGCCGACGGCACATTTGTCACCGTGAACATTGTTACGATGCCTATAACTATTGATGTCCTATTTTTTCTTTTCATGGTCACGAGAGTAAACATCAAAGAAAAAAACCAGGATGAATGAGAGTAGTCATGGGGAAAATCACTATTACTGTATTAGCAAAACATTAACACAAACGTAACATTCTTCATTGTTATAAAGATTAAAAAAGGCAAAAAAAAGTGTTGAAATGATATGAAAATCTGACAAGTAACAGTGAGCGTGACTCGATGCTCCGTTTTCTGGAAGGCGGTCGGCTCGGCTGCACGCCTGAAATATTTTGACTTAAATTCAACTTTAAAGAAAATTATCTGTTAATTTTTGGTACCGCTGTCAAATATTATACATTTTTTTTTAAATAATTAAATAGGTTTTTATAATGAAAATGAGTTTTAATTATTAAAAAAAAATAAAACTTGTTTCTTTTTATTAAAATAAGAACAATTCACCGACCGTCGATGTGAGCAGTCGACGCTGGCCGTGCCTCCAAAGGCGAGCGCTCGCTGACGATGCCTCAGCGCCACGAGGAGAAGCGCGTTCAGCGCCTGAATTTTATTTATTTCCTTGATTTATAATTTTTACCTTGCATTGGAGCATAACTTTGTGTACGTGTAGAGACAATAAAATAGAAGACGCAAGAAGTGATTTGGTGAAATTAGTAAAATAGTACTTGTATTTTTCAGATAATAGTAGTGTTTTTTTTTAAATAATTGTAAAAGGAATTGTTACCGTTAGCAGAACGATCGGGAATAGAATCATGGCGAAGATGTAGAGCATGGCCGAGGTGGCCAAGAACTGCCGGAATGCAGAGGAGAACGGATTCGTCTGATTGCCCCACCAAGATCTTACAAAAAAGGATTACTTCTTTTTTTATAATTTATATTTTTATACTATTTTTTTAAATAATTATTGTTGCTAAACGAACGCAAAAATAATAAAATTAAAATATTAATAGATAAAAAGATTAAAACATTAAAAGATCAAAAAACAAACCCGTCGTTATTGATCGGCATACAACGTGAGTAGAGTTGAGTGTCGTTGCAGTAACTTCTGAGATTAAAGAAAAGACGTAATTGACATCGTGCCTTATTTGCAGTCAACCATTATATGAAATGGCCTCTGGCTAATGGATGTGTACATCAGTCAACAACATTTGATTCCTAAATTCTACCACGGAACCATCTGTCAGCATCAATCGAAATGTTTGCTGCATATATTCATTTTCATGCGATCAAAAGCGTCTGGACATTTAGTTTATTTCTTGCAGAAAATTAACAAAAAATTCTTCTCACCATCAAAATTGTGTATCACATTAGAGTGGCAAGAAAAACAACCGTAATCAATCTGAATTCAATTCTAGTCGCGTCTCTCTAAAACACGCATGCTCTCTCGCGCTTGAGTCAGGCAAAAGGGCGCGAATTCAAGCGTTCATTTTTGGTTCTTTAATTGTTATTCATCCAAAAAGTGACATTGTATGTACCTGACGAGACAGAAGTACTCGACATGCTGATAGGCGGTCATGGCGCCGGTGAGAATGAAGACGGCCGAGAGCAGCGCCGGCATCCGGCCGCGTCCCCAGCTGCCGCGCACGTACAGAGGGTTGCGGATGCCGACGAGGCGGTCAGCGCACACCAGGATCACACACCTAAAGTAAGGGCACTAAAATATGACTACCTAAAATAGCTGATGTTTTTTTTTACAGAAATAGACATATTTGCAGCATAGATGAAAAGACATTTTCATACCATATCGCGACAGCCGAACACCAATTCGCCAGAGACAGCAGATTCACCTGAACAGGATTGATTCACTCTATTAAATATATTCAGAAGATATTTTCACGAAATGTCCTCGCGAAAATATCCACTCAATATCTGTGTACTAACATTTGCGAATCTACCTATTTTCATTCTAATTTGCTAGCTACATACCTTGCTGTGGAAGTAGAGCCAACGGAAGCTGTAGTTGAATGTGAATATCGAGTAGTTGGCGAGGATGTTCGGGAAGAGCAGAAAGAGAAAGATGATGTCCGCGAATGCGAGAACGGAGAGGAAAGTATTCGCGCTAAAATTATTTTTTTATTATTATTTATATTATTCTTCTTTGACTTGTAATTTAAAAAATATATTATTTTTCTTTTAAATTCATTTAAAGTCATAAATTGTAAAAAAAAATTATTCAATTAATATTTGCAACGAAATAAAAGTAGCAAAAAGCATCTAAAATTGCATCTAAAATCCAAGTGAAAAGAACCAGAAAAAATAACGTTTTAAATTGCTCATCTCTCACCGATTCCTCATGCTGCGGTTGAGCAGAACGGTCAGGTTGAGCATGTTGCCAAAGATGCCAAAGATGGCAACGGTCGGATAAAAGTATCTGTAATCTTTCTGTAATCATATGAAGTGGATATGTTCCAGGAAATATTTTAAGAATAAATGAATTAGCTAAGAATTCATTAACACTTTTCATTAACACTTTTCGATTCGCCTCATGACAATGGTGGCCTTGATGGATTTTATGGAAATTACCCTTATCGATTTTTGCTCAGCGCATTTTCCCTCAGCGGATTCACTCACCGCTGCAGCGCATACTCGAGATCCGATCCGTGCACCATTTGCTGCTGTCGCGACAGGCAAACGTGCGAGAAGTTGGCCGCCGGCGGCCGCATTTTGGTGCGCGCTTTCTGCAATATCTTCTTCTTCTCCACCAGACACACCGAAAGTGCTGCGTGAGCTTAATCGATTAAAACGAATTTAATTATGCATTGATTAGAGTCCGAAAGTGAAGCGACGCCGACTTGTATATTATGTACAGAGCTCTCTCGAATATTATGCCACGAACACATTTCGGCGAACGAAAAAAGAACGAGCGGCGGATGAGAATTCAATGTTCAATGGAGCGTAACAATGGCACACAGCGAAAATGTATGAGGAATCGGCACAGCAAGAAAAATGCTTAAAGAGGCCTATTTCAGCTATTTCAACTTGTGAGCTTTAAAGTTTCCTAAAAACAACAATGTCAAACTTTAAGGAAAAAAATTAGCGCAGGCTGAAATGAATACATAGTTGTTAATCACAAACAGAGATGTTTCAAAGCCATATAGAAATATTAATAATAACAATGAGATGAACAAAAGGAACAAAAGGAATAGTATGAATAGGAAGAGTCTAACAGCTGATGAAATCCTCGCAAAACATACTCGATTGAAAGATTTAACTCTGCACCTTGTGGTCTTAATTTCAAGAGAGTCCATAATTGAAACTCGCACACGCACTTTATCCTTGTACTTTTCAAAATATTTTCGATAGAAGATTGAAATTACAAGTGAACAAATTCATCTTTAGCTCGACTCCCTTGGGAAGATCAGGGAGGTTCAAATGATCTTATTGTAAGAAGGAACGGCCGAGTGCAACATTTCTGGTTCCGTTCTGGCGAGAAGAGAAAAAAACGAGAGAAAATGTGAACGTGCAGCAAAACAAAGCTAATATGGAGACAGGTCCGCCTCGTGAGATGTGTGTTTTTCCATATGGATGGATTCACGTTCCTCGAGCAAGGATAAAAAAGACGAAAAGAAGCAAAAGAAAGGGTAAAAGAAAGCATGTTCAAGAGATGATGATAACAAGCAAGAAAATGTCATTTAGAGTAGTAGCATGCGGTACATATGGGCTTGTGCTGATTATTTACAGGTTAGGCCCGAAGGGCGGAAGGGAGAGAGATAGAGACAGAGAGAGAGAGGGGGAGGGAGAGAGAAATAGAGAGACAGACAGTGAGAGTAACAATAGTAAGATGTAAAAGATGCAGTACAAGATGAATGGAAGACTGCAGAAGGATCGCCATGCATTGTGTTTAATTTTATTATTTTTTTTACTTATTTTTTTTTTAACAAAAGGCACTAAGACTTTTCGAAATGTACTACACATCGAGCAGGGCCCTATTATGACCTGCCCTAGGAATTTTTTTCGAGTTTGTTCATGAAAATTGGTTACATTATACAACTCGACGTGGCCAACAAAATAGGATATATTTCAAACTTAAAAAAAATTTTCCGCGCGGGACCCGGTGCAGTAATGTTAAAAATTTCACTTGTCATAACTCGCTTAAAACATATAGTAAGACAACCATCGAGGTATCATTGGATAGCTTTTTTAAGGGGCTTTAATTTTCATGTTGATGATGTTTTCATAAAATTTCATTTTGACCCTAAAATACGGCCTTGAATATTTTTGAATGCAGTTTTTCGCCAAATTAAGTATTTTTTGCTCATTTCTACAAAACGGCACCTACATATTCTTAAAGCGCTTGAAATTTGATACATTATATGTCTCTTTCAGAAGAATTGAAGGTCCCGGGCTATGGTTCCCAAACGCTTGAACATGATCCAGTGTAAACTGTAATACCGTGCAAGCGCATTCTTCGATCCATAACTGCGCTCAATGTCAATATTACAAAATCGTAAGTATATCATCTAAGAGCTCTCACGGAGATCTTCAAATGTTACATATGTTATTTTATTGAAAAGTTTCAATTTGTATGGGAAATTTCGTTATGTACAATTAGAAGGTTTAAAAAACTACTTTAAAAACATTTTCGCCTGTCGAAACATAGATCATAAGAAGGAGGATGAAATTTTCTACAAGATAAACCCCTTTCCATGGAATTCCATGCATACGATCTTTTGTTATAAATCATAAAATGCAGTGCCAGTAGTCATTTCGCCCAAGAATTCACATTTTAGGCTATTCGAATTAGAATATTCCAATCCCTTTTTTCTACAGTTTTTCCATAAAGCCTAGTAATCCTACTCTTATGGCTTATAACAAAAGATTGTATGCATTTAATTCCATAGAAAGGGGTTCATCTTGTAGCAAATTTCATCCTCTTTCTTATGATCTATGTTTCGACAGGCGAAAATGTTTTTTAAAGTAGTTTTTTAAACCTTCTAATTGTACATAACGAAATTTCAAATATAAATTGAAACTTTTCAATAAAATAACGTATTTAACATTTGAAGATCTCCGTGAGAGCTCTTAGATGATATACTAACGATTTTGTAATATTGACATTGAGCGCAGTTATGGATCGAAGAATGCGCTTGCACGGTGTTACAGTTTACACTGGATCATGTTCAAGCGTTTGGGAACCATAGCCCGGGACCTTCAATTCTTATGAAAGAGGCATATAATGTAGCAAATTTCAAGCGCTTTAAGAATATGTAGGTGACGTTTTGTAGAAATGAGCAGAAAATACTTAATTTGGCGAAAAACTGCATCCGAAAATATTCAGGCCCGTATTTTAGGGCCAAAATGAAATTTTATGAAAACATCATCAACATGAAAATTAAAGCCCCTTAAAAAAGCTATCCAATGATACCTCGATGGTTGTCTAATTATATGTTTTAAGCGAGTTATGACAAGTGAAATTTTTAATATTACTGCACCGGGTCCCGCGCGGAAAATTTTTTTCAAGTTTGAAATATAGCCTATTTTGTTAGCCACGTCGAGTTTTATACTTCAACCAATTTTCATGAACAAACTCGAAAAAAAATTCCTAGGGCAGGCCTTGATCGAAGGATACTGACATGCTCTCTTAATGAATAGAATAAAATGAGAGCCAATTCCAAGCAATGCTAACTCTTTCGCATTATATTTATCAGTCCCTGACCTCTCTCGCCCACTCCCCAAGAATCTACTTTCGATTAGTTTTAAGGGTTGGAAATGGCGCTAATCGAGATCGTTAGAGATCGTCAAGTTTATTGTTTCTCCAATTAGCTGACTCACACGGAAGACGATGCTTGCTGCTGGATTGGCAGCATTTTTTTTCTCCTCAAATGAACAAGAATTAAAAAATCTGAGAATTCCAAGTTTTATAACAACAACAAAAATTGACGTTATTTTGATTTGTCAAGGAGATCGGGAGAATGTATTATTTGTACATGTAAGCCCCAATAGGATATAGTATCTAGCAAAAAGATACGCATCCGATCCGCTTACGTCAGAGCGCGATTTAGGAGGAACACATACTATATGCAGACAAATGAGAAGGAGATTGACGACGCCTTTTTACGAGCTGCTCAGCTTCGGTCATGAAAGAGATTCGCGAGAGGATCCACGTGAGAGGGGCGCGGCCATCGTCTCTTTCTTTCTCTCTATCTTTGTCTATTTCTCTCACCTTCTCTCTCTCTTCTCTCTCTCTCTCTCTGTCTATACTTCTCTCTATATCTCGCTGTCTCTCTCTCTTTCACGCTCTCTTCCGCTCACTCACTCTCTCACTCTTTTTTCACTCTCTTTCTCTGCTTTCTCTCACCAATCCTCTATCTCTTTCTTTCAATCTCTCTCTCTCTCTCTCTGCTTCTCTGCCTCAAACGTCTACCAATAAAAAGTAGACAGTCCTCAGACGAGGCCGACGAGGGAATGTGCCAGCTCGACACGGATGGCGGCAACGTTAACAGCTGTGGCAGCCCCGCGTGAATGTACTACGTTTGCGGGGCACTGAATGGGGTTGAGAGAGAGAAAGAGAGAGAAAGAGAGAGAGAGAGAAAGAGAGAGAAAGAGAGAGAGAGAGAAATAAACATAGAGAGAGAGGGAAAGAGAGAGAGAAGGAACGAGAGAGAGGACAAATGGATACAGGCTACATTCGAGGCACCAAAGAGAGATAGGCTTGAGAGAGCAAGAGGCAGAGAGTGAGAGAGAGAGCGAGAGAGAGGGACTGAGAAAGAGAGAGAGTGAGAGAGAGAGAGAGTGAGAGAAGAGGTGGAAGGGATTTAGGCAGAGAAGTGGAAACGGATAGAGAAAGAGAAAGGGAGAGTGAGAAACAGAGAAAGGGGGTGGATTAGGCAGTCATAAACTGACGCAAATGGTGTGAATTTTTGTGCAAGCAAAGGGCTGATGAAGTGGAGAACGCAAACGCCTTCCGAGACATGACGACGCGGCCTAGGGTGGAAGGGCCATCTGGTTGGCAGAATGAGGGAGAGAGAGAGAGATAGAGAGAGAGTGAGAGAGAGCGTGTGACAGAGAGAGAGAGAGAGAGAGAGAGAGAGAGAGAGAGAGTAAGAGCGAGAGAGAGAGCATGGATGAGAGAAAGAGAGAGAGAGAGAGAACGTGTGTCAGCGTGAGAAAGAGAGAGAGAGAGAGAGAGAGAGAAAGAGTTTGTGAGATAGACAAAATTTAAAGAAAATATCGCGTCAGAATGCGTGTGGAAAGAACGGCAGACGAAAGAACTATTTTTCTGTCTCTCTTGAAAATGTGATAAACTTCAATAAGAAGGGTATTGATTTGAAAAGAATTGTTCATCGTGATATTATCTCATTGGCATATGTAAGCGTCGTCATAAATTCTTCTTTTTTATATTGACATAAATCTATGAATCATGTTTTTTTTAATGACGAAGACTAGAAAACTAAAGTGTCGCTGTGGCTCTCAAATACAATTTATTGTTAGCCTTTGAGGAGCAACGTCATAAAAAAGCTTAAAAGGGCGCTTGTGCTCAAAATTGTCAACCTCTTATAAGCATGCATTAATAATTATTTATAGTAAGAAGTGTCTATGCAGTTGGAACAAAGAAATGTCTAAAGATTATTTAAAACCAGTGATCAATGTAGATACATACAGTACCGCCCAACATTTCAGGTACATAAATTAATTAGATTAATTAGATTAATTTAAATAATTTCAATTGGAATTTGAGCGATCCTAGGCACTTTTAAGCAGTTTCTTGTGTTTGTTAGGGTGGTTTTTGACATGCTGAACAAATACATACAATCAGATTTTAAAAAGAATCCGAAATGACCGTTTAAAAACGAATTCGGCAGTTTTTAGAAGGGCTCATGGCCGTGTTTTAAGTGGGTTCGATAACACAAGACGACAGCACCTAAAAGACGGTCATGACCCTCCTAAAACCGGCCGAATTCGTTTTTAAACGGTCATTTGAGATTCTTTTTAAAATCTGACTGTATTTACTTGTTCAGCACGTCAAAAACCACCCTAACAAACACAAGAAACTGCGCAAAAGTGCCTAATATCGCTCAAATTTCAATTGAAATTATTTAAATTAATCTAATTAATTTATGTACCTGAAATGTTGGGCGGGACTGTACATATATTAGGCATGCCAGGATATGACACAACAGAATATGCTGGTATGCACGTGTCAGTGTGCTTTCTGGAAAGACGGGAGATTAGAGCAGAGAAAGAGAACGAGAGAGAAAAAGATAGAGCAAGATACAGAGAGAATGCGAGAGAGAAAGAGACACATGGAAAGAGAGCGAGAGCGAGAGAGAAATAAAGAGAGCAAGACAGAGAGAGAATGCGAGAGAGAGAGAGTGTGCTGACAATTATTTTACATTTCATGGATAAATTCCGAAAATGATCAAGAGGTGAACAATATTGTATTAATTCTAACCTAAGCAAATAATTTTTATAGTTGTATAAACTATAAAAAAAATTATTTTAGGAAATGAAATATGTAATATCTCTCACTCTGTTATAAAATAACGTAAAATAATAATAGTAAAGTGACGACAAATTTTAACAAACAAAATTTGTTTATTCACTTCATGAAATATTCTATGTAGGATTTTATAGTTCCAAGGACTTCCACTTGATTTCGATGTTTCACGTGGTTTGCTTGACAACACTGGTCTTAAATAAGCTAGCATATCGTGATTGTTAGTGAATGTACTACGAGAAGTAAAGATAAGAGTGACGAAAGAAGATGTATCTTTGTAGTAATTTAAAAAAAATTGAAGACGATGTGATTGCCAGACCGGCTTCAATGAAAAGTGAAGTCGATCGTGGTGCAGGAAGAGTGGAGTGAGGAGAAAAGAAGCGTGAGGCAAAAAAAGTGAAGTAGACGGAGAGAAAGACAGAGAGAGAGAGCGTTTAAAGTATAAAAAAGATAGTTATGCGTTCAGCGATGAGAAAAAGAAAGGAACAATATATCTCACATTTTTGCGCATACGCAATGCAGGCTTTCAAGGACTTGAAGTAAACCTCCAGCAAATTATGTAGCATCTATGTATTTGAACAGTGTGGTGTTAGAAAGAGTGTAGTGACGAGATAAGGAGAAAGAGAGATAGAGAGAGAAGAGAGAAAGAGAGAGAGAGAGAGAGAGAGAGAGATTCAGATAGAAAGTTGAAGGGAAAATGAGGAAAAAAAAGCTGAGAAATGCTACATTTTTTTCACCGCATGATTCTGAAAATGTCGAGAGGACATGTGCAGCCAGGAATGAGAAAAAGAGCAGAACAGCTCTTAAAGCGAGTCTCAGAACATCACTCCGAATCATACAATTCTAGGTGATATTTATGGTTAAAAGGGCAAAGTGAACAAAAAAGAGAATGAAGAAAGAAGGAGGAAGGGAATGTAGAATCTGAGAGATATAGAGAGAGAGAAAGAGAGAGAAAGAGAAAGAGTGAGAGAGAGACAGATGCAGAGAGAATGAGAGACAGAGTGCACAAGAGCGATTGATGGAGAGAAGTCGTCAACTATTCTTAATCTGCTGCACAAGGATACATTTAAGCAGGGTGGAGATATAAGCGGAAGAGGAAGACACAGAAGAAGATTTCTTTCAAGTGGCACATATTTACTTCTTTTTCACTTTAAACAGATCGGTCTTTAATTTTTCATCAATGTGCAACTGTTTATCACATTATTTTTGGTGTTGTAAAAAAAAATAAAATGAGAAACTTATGTTTTTCCCATTCCAAATGAGTCTACAAAATACAGAAAAAAACACTTTCTAATGGAATAGAGCTAGAAAGAAGAAGAATACCGATCTTTTAGGATCGAACCTTTTATCTATGGTAGGCGGTTTTCGGATTTGAGCTGCGTTAAAATTACAGTGATTTGAAAGGTGAATTGATACGACGAGGTTTTCTTTTAGTTGGTATACAATTGGAGAGAAAATAAATAAGATATGGATGGCGAGAGCGGGATAGGAAAATGGACGATTATTGATTTATCGATTTACTGCAGTTCCACATCACCAGAGGCCTGCACAAATAAAAACGCACTTATGTTAGAACTAGACTTGAACGAAATAAACGAGGAACTGGTCGTGAACTCTCCATGGATGCCCAGGGCATTTATCAGGAAGAGAGAGGAAGTAACTTTGTGGCCGAGATATCAGCGGGAGAAAGTGAGGTAAAAAGGAACATCAATAGAAAGAGAGGTAAAAAGAGGAGAGAAATATTTAAAAAAAATATATTCTTATAGAAATATAAGAATCGTTTTTGCTCGTTATTTCATGCATTGAACATGAACGACAAAAGTTGAAAATCGGAGAAATTTAAGAATATGAAATGAAGATTCAAGATTTTTAAAAATGTTGCATACAGTCGTCATTACAGTTCTTCCGACAAGGTGGTTTTAAGAGCAGACATTTGAATAATAATAAAAAAAATGAAAAACACGTGGTTGTTCAACAAGTATTTCTGGGCACGCATACTAAATAAACGAGGAATCTAGAGAAATCTCTCGGGTGTGATCTTTATCGGTCAAACTACGACTGAAAATACTTTATTTTGAATAAGAGGAAGAGAGAGAGGAAGAGAGAGAGAAAGATATTAGTAAGATGAAAGTATGAGGAAAGCGCGAGATGAAGATGAATGAGAGATAAAGGAAGGGAAAGTGTGCAGTGGAATAGAAAGAGGAAGGAATAGATTGAGGAAAGAATTATTTTTTGTTTAAAGGAAGTATCCGACGAAAAAATAACTTCTTCTTTTATATTCCCATATGATCAAGTCTGGCCTAAAAGATCGATTAGAGGTGATCCCGCTTTACGAAAGTCTGTATTTAGCCAGAAATTTGCATTTGTTTTTTGGAATACGGTAGAAAACGTCTCTGTCGGTGCATGCGGTGTATGCTCAAATCCAAGCAAGGAGTGCCAATGGGTGGGAAGAAGCGGCAGTCTCTGCCTGTCTTGCCCACTTAGCACCCCATTTTCACCAAGGGATGAGAGATACAGACGTTAGAGAAAAGCGAGACAATGAAAGAAGTCGAGAGAGGTTAGATACACATACGTTTCACATTTGAAATTTTGTAGCGGGCACTCAAAAAAGGCTCATCCAGTTGGGAGTTTAGCACAGTTTGAAACGTAATTTTATTAGATACGGTATTCTTTCGTCGGATACTTCCTTTAAGAATAGAAAATATTTTTAATATATCTATTATAAAGGACCATGCACGACTAATTGAAAGGAAGGATGCAGACGTATGTAGCAACAAATGTATTTACTCGTGAAGCACTGAATAAAGGTGGTTTTGAGGTGTTGACCTACGTATAAATAAACCTACTAGAAACATATTACGATGACTTCGTAACCTGTGCGGTGCTTATAGAAGATGTATCACATTGTGTTGTACATCTTATATATTTAAAAAAATGTATACATGTTCTATTTTTGAGGCATTTGTTGCAATTTGAGAGAATAAGTATGCATCACCTCTTGAAGTATGGAGCGTGAAGATAAAACACGCCTACTCACCATCACACACACAAATTCGCAGAATATAACATCAAAATGGCCATGAAATCGCTCGGATGTCGTGAGGCATCTATCAGGGATAGCGCAAGAGGAAGGTAGATCAGTCTGGACGTGACAGAGAGAGAGAGAGAGATAGAGAGAGAGAGAGAGAGAGAGAGAGAGAGAGAGAAAGAGAGAGAGGGGGTGAGATTAAAAAACCGACGATATATGGACAGGTTGTGAGTTGCGAAAGAGACAGAGAAACAGAAAAGAAATTAAAAGAGGTAGTGAGAGAGAAAGACAGATGCGTGAGACGGAGGAAAGCAGAGATTGAGATAGAGAGCGAGAGAGAGCGCGACTGAGATGGGATAGAGAGATAGAGAGAGCGCCAACAACTCATTCCTCATGCTCGACATGATAGCCATTTATCCGCACTGCAGCCTCCTTCTTGCTATCACGCGATGTTTAGAACTTTTTTCCTCTTAACTTAATTCTCTTTCGTTCCCTCCTTCTTTCTCTATCTCTCTTTAGCCCTCATACTTTCTCTGTCTTTAACTCTCTCTCTCTCGCTCTCTCGCTCTTAAGGACATTCTCTTTCTCACACAAATCTCTATCTCTCTCTCTCTCGTTCTTAAGAACATTCTATTTTTCACTAAATCTCTCTCTCTCCCTCTCTCTCTTATCTCACCCTTCCCCCCCCCCTTCTCCTCAACCGTCATCGTTTTCACGAATGACGTTCACTTTAGCAGCTCTACTTAAACGACTACGATGAGAGAGAGGGAGAGAGAGAGAGAAAGAGAAAGAGGGAGAGGAGGCCATTTCTTTCAACTCTCACATGCTTCTGCAGGCAGCCTTCTTCAGCCTCTTCTTCCCTGCTCCATGAATAGGCAATTAGAGTCAGATATTGGATGCCGGTGCAAAAAGTTGGACAATTCGTGAGAGCGAGAGAAAAAGAGCGAGAGAGAATGAGAGAGAGGGAGAGAGAGAGAGACCGAGCGAGAGAGAGAGAGACCGAGAGAGAGAGAGCGAGCGAGAGAGCCAGAAACAGAGAGAGAGAGAGAGACAGAGAAGTTAGAGACAAGAATAGTCATGCGTGAAAGGGCGCGTTAGAGTGCTCTCCCAATTATTAGGACGAGAACAGGTGATCTCTTTCCGGGCGCACAACGATGGCCTCGGGCGATGTCCTCTGGATATGAAGAGGATAGGAAATTGAAGGGGGAGGGTAAAAAGAAAGAGAACGGAGAAAGAGACATTATGAGAGCAGAGAAAGAAATAGAGAAGAGGAGAGAGAGTGGGAGAGGGAGAGGCAGGAAGAGAGAGAGAGAGAGAGAGAGAGAGAGAGAGAGAGAAAGAGGGAGAAAGAGAAAGAGGGAGAGGCAGTAGGGCATCCTCTGTATGTGCTAGCAGGATGTATAGATGTATGAAAGTAAGAAAGTGTCCTGAGGGTCTGGGAGTTCTCTCTTTCACATACTTATCTCTTCATTACTGTTTTCTGTTCAAATTTTGCAACTTCATCCATCTCTCTCTCTCTCTTTTTATCCTTCTCTTTTTCTTTCTCTCTCTCACTCTTACTGAAAAGAGTATCTGCCGTGCAATTAATCTTGACAAAACTGACGCCACTTTGGCCAAATGTTAATGAAGTTTTCATTTTGAGCTCAGTGAAAAATGTTTCATGAGGTTGAGGAGACCTTTAGGAGATTTTTTATATTATGTCTTTTAACCGGGTTTTTTCCCTGGTTTTTTTTAGAGATATATTTGTAGGTATTTAGAGATATTTTGATGATTAATAATAAGATAATGCAAAATAGAATTTATTCTAAATCGGGCAAAAGTTCCACCCACGCCAGATACCGAACCCGGTACCTCAAGATTCATAGTCTGAACCCCTTCACATTACTCTATGCCACCACTCGAGCTACCCGAATGTGCCTGTCATATGAAAATGCCTATAGAAGACACTAGCGTCACAAGCACCCATGAATCATTTTGTGTTCCGTTATTTTTGCGCAGAAAACGTGAAGTTGAATGACATTTAAAGTTGAGCAATCTTTCAGTCAAAGATAGGAAATAGCGTGCAACAGTGAGAGAAGAAAAGTTTCTAAAGAGCTTTTACAAACTTTTGCTCTCTCACTTTCAAATACTATTTCGTTTCCACTGACAAACTTCAATGAATTTTTTTGCTGAATGCATTTTTAAACCTTCACAAGGTTTTCCTTTCGTTATTTGGAATGTGAGTGAAGTTTGGTCATTTTCCATAGTAAACCCGCATAAAACCTGCGTGAAGTTTTTATTTGTGCTCGTTCAAATTTCACTCAACGTTCGTTTCAGTTTTCTTCCAAGATTAATTGCACGGCAGAATAACCGCTACAACTCATAAGCATTATGTCACATGATCTTGATCGCACTTTTGCAAGAACCCGCAGCATAATTTGTATCCTTTCAGAAAGAAAAAAAACTATTCAAGGATAAGGCGGGAGCGACAAACTAAATTTTCAAATATTCCTAAGTGCGTGCGTTATTCCGGTGGTGCAGAAGTGCAAATCGTGCTATTAATCAAGAAAATAAAGAATGATTCTACTTTGAAATCGCTAGAGAGAGAGTTGGAGATGGAGCGAGTGTGAGAGATGGGAGAGAGTGAGTTGGAGAGAGAGAGAAGAAGAGGGAGAGAGAGAGAGGGCAAAGAGAGCGTTAAATAGAGAAGAGTTCAGAGAGATTGTACCCATTCCTTACGATTATTCTCCGCAACACGATAATAGAGGGGAACGACGACGTCAACGAGAGAGAGAGGGTGAGAGAGAGAGAGAGCGAGAGAGAGAGAGAGAGAGAGTTTGCAATCACCATCTCGCCACCAATGAAAGAGTAAGGAACTCAAATTTGCGAGTGCCATGGGCGAGGAAGTGGAAAAAGACGAGGAATCAGCTGTCCGCTGCAGTGTTCGGCGTTCCACTCGGCTTGCATTTCGAATCGCTGCTCTCTCATTCTCTCTCTCTCTCTGTCTCTCTTTCTCTCTCTCGCTCTCTCTCTTTCACGCTCTCTCTCTCTCTCGCTCTCTCTCTCTCGCTCTCTTTCTCTCTCTTTCTCTCTCTACCTCTCTCTGTGTCTCTCTCTTTCTCTTTCGTTCTCTCAATCTCTCGCTTACTTCCTCTCACTCTTTTCTTCCTTTCTGTCTTCCACCCAAAAATCTTGACACACCACGCGATTTTCCAAGGACGGATATAGAGCACAGCACTTTGTTCCGTTCAATTGTTGTTTAAAATCACCTGGACGGTGCTAATACAAAAAGAGTCTAATTAACATGGCACTTTCATTATTAGGACTTCATTACAACCTATCTCGGTCGGAGTTTCGGAAGTATGGGACTAGTTCATTTTGAAATGGGTACCCTATCCCTCTCCTCCCATCTCACTGCTGGTGCCCTTCGTACTCTCTCTTGTTAGAAAAGCTAATGTCGGTTGCGAGCGTCGATATGCCGCTCCAACGCAAGAATCCGTTGGGCCCGGTGGCCACGTTGTTGCCCCATTCAGTTTTTTTTTGAAATTGCGGGAAGTTCAAATAATATTCTTGGTAGCAATTTGGCGAGAGGTTTGAAAATTTTTCCCATAGTAAGCAAAAGTGAATGAAATTCCACTATTCCAATGTGCTGTGTAGAACAGGAAGTCTCTTTGAGCTCATTTAGCAGCTATCCACGGAATGGCAGCTTCACGCTCTCTCTCTCTCGCTCTCTTATTCCCTCTTTAACTGCCATGATGAAACACTAACCTCTCTTTCACCAACTCTCTCTCTCTCTCTCCTTCTCTCTCCCTCTCTCTCTCTCTCCTTCTCTCTCCCTCTCTCTCTCTGTCCTTCTCTCTCTCTCTCTCTCCTTCTCTCTCTCTCCTTCTTTCTCCCTCTCTCTCTCTCTCCTTCTCTCTCCCTCTCTCTCTCTCCTTCTCTCTCCCTCTCTCTCTCCTTCTCTCTCCCTCTCTCTCCTTCTCTCTCCCTCTCTCTCTCTCCCTCTCTCTCTCTCCTCTCCTCGACAATGAAGAGCTGCCGTTCTCCTTTCCATTCCACGACTCCTTCATTAGCCTTTCTGACCTCCTCTTCTCTTTCCGGGGCGCCAAGTGGGAGAGCAGGGTTCGACCGGCCACAGCGGCTCTCATCCCCTCCCCACACATCAAATACCCCAAAAACCATTGACATCCGATGCGCAATCCTAAACAAACCAGCTGGGTATAGTGAAGGATGGAGAGAGAAAGACAAAGAAAAAGATATGGAAAATATTGAGATAAATGCCAGAGAGGTGATAAATAAGTTTGATGGAATACAAATCGAGTGATAGAGAGAGTTAGGGAAACCATAGAGAAGGAGAGAGAATGAGAGAGTGGGAAGCGAGAGAGAGAGAAAGAGAACGAAGAGAGAGAGCGAGAGAGTGTAGACAAAGAAGGGGAAAGAGAGCAGAGGTAGCGAGAGAGAGAATACACAGATAAAGAAAATGATATACAACATGGCTTTTGCCGAAACGTGAACAACAAATCGAAGAGCACTAAATGAGAGAACCCCGGCGGTAATCGGAGATTGCTTTCAGACGTTCCCGAACAAGTGCTCGAACAACAACATGCTAAAAGGACAAAAGGGGAGAACAGCAGAGAGAGTGAGAGAGACATAGAGGCAGGAAGAGAGAGAGATATCAAGTATCTCTCGCTAGAGACAAAATTCGGCCAGCCGTCTGACAACGATTTCTTCAAAACGAAGGCTAACCAGTGGTGTTTTGTTTTCAGTTCGAAAAAAAGTGATTTCCATGCTCACAAAAAAAGTTTAGATCTTGTGACAACAGCTGCTATTTTTAAAGGTTGCCTTTTTTCTCCTGTGATGTCAGATTATTTTTCGGTGGGCTGTGCCAAGGAAGCTGATGGTGAGATAAAAAAAGTGAGAACAGCTTTTCCTATTTGTGTTTTGGACACATTTATGTTCCTCGTTTGTGCCGGAACAAAACTTGCTATGTGATATTTTCGGCTATTTTCGGGCCGGCGTTGTTGGTCCATGCCGAAAATGTGATTAAGGCATTTGGAGCGAGAGCCGCCAGCAAGCGGAGAATAGGGAATGGGGGGGGGGGAGACAGAAGGTGCAGTGTTCCTTGCAAGGAAATCGTAACGGTGCTGAGCAGTATAAGTTTACACGTTTTGATGAAAAGACATTAGATGTGGTGCCCTGCCCGACAATGAGAAAGAAATCTAATTATAATTAGTTTCTTTTTTGTACTTGAATTATACCTAATAGCTCTATCATTTCGCTTAACGTTAACTTGAAGGCACACTTTTAATTGTATAAATGAAGCCGGATATAATTTATGGTCAGCATAGAGAAGAAAGAAAGAAAGAAAGAAGAAGATGTACAACAACATCCAAGATAATACGATGCGGATGTCTTCTAAAGAATACCACCCATAAAGGACACAGTGACAGCCCCTTTTTACAGTAATCTCTCTGTGAAATAATTTCTCTTGCTCAGCATCACACTTACACATCTATGTAGCAGGCAATGTAGTACTCTTCCTTGTGCCGGTATTATTTTTTTTTCTTTTCTACTCACCACAAATTTCAGTTATGACGAAGGCAAGAGGAAATTGACTGGACATGAAAAAAAGAAAAAAAATAGTAATCTTCGAGATGCTCATGTAGACAAATGCACACACAGAGAGTGTGGAGCAAATTAATAACTCAGCCCACACGGACACGAGTAAAGTACGAAGAGAGGGCAGTGCAAACATTTTAGCTGGTCTCTCAAGGAAATTAGAGAGCCACAGAGCAACAGCTGTGAGAGATGGAGAGATAGAGAGAGTGGGGAGAGAGTGAGAGAGAGAGAGGGAGAGAGGGAGAGAGAGAGAGATAAGGGAGATAAAGAGAGTGGGAGTGAAAAGAAGAGAGAGAGAGAGAGAGAGAGGGGGAGAGTTAGAGAAATAGAAAGTTTCTAAGAGAGAAAAGATCTACAGGGCAGTCGAAAGTAAACGAGAGATAGAGTGAAGAGCATGAAATCTCAAATTCCCAGGAGATGGCGAAAATTGCTGTCTTTTTTATCGGTGGAACGGAAGCGACGAAAAAAGTAGAGATAGCGGCACCAGAATCACTCGTCAGATGGACTAGGCGGGAAGTGGAGACGTCGAAGAGAAAGCACATGATACAAAGAGAGAGAGATCCACAAGAAAGAGACAGAGGGAGAGAGAGAGAAAGTGAGAGATGATAGGAGATCTAGAGAAAGAAAGGGATACAAAGAAAGAAGATAGATAAGAGAGAGAGAGAGAGTGAAAGAGTGAGGGATAATAGGACATAGACAGAAAGAGAGGGATACAAAGAAAGAAAGAGATAGAGGGAAAAGGAATAACAGTGAAACATCTTAGCGAAAGAGGGCGGAAGTCCCGAGATCTGATAGGAAGGTATTTCAAAGAGAGGAAGAACATGAAGAAACAGTTGAATGTGCTTCGCCCAGGCGAACAAAGAACTTATTCGCTAGAGGTCGGATTTCCGTACTGATAAGTGCGACGAATTCTGGGACAACAATTGTACTTGCAAGTTCGCTTTCTGGACGACAAAATAGGGAAGAGGGGTGATTTATCTAATATTCAGCTTTCGCCAAGCCAACTCCCACTTATAATATAAGCTCAAGTACCACTTTTGCCAGTAATTCTGGCGGCGAAAGCATTTTCCAGGAAGCCTTTGCAGGTTGAGTAAACCGCTGATTTGAAATCATATTTCATTATTATTATTGTCATGTGCTGGTTTCTAGAACATTACGTTAAATAAAGAGTACTGTTGAAACTCATTGAAGTTGCTCAAATAGTTTTGACACTCGGACGCTTGTATTATATTCAAAACAAGTATATGCATACGAGGAAGATTACCGTGAGTGAAGGCCTTTGCTGCGTTGCACATATGGTAAAAACGCGGAAGAAGAAGCAGAAGAGTTCACTCGGAAAAGAAAAGAAAATGAGTTCGACCTCATGGTCATGGTCATGTCATGCATGCTCTCGACCGCCACAGTTCCATTTGTCGCTCATCGGAAATCGTCACTATGACATCATAGGCATACATGTACTAAGTACGTGCCTAATTAAAAAGTGAACAGAGAGAAGGAGAGAGAGAGAGTCACCAGAGAAGACCACCCGAGGACAATTAGGCATTGTGTCGTGGCGGTTCCGTGCTGACTATGAGCGCATCCTGAGCATGAGCTTCCATTAATATACGAGGGGAGAGAGAGGGAGAGAAAGAGTGAGAGAAAGAGGGAGAGAGAACGAGAGAAGAGAGAGAGAGAGGGTGACGGAGAGGAGCAAAAAGTCAGAAAGTAGCAGAGCAACAGAGCACTTGGAACAAGCGAACTTAGCGGATGCGTAAGTGTGCAGAAGAATGAAGAAGCTAAAATAGAGAAGTTATCCTGCCCATCCTCTTTCACGTCTCTCTTTCACTTTCAACTCTCTCCCCTCTCCCTCTCTCTCACGATCTCCCTCTCTCCTTCCATCTCTCTCTCTCAATTTCTGTCTCTCTTACTTACTCTTTTTCTCCTTCGTCTCTCACTCCGACTGTATCTCTGTCTCTCTTTCTCTTACTCTCCTTCTTCCTTTCTCTCTCTCTCTCTTTCTTTCTCTCTCTCTCGCTCTTCTTCTCTTCCCTTTCGCACCTCTGCTCTTCGACCCCTCGTCTCAAGCCATTCCCCGAGGACAGGAATACAAGAGAGGACGACACACGTATTTTTTGAGCTTTCGCTTCAGCGGCTTCTTCTGCACCGGCACAAGGAAGAGGATGAAGGAGGAAGGAAGGGGCATATTCTAGAATGAAGATAGCGGAATGAGGGAGTGCTGATGGTGAGGGGAGAGAGAGAGAGAGAGGGAGAGAGAGAGATAAAGAGAGAGAGAGGAAGTAAAGATGGAGAGAGAGATTACGGTAGAGAGAGAAAGGGAGAGAAAGATAAGAGAGCTAGCATCCATAGGAGAAAAGAGAGAAAGAGAGAGAGAGCGAGAGAGAGAGAGAACGGGAGAGAAACAACACGAGCTTTCACACCACGAGCGACAAAAAAAGAGGAAGTTGTTTTCTCCTGATTGAAGATCCGTGCTAGAAGCAGAGAGAGGCACAGACGGAGAGAGAGAAAGAGAAAGGGGCATGAAACGAAAGAGGTACGGTATTACGAAATCGACCACATTTATCTTGAAATCATAATCGACAATTTGAAATTTGAAGTAAATAACTCAACTGCTATGATGACTGAATAACTCAAAAAATCGCCTTTTATGTATGCCCTCGAATATATGTAAATATGAACGTAAGATTGAAATCTATGTACGTCTGTCTATTGAACGTAAAATACGAGATAAAATTAAAATATCGGATGAAGGAGAGCAGAAGGTAGCCACAAGACGAGGAAAAAACTGCAGTGTTGTTTACGCGCCGGATACGACGTAAATAGCTGTCGGGACCACGAGGAAGTAGTTGCAGATTGAATGCCATTACCATAGAGTTGGAGACAGTGAAAGAAAATTGGACGAAGAGAGAGGCAGAGAGACACAAAGAGACAATATGACTTGCAAGAATGCGAGAGAGAGTGAGAGTAAGGGAGAGAGAGAGAGAGAGAAAGTGAGAGAGAGAAGAGAGGCAGACAGTTAATGAATTGGGACTCAAGGGAATTGTTGCCTCTACCGGACCATGAGACTGGGTTTTCTTCGGCGAGGGGAACCGTTCGAAAAAGACTTTGTAGCCTAACTTGCGCATTCTTTAACTGGTACAAAGAAGCCTTATCGAAGAAACAAAGATTCGTTGGAATTCATGTACTCTAAGAAAACCACCGAATCTCAGAGATTGCAAGGTGACTGCGCGGCAACTCGAAGATGCATTATTTATTCGGTAATCGTCCTCCTTTAAGTGGCAATATGACCTCCCTCACTCTGTCTCTTTCTCCCTCTCCTCTCTCAAAGACTCTCTATCCCTCTCTCTCCCACATTTAGTCTGTATAAAGCCTGCTTACCTATTCTTATCTCGAACACTCTCTTAAAAATTGAATCCCCTCCTATAAAGGAATCAAAATGTTTGTGAATCTTTGCAGAGCTTGAAGCTTGGCGAAGTGGTCAAAGAAAGAGCGTTGTTTACGCGCACGTGAGTAGCCGTCGAGATAAAGCTTCCGATTGAATTTTCATCTCTCCTTATTCGGAGAGAATGGAGAATGGAGAAACTGACAATGAGAGTGAGAAAGAAAGTTTAGATACGGCGTGAGAGAGAAAAAGATAAAGCGAGAGGGAGATAGTGAAAGAGAGCAAGAGAAAGAGACAGAGAACGAGAGATAAAGAGAAAACGAGAGCGATCGACAGAGCAACGCAAAGCTGCTGAAAAAGATGAGTCAGAGCACTCGAGTCTCGACACAACACTTATTGTGAGTTGTGTACATGTTTAGCAGCATGAAAGGAACAAGGAGTCACAAGAAGCAATGATTCTCTCGTGGATCGTGAAGGGGCCTCTAGGATTCTGCGCACTTCACGCCTCTTTCAATCACAAGATCTCTCGACCAGCGTGTCCTGCGAAAAGGCGCGCGTTCAGGATTGAGTGTGTTTCGCTCCTTTAAGGTCACAATTGGCTCTCCAAAAAAACTTTAAAACCCCTCACATCTCTTTTTGGTGATGCATAATAGAGAACTCAATCAGCAAATTAAAGGGATTTTTCAGATTGTACTTTATGATTAAAGCCATCACGGAATCGGTTGAAATAGTTTATTGAAACAGCCACCATCGAGAAGGCGGAGGATGGAATCACATTTCTTTTTTTTACATAATAACTATCGTGGCCAGACTAACAATAAGAGAAGTGGAAGCGGACTGTCAAAGCGAGCTCGTTGCCGAAAACGAAATGTAAAAATCAAGACAATTAACAACCATAAAAGAGTCTTGCAACAATTTTGGAAAGAAAGAAAGTATGAATGTGCTCAGGACATCTCACCCTTTTTGGCAGCGCTTTGGGGTTAGCGAAAGTGTCGGAAAACACTGCTCGCACTCGCCTTCTGCATGTATGTATGTAAATAGCCCGACGGGACAATGCTTCTTCAGATTCAATTATCACCTCTCGTGATACAAAGAGAGGAAAACGGCGAAGGGAATAAACACAGAGCCAACAAAAAGACAGCAAGACATTGAGAGGACCCTTAAGACGGGAAGAATATCAGTGGTCACTCGTAGAGCTCCAGGCGATAGATATTTAAAGGAGCACGAAACCCATCCCTTATCTACTTCAATTTTGTGACCATTCTAGTCTCTCTCTCTCTCTCTAAATAACATGCACTCTCGCGGTTGTGTCAGGAAAAAAGGCTAACAATAAGATATGGAATTTGGCTCTTTTAAAGGCTTCGACTCATCATCATGATCATAATTGTCTATTTTTAAACCGATCCAAGAAAAGAAGTACATATAGTTTATTTTAAAAATATACAATGGCAGTTAACTGATATTTTGCAAGATAGAAAAATAAATTCGAAATTATCGAATACAGCAAAGCGCAATAACTTTTCATAAACTCTATCGGACAGAAAACCAACAGTTCATTTTCTATTGAGATGCGATAATTTACGTCTCACAATCAGTTGACTTTATGCTACTTTCTCAAGATACACAATGCGCAGAACCCGGCTATCTTTATTCAAGTGGTCGATTAGCCTATGTTTAGAAGTGAAATAAAATTAAGAGTGACAAATGCAATACTGTAACTATCAATGAATCACAATTTATTTTGAAATTACTGGATGGGAAATCGTTCGAATCGAATTATGAGTCACACTACCTGATATTATGCATGCGAGCCCCTCGCAAAACTACCTTTCATGGTTTCGTTTATTCTCATGGTCAAGCTTTCCTTTGAAGATTATTCGTAGCAACGGGAAAGAGCTTAAGAAGTCTACATTATAAATATGTCGCACTAATATTATTTAGATAAGCAGCTAGCGTGAGTCATCCTAGACATGAAAACGCGTGTAAACAAATGTCGGGACTAATTAGCCATATTAATAAATAAATAAATTTATTGATCTGCAAAGAAAAGATTCACCAACATGTATCGGCTCTTTTCGACAGAGATTTTTCTCTCTTCTGCTCTATTGTGGCAGCGACTCCGTCGTTTTCTAACATACTCTCTAGTTTTCCCTATGTCTATTTCGTTCTCATATTTGTGATAAGACTTCAAAAAGTTCTCTAGCACTCTCAAATTACTTGCCGCAAAATGTATGCATGAATAAGGGAGACACTTTTGAGTAGGTAAGATGACACGAGGCAGCCTTAAAAAAGAATGAACACTGAAAAATAATTAATGCAGGTTTGAATTGCCGCGTTCACCCTGCGAGAGGGCACTCTCTCATTCTCGCCCGCTATTTCGATGGTCGCAATAGCACGCTGAAAAAAGAAAATAGCACGCACACGTTTGAGGGATCGAAGGTCCGCGGCAATTTGAAATTTGCTAATAATTTTTGGTGACCACCGAAATATTATTAGGAAGCACCAATAAACAAAATGGAATAATGGTACCCGTCAATTACTCCCCTTTCTAAACGAACGAATATCATAAATAAACAAGAAGGTGCATAGCCTGGTGAAATGGGATATGGTGTTAGACAGAGTAAGCAAAAGCGAGAATAAGAGATAGAGAGGGAGAGCACAATGAGAGTTGGATTGAGACCGACAGGGTAGAGAGTAGGAAGGAGGCGGAGAAAATTTTATAAACGTAATATTAAAAAAAGAACAATCAAGGCTAAATTCGTTATTGAAACAGCCGTCCACGATGAATGAGCGCTAAAATGTGGCAAAAAATGGTGGTATTTGAAAATAGCATGAAATATATAGAGTTCGTAGGTGAGAATAAAGACAGAGTGGGAGAGATAGTTTTAGAGAGGAGAGAGAGATAGAGAGAGAGATGAGCATAGAGCACATATGCATAAAAAAGAAAAATAACTTAATCGAGGTGGAGTGAACAAAAGCAATTTGTCAAGAATAAAGTATTTTCTCTATTAGTACCCCCGGGGGTTCTATTTTTCAATACCCTTGCGAGAGGGGGGCACTATTAGAGGGAGGGGTTCTACTGGAGGGAGGGGTACTATTTTTCAATGTGAGACAGTAAAAGTTTGATAACAACATTTTCTTCTCAAAAAAAGAAGAATCATAGCTCGAATTCATAGGAATCAGCACTGGAATATCCATTTTACCACACATTTTGAATGAATTTGCAATCAGTTCATTGGAGAGAGCATCCCATGCCTCCAGGATCCATTCGAGGTACGTCTCGAGCTGAGATATTAGGGTGTTAGGGGGGGGGGCACTATTGGAGGGGGGGTTCTACTAGAGGGAGGGGTTCTATTTTTCAATGGCTTTATCAGAGGGGGGTACTATTAGAGGGGGGGTTCTAATAAAGGGGGGGGGGTACTAATAGAGAAAATACGGTAACTGGCATGAAATTTGTAATATAATAAACATGCTACAACAATTTTAATATGGCAATAAAAACGTGCTACAGGATCATCAAACTAATTATCATAACTACACAGAGGCTGCTCTACCGCGTTTGAGCCGATTGATATTAATACGTGCGAACGACAGAAAAACTGCCTGCTACATGAAAGTGGTCAAAATTGGAACCCGGACAAAAAAATGCAACGATAAATGCTAATCGCATTGCAATAGACTGATCACAAAAAAAGTAAAAAGTGAAAAGTAAGATAAAAAAAAGATACATTTGCATAGCCAAGATATTTTCATCCTGAATTTATGGCGCTTATTAATATATTTTGATTTCGTATACTATTATGCTTTTTCTGTCTCGGTGGCAGTTCGGGAGAGTTGAACAGGTGAGAGAAGCGAGAGAAAAAGAGAAAAAACGAGATACGGAAAGTGAAAAAATCATTGGGAAGGAAGTGAAGTGCAAAAATGAAGTCGTGACGTAAGAGATGGGGCATAATATGGGAAGAAGGAAAAAACAACGGTGAAAGTTGGGCAGTGAGTGGCCCACTATTGAAACAGCCGGCAGACGACCCTGCCACGGGGTGTCTTCATATCGAGGGGTCAGGTGGAAGTTGCACCGCGTAGGGAAGAGTGTTGTTGACGAGCTAGAGTGGCAAATTGGGGGGCAGAGAGAGAGGGAGCGAGAGTGAGAGAGAGAGATAGAGAGGGAAAGAGAGGGAGAGAGAAGGAAAGGATAGAGAGGGAGAGAGAGAGGTGGGGAATAGAGAGGGAAAAAGAGAGAGAGAGAGAGAGAGAGAGAGAGAGAGAGAGGTAGAGAGAGAAAGAGGGAGAGAGAGGTAGGAGAGTAGAGAGAGAAAATAAGAATGAGAGATGAGAGTATTGGCTGATGAGAAAGAGTGTGAGAGAGGGAGGAAAAGAGCGAAACAGAGAGTGCGAGAGGGTAAGATGGTGAGAATGAGATTCCGGAGTGAGTGCCCCCATGAAGATGCAAGGTGTGATTGGCGGAAAGATTGGATGAGGAGAGCAAAGATCCCCCTCAGCTGTTGCTTCTTCTTGGCAGCTTGAAGAAGTAAACGGCGAGTAAAAGCAGGATAGTAGGGGAGGGAGAGAGAGAGGAAGAGAGAGTGAGAGAAAAAGAGAGAGACAGAGAGGGAGAGAAAGTGAGAGAGAGAGATATAGAGAGAGAGGATTTGGTTTGAGAGAACAATAAAGGGCAAGAAACAGGGAAGAGGGGCTAGAGGAGAGATTGAGATAGAGAAAGAGAAAGTGAGAGAGAGTGAGTGAGGTGAGAGAGTGTGAGAGATCTAGAATATTAAAAAAAAGAAGGAAGCTATTGCCAGGTGGCCAAGTCGCATGAATCAGAGATCCGCCCTGTGTCCGAGAGGTAATATCTAATGCTTTTCGCCAATGTCCTGTTCAATCAGAACGAACTTTCACGAAGTCTTAAGACCAAAACAACCGCCATTCTCCTCTCCTCTCTTATTGGGCAGAAGCGGTTGCTTTCTTCCCGGAGGCTAAATGAGGAAGTGAATCGACGTCATACACGCAAGGGGAAAGAATGAGGAATTCATAGAGGCGTCTTGGCTTGAGTCTCCGCTGCTTTTTACTACAAAAGGGCTAAAGGCTGTGAACGGCTTGCCGGGAAGGCGTGAGGTTGCTACGCGAGCCGGTGAAGAAGAGGGGATAGGAGAAAAGGGAGAGAGAAACGAGAGAGAGAGAGAGGGAGGGAGAAAAGTGAGAGAGAAACTAGAGAGAGAGAGAGGGAGGGAGAAAAGTGAGAGAGAAACGAGAAAGGGAGAGAGGGAGGGAGAAAAGTGAGAGAGAAACGAGAGAGAGAGAGAGGGAGGGAGAAAAGTGAGGGAGAAACGAGAGAGAGAGAGAGAAAGAGAGGGAGGGAGAGAGGGAGGGAGAGAGAGAGAAGAAATGAGCAAGAAACGAGAGAGAGAGAGAGAGAGAGAGAGAGAGAGAGAGTGAAAAAATAGAAGTAGAGAGAGAGAGTGGAGGAGATGGAGAAGGAATAAGAGAAAGAGAGAGAGATAGGAAAGAAAGGAGAGACAGACGAACAAAGAGGGAGCGTGGGAGGAACAGCGAATGCAGACTGGCGCCTTAAAAAGAACAAAAGGCGTGAAGAAACAAAAGAAACAACATGTAGAGAATACTTTTTAGCACGAGAAAAAGCCCAAAGGCCGGAGAATGATTTAAAGGTGCTCGCTCGCGGTCACAAGTCTTCTACCAGAAGAAGAAAAAAGAGAATTACGTTTTATCTTTCGCGTGACTGTCGCAGTGACAAATGTTCTGAAATTAAAGCGATTTATTTATATGCACAAACATATGTACATATGCACATACATAAATGTATTTACGATAACAGTAATTCGATGAACAAATTATCGATTCAGAAATACTAAAAGTCTCAAACAGAGATCGTTGGAGTAACAAGAATGTCCACCTCATGTGCTTTATTATAAAGCTACGCTTGTGGAATCCATCGGTCTAGTCATTCGATGTCAATTTATTGTAATAAATTAAGTAATTAAATAAATAACTAAATATCTTAATTAATTAATAAATATCTAAATGAATAAATAAATAAATACATAAATCAGTGAATGAGTAAATAAATAAATAAGTAAATAAATAAATAAATGAATAAATGAATGAATAAATAAATAAATAAATAAATAAGTGAATGAGCAAATAATTATAAAAAAAATAGTACCAAAATAATGTATCTGGTTAATGTAAGTTACGCATGTTCATAACTATGTATGTCTCTGTTCGTGCAAACATCACACAACTCCGTCTGAAGCAGAACGGTCCTATCTAATTATCCTTGCTAGACTGGCTAAAGCTGCAAAAAAGTGTTGATGTCTCGGTTAGCCATCTCTCTGTAGTACGTTGCTGTGCCAAAGGCAGCCATGCCATAAAGGATGTAAACAAAGGCCTTGCAGAGATTTCAACACGCAAGAAAATAGGCGAGAGAGAGAGAGATAGAGAGAGAGAAAGAGAGAGGGAGGAGACAGAGAGAGAGAGAATGAGAGCGAACGAGTGAGAGAGAGCGGATAAGAGAGAGAGAGAGAGAGAGAGAGAGAGAGAGACAAAAGGTGAGAAGCTATTTCTGGCAGACAAAAAGCTGTCGTTCTGCATGTCAGTCAAAGATCCGAGGGTGGACGCTCGCTGCCCCCTGGGGGTGAACTCCTTAGCCGACCAGGCAACAAAACAATTTGTTTCCTGACGTTTCGCAACCACAACGTAATTATTTTTCGAATAAATATAAACTTTAAAATATTTGAATTATTGTCAAAATTGATCAAATTGGCGATTTTCCTATGAAACAAATTGAAAGACGATAAAATTAATAAAAGGTCTAGTGTCATGTCTGAAATGGAAAGTTTGGAGAGAAAAATATGTATGTATACTTTGAACGAGAAAGTGGAATGAACCTTCTGATGTCTTCACTGATTGTTAACAGTGATAGAGAGAGGGAAGGTGGGACTTGGAATCGGCCGAGCTCTAGGGATTGGACCTGGAGCGGGTCTTGGCCCAGGGCGGGGGAGGCAATATTCGGGTGGGGGGGGAAGGTGATGAGCGAGCAACAGCAACCATCCTCCTCCTCCTCCTCCTTCCTTGGCCGGATGTGACCCTCGCCTCTCAGGGGCCATTTGGGTGATTGCCATCCAATGTGCGCATTGGAGGTGGCGGCCGGGACGGGAAGATACGAGGAGAGTGGTGGAGGTAGAGAGAGAGAGAGAGAGAGAGAGAGAGAGAAAGAGAAAGAGAGAGAGAGAGTAAGAGAGAGGGACAGAGAGAGAAAGAGAGAGAGAGAGAGAGGGTAAGAGAGAGGGAGAGACACTCGCTGATGCAGTTGACAAATCCACTCGAAACTTAGCTGCATCTGCACACCACCTCCTTGGCCAGAACGATCCATTCTTTATCTCTGCTGTAACTCCTTCATTCTCTCTCTTTCTTCTATCTCTCTCTCTCTCTCTCTCTCTCTCTCTCTCTCTCTCTTGCCCTCTCTCTCTCTCTCTCTCTGCATGACACATTCAATTTCTCCCTCTTTCTCCGTGTTTCTAAACAAGTTCACTCTCTTTCTGTATCCCCCCTATCTCTCACTCTCTCTCTCTCTCCTTTTTCTATGCAGAGCCCAAAGAGGCGCAGCGGAGCGGGGAGCAAAACAACTCTGGAAACTGAAACAGTGGTCGCTTAAGCAGAATGAACATTAATGCAATTGATACACATTTTCAGCAATAATCTAAAATATTGAAATTTTCCAATGAACGAACTTGTCACTAATAACCTGAAAAGATTACAAAAACATATTTGTTGCCAAAGAATGCTTTTAGCTTTTGACTTCCATAACTGGAAATGTCTGAAATGCACGGTTGTTTTGAGTGGCTTGAAATGCATATAGAGAAACAGCGAATTATGACAACGCTAACTCTCACCAAATGGTTTGAACTTGCCATTTAAGGAAAAATAATGATGATTTGGTAGGCAGATTAAATGAATTATTCTTAATATTTTCTCCAGTCTAGACATTTAGGCGGGGTTTTTTTTAACACACGTTCATTACATACCAAAACACGCGCTCCTCGTCTGGTGTGCCAAAGAGAAAAGAAGATTGTTCGACTCGGAGAAACAGCTGCTTGGTGCTAGGCGACATGTAGTTTTTTTTGTTGCTCGCCCTCTGTTAGCTCACTAATGTAAGTAGCGCATCACCCCCCCCCCCCCCCCGAAGAACTAATTGTGTAAATAAATATTAATAGCAGATGAAAGTAGGATATTCTTTTCCATCAGAATGTTAGCATGGACTTGATGTAATATTTAAATTACTTAAAACAATTTCTTGATGAATTTCAGCAAATGCACCGAAGAAGCCCTGAAAGCCGTTTTTTAAGCGATGAAACTTCAGACCTTGGAACATTTGGCAGAATTCCTGTGCTCTTCATTTTCTGGCACCTCGTTGTCTGGAGGTAGGCACGGCCAGAAGGAGGGAGAGAGAGCGAAAGAGAGAGAGACAGAGAGAGAGAGAGAGAGAGAGAGAGAGAGGTTCAGGCACTTACTTCGAATTGGAACTTGGCTCGCTCACTCGATCATGAGGCATGTCTGGCAGAGGGGGAGGGGGAGGAGGTGAGTAGAGGCACCTAAAAGAGGGGGGGGGGTCGAGGGGCCTAAATAGACCGCTCAGAATGTTGCTGGCAGCGTGCCAAATGCATCTATCCAAGCAAGCCCATTTCCGGCGTGGCCAGCACTACCGGCGTCTTCTTCCTTAATTGCTTTGACGAGTTCCAGAAATCAGAAGAGAGAGAGGGAGCGAGAGAGAGAAGAGAGAGATAGAGAGAGATAGAGAAAGAGAGAGAGGAGAGAGAGATAGAGAGAGGGTGAGAAAGTGAGAGGGTTAGAGAAAGAAAGCCAAGTGCCGTCCAGTGACACTGCGGACACACCACTGTGGGCCATTTTCCTCTCACTTAACTCTCACAGACTTCATCCGCCTGTTCTTCTTCTCTCGCTCGCCTCTCGTTCTAGTTCTCTGTACAAAAAGGTTTTAAAAATCTTTTGCCGCTTTGTCTCTTTCTCCCCGTTTTTCTATATCACTTTTTTTGTCTGTACTGACGCTCAGGCTCTTTCTCTATCTCTCTCCTTCTTTCTCTTTAAATTTGTTTCTCTCCCCCTGTCATTCTTTCTCTCTCACTCTCTCTCTCTCACTCTCTTTCCCCTTTTCTCTCTAAACGTGTGACTTGATATGTCACAGGAACAATCCGCGCTCGGAAATGAATGCATGAAGCTGGTTGCTTGCACTTCTCCCGACTGCAAGGCAAGGTGGAGGTGAGAGTGCAATATCCAGAAATGGAAGGGGGACATGCTAAAGAAGAGGTCGAAAGAGAGAGAGAGAGAGAGAGAGAGAGAACAGCAGAGTTAGAAAGCGCGAGAGAGTGAAAGAGAGAAGAGAGAAAGAAAGATGATAGAGAGCAGGGATGGTCAAAACCAGGCCCGGGCCGGGCCGGCCCGGCCCGCCTTCCTTGCGGGCCGGGCCGGGCCGGGCCCACTATCCTTACGGGCCGGGCCGGGCCCGGGCCGGGCCGAGGGTAAAAATATGAAGGCGGGCCGGGCCCGGGCCCATAAAGTTCTTTGCGGGCCGGGCCGGGCCGGGCCCTGCATACTTGCGGGCCGGGCCGGGCCGGGCCTGCTTTCTTGAGCTGGAGAAAAAGCAGAAAATTCTCGTTCGCTTGGAATCTTATTTTAACACGTTATTTTTATCGGCTTAAAGACAGATAAAGACTATAATTCTGAAATGCAAGTAGCAATTGAGATACGAGTAGTCAATGAAATCAACAACTGGAAAAATATGTTAAAAAAAAATATGAAAAATAAAGCTTAAGCAACCTGCAACTTACGTCGGGCTCATCCATGACTAAATATAATGTTTTAAAACAAAACAATAGGAAAAACAACAACGAAAAGGGTGTGTGGCGTATTTTTTGGGGCTCTAATTGCTTCTTGCATCATCATGTTTTCAGGGCCCGGGCTGAGCCCGGGCCGGGTCCGGGCCCGGCACGGGCCTAAGTTTTTAAACGCGGGCCGGGCCGGGCCGGGCCTATGGGGTAAGCGGGCCGGGCCGGGCCGGGCCTGTAGGGTAAACGGGCCGGGCCGGGCCGGGCCCGTATTTCCAGATATGGGTCCGGGCCGGGCCCGGTCCCGCCAAATTAGCAACGGGCCGGGCTCGGCCCGCTTTGATCATCCCTGATAGAGAGTCAATGAAGAGCAGAGCAGAACCTGCAAAAATAGGGACGGTCTCAGAGAAGGAATTCCAGTAAGAGAGAGAGAGAGAAGGAGAGACAGAGACAGAAAGAAAGAGAGAGAGATAAAGAGATAGAGAGACAGAGAAAGCAAAGAGCACGAGAATTAGAAATTGAAAGATCGTACTCGACTCAATTGTTTCATTCAAATCAGAAAAATCCACTTCCGGGACACTTAATGAGAAATTCGAGAGCAACATTGCCTATAGTTTGTGCAGAGGCTGAGGGTATGCAGAGGTTGGTGGAAGAAACTGTTGGAAATCGATGAGACAACGGAAACGAAAACGAGAATGGAACGAAAATTCAAAACCATTGGATCAGGAAGAAAACCATCGGTGAATTTTAATATTTAATAAAGGAATATAAATGCGATATGCGGAAGTAGTTTCCGTGTTCATGACAAACAACTCATGCATTACGAGTTTGAAATTGTGCCATTATTATTATTGTCAAACTTAACATTATTCTCGTTGATCTCTAATTGTAAAGCATTGTCAAATATTGCCTTCTCTTTATCAAAATAATTGATAGCCAAGCACTTTGGCATATTGAATAATAACGATATTTCAGACTCTTCTTTCAGTGCAGGAAAGAGTAGACAGAAACATATCTAGGTAAGAGTGCGAGCATTCATTAGGGAAGACAAAAAGAGAGAATGAAAGAAAGAGAGAGTTAGAGAAAGAGAGAAATAGAGTGAGATTTAAGAAAGAGAGAGAAAATGAAGAGAGAGAAAGTGAGAGTGCGAGAGAGTGAAAAGGGGAGAGAGAAGGAGAGAAAAGGAGAGAAAGAGGGAGAATAAAAAAAGGAAAATAACAATTCTGGACACACGGAATTCGATTGACCTCTGGGCTTGTGCCGCTTGTGCCGCTCTACCGGATGAGACAATGGCATCGAGTTCCCGAAACTGGCCAGACACCGACAGGATTCTCTGTCTTTCTACTCGTTACTTTCTCTCTTTGTCGCTCTCTCACTCTCTCTTCTCACACACACTCTCATTCCACTTTCTCTCTCTCTCTCTCTCTCTCTCTCTCTCTCTTTCTTTCTTTCTCATCTCCCCTATCCCTCCTCCCGCCCTTTCAGCCGTACTCGCACCCTTTAATGGCATTACAATTGACCGGAAGGAGAAACTCGGCCGCCGTCAACTATCAAATGCATGACGAGTCGAAGATGAAACCTTCTGTTGGGGGACGAAAACTTAACTTTAAATTGGCGCTCTTATTTGAATTACCGAGAGAACAATGAATGAATTGTATGTAATATGCATGTTAAATTAAAATTTTTTTTTTTAAATATTTTCGAAGATTTTTGTTTTCATCACGTGACGCCAAATAGAAGTTGCTGCCAAAAGTGTAACTGATCTTACACAGAGATCTCTTAGAGGTGCTCAAGAAAACTTGTGATAAAATATTTATCCGAAATTGCAGTCGTTTCAACAGAAGCGACTTTATTATTCAATCCTTGAATTTCGAAGAGTGGAGGCCAAAACAAATCGACGAATACAGGGATTTGTCTCGGTAAAAAATCTCACAAGAAAAAAAACCGTCTAAAATATGTCACACAAAAGGCTCTGTAGAAGAATGAAATGAAGCATAGCTGTTCCAACGTCAACAGACGGTTAAAATGGCACCCTTCACTGTCAAAAAATATTAACAAAACTTTTGAACGTTTGCCGGTTGGTCAGTATGATCACATGAAAATATGTGTTTTCGAATGTAATTAATTCAAGTACAAAAAAAAGACACGATCGAAGATGGCAACGCGTCGTCTCATATTTTCAGCTCACGGCTCAGGAAACCACCGGGATTCTCCTTCGGTGAAATTCAGGCAAGCTCTGAGAGAAAGGAAAAAAACCACCAGAAACGATATACGAATCTTCGAATCTTCTAGTTGAACGATCGTTTTTTAACCTAAGATTTTTGCAATTATATTATTTTGAATAATACAGTGATAAATAATATTTAAAATGAATGTGAAAGAGAAGCATGGATCTGGTAGGCAGCATAAATATTAAAAGAAATTTAAAGAAGAAGAGGTGCATTGTAGTGGGAAGATATAGGTAATGCGGAGAGAAATGAGGCTTGTTAGAGAGTGATGTGTAGAGAGAGAGTGAGACAAAAAAGAAAGAAAGAAAGATAGAAGGGAGAGTGAGTATAAAATAATGAGAAGGAGAGCAGTTAAGTGATTATGATGAGTGTGCTCATGATCTAAACCAAGTGAAATTTTTCTAAGTCCAGAACTCCCGTTGAAATTTTCGACCGTTATTTTTCTAAGTCCAGAAGTCCCCGTTGAAATTTTCACCTGATATTTTTCTAAGTCCGGAAAGTCCTGTTGAAATTTTTTCCATTATTTTTCTAAGTCCAGGATTCATTCCACCTCGTTCTTGACCTGTGGAAATATCACAAGTCCAGGATCCCGACGGGAATCGAACCTGAGCCGCTTGCGTCGTATGTAGTGACGTTACCAATGAGCTAATCGTCCATCATACCAACTTGCAAGTGAAGATGTAGACATTCGTGTGGAAGTGATCATACATCATAGATCACATATCATACCCAGAGGGTAAAGTAATACAAACCATAGTGTCACATCTTGGAATCTTACTGGTAAATGTTTCCTACAAACAGATACTTGTTCACAAAACTTAAGAAACCATATGCAAGAAAAAAATCACTTACATCAACATGGTCATACTTTGCCATATCGTTGTTGGAAACTTAATGCACTATCTTTGCCGATTATATTCGGAAAAAGAAGACATAGAAATGTAAAATAACATGTAAAGTGAGTACTTAGACAAAGAGAGAAACAGACAAAAAGTAGTATAAACCATAGTGTCATATTTTGGAATCTTGCTTGTAAATTTTTCCAACAAACATACAAGACAAATGAAGACAGCAGACTCAAACTTGGTTGTTCACACAACATAAGAAAACATACTACGTAACCAGTACGCAACGAATCCCCCTCTCAAATTGTCTCTGTAATTTTTCTAAGTCCAAAATCACAGTTGAAATTTTTCATAATTGTTTAAAGTCTATGCATTTTGCAAGGTGTTGGACCTCACTCATCATAATCACTTAACTGCTCTCCTTCTCATTATTTTATACTCACTCTCCCTTCTATCTTTCTTTCTTTCTTTTTTGTCTCACTCTCTCTCTACACATCATGATGAGTGTGCTCACTGTCTTGGTCGGTCGAAATTTTTCTAAGTCCAGAACTCCCGTTGAAATTTTAGGCCGTTATTTTTCTAAGTCCAGAATTCCCCGTTGAAATTATCACCCGATATTTTTCTAAGTCCAGAAGTCCCCGTTGAAATTTTCAACCGATATTTTTCAAAGTCCAGGATTCATTCCACTTCGTTCTTGACCTGTGGAAATATCACAAGTCCAGGATCCCGACTGGATCCGAACCTGGGTCGCTTGCGTCGTAAGTCCCTGCGTTACCAATCGGCCATTCGTCCATCATGCCAACTGGCATGCGAAGATGTAGACATTCGAGTGGAAGTGATCATACATTAAAGATCACACATCATTCACCGGAGGGGGGATATTGCCATTTCTGCTAGTCGAAATATCACAAGTCCAGAACACTGACACAGGGAATGGTCTGACGGTAAGGTGACGGATTGCAATGAAATGTGGTTTCCCTGAAAGCTGAAGTCCTAAAATATATGGAAAAGTGAAAACTTTTTGCCCGTTCTGCCTCAGTACCCAGAAATAAATCGATAAAAATCTACCTCCCGGTAAGGCAAAGATTGTCAGCAGTTCCAATTGCCTCTTTTTCAAGCGGCTGCGTAGTCTAGTGGATAACGCGGCTGCGTTACAGTTTGCAAGTCCCTGGTTCGAATCCCAATTCGGGCAAAATTTTTGCAATGATTTATATTTTAAACTAGGACTGCGTATCCGTGAAAAAAATGAAATTGAAAGTTTTGTATGTACCAATGAGAGAAGAGTCTATGCGAAGATGCAGAACATTTATTTGCCTAGATGCATATTGTGGTACTGTTGTACTTACTATTCACAGCCCAGAGGTCAAATTTTTTTTGAATAATTTTTTTTTGGCTGAAAAGAGGGGTAAACGTACTATAACCCGGGAAAATGACTTCATGATAAGAAATGAATATTTTCCAGGTTTCGAAAAAACTTCACCAAAAAAAAATATTTTCGGAAAATTTGCTCATCGGGATCCCACTCGCGTGTCAACCGATAATGTGGAAAGACAACCTAATCAAACACATTCTCTCATTGGTACATAAAAAAATGCGAATTTAAATTTTTTTACCGTTAGAAAGTTCTAATTTAAAATCCTAATGATTATCTGTCCGCACTGGTCAACAGGGTGGCCGGATACCGAAAATATCAGCCGCGCCCGCAATCTTACCAAAGATGAACGACAGGTGCATCACCAAAAGTTGAACGCTGAAGAGAAAGATCGACGAACTTCGCTATGCTTAAGCACAGAAGATCGTCCATCCAAAAACAAGCGTTCAACTCCAGTGCAAGCGAAAAAAAGTTGAACGCAGCGTTGAAAGTTCGTCGCTAGCGAAATAGTGTAGAACAGTAAGAGAGTTAGACAGTAGCGTCGAGGGCATGTTTGTCTGGTTCTCTTCACTGTCTCACGTTAAAGGCTCTCTCTCGCCCGTCGTCGATCTTACTCGACAAATATGCTCACCACTAGGTCAACGATGCACATTTTGGCAAAAATTTTAACAGTTGTGCACAAAGCTGCATGGAGAACTTTTTATTGAGACGGTTTTACAAATCAATTCCCGCTTATAATTAAAATAAATGAAAATAAATGCATTCAAAAATGTAGCGTGCATACTTGTGCATAAAGCTAGCCAGTGGTTTTCTCGAATAATTCCAAGCGGTGCAATTTGACGCCAAATGGCACCGGAATTTGAAGGTGTTTTTTTCTGTGTTTTGTTCTAAATGTTTTATGCTAGAGGTTTTTTTGGTTTTCTTGTTGATTTTGTTGTTGTTTGTCGATCATCGATGACTAATCTCGGTGTTTCGCAGGCTTGAACCGTGGGAAAGCCGATGGCAATCCGCCCTGCGCGCAGGCTGAAGCTCCATGGTCAGGAGCAGCGATGGAACGGCAAGGGCTAAAAGAAGGCGCATCTCGGCACGCGCTGGAAGGCCAACCACTTCGGAGGCGCCTCGCACGCCAAGGGAATCGTCCTCGACAAGGTGTACTTTTTTCCGTTTCTGCTTTTGAAAATTACCTTTTAATGCGCCCTTTTTGCACCTTACCTATGGTATTCCAATAATTCAGTCTGTTTTGCGGTGTTTTTATAAAGAATTTATTGCATTGTAAACCAATAAAGGAAAATATCGTTTATTTTTTTTCTACAGCGGAGTCGAGGCTAAGCAGCCCAACTCTGCCATCCGCAAGTGCGTGCGTGTGCAGCTGATCAAGAACGGCAAGAAGATCACCGCCTTCGTGCCGAACGACGGCTGCCTGAACTTCATCGAGGTATGGAAGAAATGATGTAATATGTGTTCTCATCTTGGCGAAGAATGTCGGAACTACAACACCCTATTGACCAGGGTTTTGTTTCATGGGAAGAATCGGGCGATGTTGATCAAGGTTTTGAAAACTAAAAAAAACTCGCCCTGTTCCAGTTCAGCGTATGCAGTGTCTTGTGAGGTATTTCTTGACGGTGATAGTTACCTTTTTAAGGATATAGGTTGTTGAAGGAATATTAGAAAAACTGCTAGCATTCTGTTTTCCCGGTTCCCGCATTATTTGTGTACTGCGGGTTGTGAAGATGGCTCTTATTTACTTTAAAGAGTCGCGTTTTGTTCTTAAAACAAGAAGATCTGTTATTGAATCTTGCGCATTTTATTCCTTTTATCATATGCATATGAATTTTAGCAAGGCCACACTTCCTTGTTACTCCCAATTTCACTATTTTAAAATTTTACTTTATTTTCCTCAAACCGCCAAATCATTTAACTTGGATCTTGCTGACAAGCCATATGTGATGATTCTCCTTGCGTGTGTGATGGGTCATTGGGGAACTTTTTTCTTCTCGATGACGACGCGAGAGAAATGGTAGTGAAGAACCGGTTACAGTAGTCTGTGCGGTAACACGTGGTTCTGAAGGATTCTGTAGGGCTATACAGTATCTATGAGTTTGCGCGATTCTGCAAAATACTATTTTCTTAGCTTTCTTTTATTTAATCATGTAGTGCAATCTATTTTCGCTTTAAACTAAATATTTTCTTTTCAACAACCTTTTTTTTAAGGAGAACGACGAGGTGCTCGTGGCCAGATTCGGTCGCAAGGGCCACGCCGTCGGAGATATCCCCGGAGTCCGTTTCAAGATCGTCAACGTCGCCAACACGTCCCTCATCGCCATCTTCAAGGGAAAGAAGGAGAGACCTCGTTCGTAGAGCTCCGGACTGTTCCCATTTCTCAATCTTTATACCGTTTTTGTTATACAATTGTTATTTGAGGCGACATTTATAAATGTTGTTGCATCTATGTAATTGTAAGTAAAGAGGTTCGAGGAGGATGCTCGAGAGTTTGAAGCAGTTGGTGACTTGAAGGAGTTGAAGATTTGACAGGAAGTAGGTGCTTATAGTGAGAGATCGAGGAGAAGAAAGAGTAAGAGAACGAAAAGGAGCAGGGAATGGAGGATTGTAGGGAATGAAGAGCTCAGACAGCACAGGAAAGCAGGGACGTGAAGATTAAGCAGGTTTTATGTTAGGTTGGCGGATATATCAATCAATATTCCTCATTCTTTCACTATCTCTTAACTTTCTTAATAATCTTCTCTCTCTCTATCGATTTCCTCTTTGCCTTTCTACATTGCTTCTCTCTCTCTCCCTCTCTCTCTCTCTCCCTCTCTTTCTTTCTCTCCTTTCTAAACACTCCGTGCATTCTTTTGCAAAAAAAACAAGTCGGTAGTTTTTACGAATAAATTAAGCGCCTGGTGTAAATCTTGTGCCATATGGCGCCAGAATTTGAAGCTGCTTTTTCTTTGTTTATTGCCATTTTTCTTTGATAGTGTTAGTTTCTTCGTTTCGTTCGATATAGTTTGGAGTTATGATGCAGTTTCCAGGTATGGCTGCCCAGGTGACCAGAGAGCAGAAGATGTTCATCGTTGAGCTCGTGCTCAGCCGACGCGAGCAACTGCTCGACCACAATTCGTCTCGGGAGCCGGAGGCGAATAATCGACGGAGGCAGGCCATGAAGGAGGTACTCGCCCTCGCCGAGCTTAAATTCGAGTCAGTTATTATTGTTTGTGAACTGTTAAAGTGGGAAAGGCTGTACATTCAACTTCCAGTCGCAAGTTCACGGACCACCAGGTCCGCAAGATCATCACCGAAGCCAAGAACTACGCGCGAAACAAGTGCGCAAGACGGGCGAGGTTTGCTTTGAGTATGCTTTGTGTTTCTATGCTTGATGTTTTCTTGTATGCTTCTTGTTTATGTTGGAATGCTTTATTATAAGCATGATTTATTTAAAGTTTGAGTTATTTCAGGTACGCAAACACTACAGGGGGTGGTGTCGATCGGGAAGAGGAGGCTGCCATCGAAGTGGAGGAAGAGGAAGCAGCTGATATCGGCGGGATGTTCGCGGCTGTCTACGGTGACACTCCAGCGTTCGCTGGAGTGTCACCAGCAAATGGAAACGAGTCGAGTCTGACTCCAGTAAGTTCTCGCTTCATTTAGAATTCCTATTAATTGTTGTAACGAGACGATTATTATTATTCAACCATTTTATTTTTTAGAGTCAGATGAAAATTCCAGTGAAAAGAAGGATGAGCGAGGACGCTTTCAAGCTGCCCAAGCGAGAAGTGCGACATCCAGAGGTAGTGGATTGTGCAATCTAACTGTGCAAATACTAAATAAATAAAAAAAAGTTGCTTTTTATAACTGTTTTGATATTTCATTTTTGTTTGTGAGTTTACTCTTTATAGGGTCCAACACGCTCGCGCGAGCTGATGTCGGACGAGGAGGCTGGCGAAGATGCCTCTGCTTTTCGGCCTCCTCAAGTGCTGCGCCCGTTGAAAGTGCCGGTAGTTTCTTTTCTTAACATTGCAATGCATCACAACCATGATTATAGATGCGCAGCCGCGACTACTCCGACATTGAGCTGCGCCGTCTCCATGGCCAGAGCCTTGAGGTATGATTGGAAATGAAATTGTTTCTTTTATGATAATAGCAGAGCCAAGTACCATCTGCTTCTACCGTAGTCAATTTGTTGAGTCTACCGTAGTACCGGTAGTAAATAAGTAAAAGAAGTCTTTCAAATTGGAAAAAAATGTTTTAGACTAATGCGATATTAAACGCGTTTAAGAATCACATTTTAAATAACCAACGAGTTTTTTTTTCGCTTATTTTTTTATTTGTCTTTTCGAATCGAACCTTGTCCACAACCGATACATTTTGAGGCATCTATCGCAGCAGCCAAGAAGCAAGAAGAGATGTGCTCCGCTGTCTGCGCTCTGGTGCGCAGCACGCAGGCGCTGATCGCGCAGGCGAATGGAAGTGGTTTCGCCGCCCCCACCTACTACGCGTTCGATGACGGCCATGACAACAATTATGCCGAGATCCCTGGCCCAAGTGCGCCGACCATTTCTTCTCGTTCAGATGAGTATTAGTTGTTTAGATACTTGCATTGATAGTCAAATTATCTATTAAAAAGATACTTTAAATAGATAATAGACTATAAACTTTTAACGGATTAATACAATTTTACTTTACCGAAGTTACTTTTTAACTGTATTAGTTGTTGTCTGTAATACGGTATCTTACAGTATCTTTAACTAGGCCGACGCAGCTCTGATTATAACATTGCAGTCTAATCTTTTCTGTTAAAATATACAAATTTCCCTTAAATAGATTAAAGAGACTATAAATTCGAAACAGATTACGCCATAGTACCTTTCATTTTATCGAAATTATAATTTAAATGTTTACTTGTTGTCAGTAATACGGTATATGTTTGTGTTTCTTTATTACATCGTGTCATTTAACAATTTGCGAATAAAGAACTCGCAGTTAAAGAGTTCTATTGAAATGTCTCTAAGAGATGAATCTCGAAGCAGAAAGAAAAGAATAATGATATAACTTAAGGAGTAATGCACTTTAGATGTTTGCTACCATGTGAGAACGGGGATCAGCACCATTGGGGGGATGTGGCATGACGGCGATTCGATTGGCTGCGAGTGGGCATCCACCAGTGCGATGTTCGATGACATAATTGTGGAGAACACAGCAAGCCATGATAATCTTAGCTGCATCCTCCGCCATCATGCGAATCTCCGACTGCAGTATGGAGAACCGCTTCTTGAGGATCCCAATAACTTGCTCAACATGAACCCTTGTCTTCCTGTGAGCAATGTTAAAATCCGTTTCCTGTTGCGACTGGGGATTCCGTAGGGGTGTCACGATGTGGGCTCCGTTGGCAAAGCCCTTATCACCAAGGATGACATACCCCGGCGGGATCTGACCAGCAGCAATGGCATGCCCCAGAGCAGAGTGTCGTAGAATGAAAGAGTCGTGAGCACTTCCAGGCCAGTTCGCATTCGCAAAGACGACTCTTCCATAAGCATCCACGACGAGAAGGAGATTGATCGCAGGGAATCCCTTCCGGCAGCGGAACTGTCCGGCCGTGGTCCTCGGGGAGCGAATGCGGATCAGGGACCCGTCGATGATGCCCACAACATCTATAAGAAGCAGAATCCTTTCACTCTCTTAGCCATCTTGTTAGATCTTACTGCTGAACGGGCCTCGATGGCTGAATCCGTCGGCAGCCCCCTGGCAGTAGGCGAGAGATGTCACCGGAAAGTTAATATATCGATCTCGAAGGGCGAGAATTCCTTTCAGGAAGCGCCATAAGCAGTTTCGCGCGGTTGTTTCGCACAGGCCGAAAGCATCGCAGAGAACAATGAAGGGTGCATTGGAGAGGAGGTAGCGGAGACCAAGCAGAATCTAGAATTTGTCTAATGCATTCCCTTCCCTATTATTCTATCATATCCATTCTTTCTTACTTGGTTGTCGGGAGTGATGGTCCAGTCTCCCTGCATGTTCCTATTGATGTGTCGTCCAATCAGGCCGACAAGAGCGTCAATATCAGCCGGTACAAGTCTGTACCGCCTCACAAACAGACTCTCATTCAGAAGACAAAGAGCAACGTGGTGCTGCCTCTCATAAGGAAGATTAGGATGGCGACCAGCTGCTGGTGGAGGAAAGAGCATAAAAGCCATCTCACTGAAATCTAACCATAAAATGAGCATATATAATATGTTTCAAAAACATTAAAAAAGTATAAATATATATGAGTTCTCAATTTTCTGCTTAATGTTAGACGAGAGATCGTCGATCATTTATAAGTCGACGAAGAATCTTCAAAAGTCTATATACATATGTATGTAGTTGTCCTTGGTGAACACAAGGCAACATAGCTGGATAGCTGATTGGTAGCCTTGTGACTTCTGGGGTATGTTGACCGGGTTCGCATCCCGAAAGGTGCAATGATTTTGCGACAATTGCAACTTTCATTCAAACATCAAACAAGCTCGGCGATAGATCATCCAGCGCTGAACGCTTGGATTGAACATCGTCGACAAGTCAACGCTACTTTGAACAAGATTGCGGGCGCGGCAGGTCTGTGCCAACGAGGTCGGCCCCGGCCCCGGCCCCCGAGACAGGGGCCCTCAAAAGAAATGTGCAATAAAAGTTTTTTATGAATAACATTTTTATTGCAAAAAAAAAATAGAGTTCTTAAAAAAGGGTAGAGAAGACATGGGAAAAGAAAGCGAAAGGGTGAGAGAGAGAGAGAGAGAGAGAGAGAGAGAGAGTGACCGAGGCAGAGAATAGCCTCATTGCGATCCGTGTCGTCGCGCAAGTCGAGGAAAAAATTCCATAAGTTGTCAGATCCATCTATGATCTATGAATGAATAAATTATAAAGAAAGAAAGAAATTTTTATTGCATCAGGGCCGCACGCCTAATCAATGTCTTTTCTTTGAAGTGAACACATTGACCAGAGGGGACAGATAATCTATGATTTGGATTTCAAATTAGAACTTTGAAACGGTACAAAATTTACAATCGAAATATCTTTATGTACCAATCAGAGATGGTAAATGGTCCAAAACTTTTGGGCCGGCCCAGCCCAACGGGCCCAAGGTCTCGGTCGGCATGGCCCGTTCCAATTACGGGACCTTGAATTTCTGCCCGTAGGCCCTTTGAGCCCGATTTTCAAAATTCGTTGAGATATTTCAACTATTAACCTATAAAATCAGAATTTTTAGGTTAAAAGTGTTTTCATGTACCTCTGCTCATTCTTTCTATTAAAATAAAAGATCACATAGAAAATGAATTGTGCATCCGAATATGTTTTATATATTCGGATGCATAATTCATTGGCGGGGCATAGGTATGGTGGCAATAAGCCGGCCCACTTTTACATGGGAGAGGCTTCCATCTTCTGATCCGAAAACTGGATCTACAGCGGTTGAAGAAGTGAGGAGAACTGGGCGATTGGGCTGATGGCGGTTACATATGACGACAACGAGAGTGGAGGCACCGGGGAGAGATTGAAGGAGACGGCGGAGAACTGCCGTCTTCGAGTACTGGAGATTGGACACGAGAGTGTCTCGGTCGTTCTCTGCTGTCATCTCAACTCTGTTCTTCTTGTCGAATCCGTCGAATGGCTCGGTTCAACGGTGCTGTCCGCGGCCGAATCGACGGCGGCATAGGAGAGGGTAGAGGACGAATGAAAGAGCAGGCATTTCGTGTTAGGAGTTAGCAACTTTCAAACTCCTTTAAAGGACAGAGAGAAAAATAAATAAAAAAGAGTATCGTTTAACACTCGAGTGCGATCCCGATGAGCAAATCATATTCATTTCTTATCATGAAGTCATGTTCCAGAGTAACGGTAAGTTTACCCCTCTTTTTGTTTCATACTACATGTAAATGGTCATAGTATAAAATTAATATGATATTGGGTTCACCGTACTTTAAAACATATGGGTTTGAATTTCAGCAAAAAAAAATTAATCAAAAACCTTTGACCTCTGGGCCGTGAATAGTACAACAGTACCACGATATGCATCTAGGCAAATAAATTTCCTGCTTCTTCGCATAGACTCTTCTCTCATTGGCACATAAAAAATTTCAATTCCATTTTTTTCACAAATACACAGTCCTACTTTAAAATCCAAATCATTGCAAAAATTTTGCCCGAATTGGGATTCGAACCAGAGACTTGCAAACCGTAACGCAACCGCGTTATCCACTAGACTACGCAGCCGCATGAAAAAAGGCAATTGGAACTGCTGACAATCTTTGCCTTACCGGGAGGTAGATTTTTATCGATTTATTTCTGGGTACTGAGGCAGAACGGGCAAAAAGTTTTCACTTTTCCATATATTTTAGGACTTCAGCTTTCAGGGAAACCACATTTCATTGCAATCCGTCACCTTACCGTCAGACCATTCCCTTGTGAGAGGAATCGAACCTGAGCCGCTTGCGTCGTATGTAGTATCGTTACCAATGGGCTATTCGGTCATCATACCAACTTACAAGTGAAGATGTAGACATTCGTGTGGAATGTGATCATAAATCACATGATCACAGATTATCCCCAGGGGGGGGGTAATATTTTTCAGCCAGTGAAATATCACAAGTCCGGAATAAATACAACAATTGATATTGACCCAAGAAGGAATCGAACCTGGACCTTAAGATTTGAAAACAAACTCACTACCAATGAGCCAATCGGCCGTCATACCATCTCACAACTGAATATGTAGACATGCAAACGTATATGTGGTAGTGATACATATATTCACTAGTCCAAAACTCCTCGTGAATAATTCAGATACAGGAATATTTTCCAAGTCCGAAACCCCCGATGAATATTACTTTTAAAATATTCCAAGTCCAGGAAGAGTGAATGAATAGGAATAGAACGAAACGTAAGCTAATTTATCATGCAATAACATGTAGTGACATGAAAAGAACAAACCGGAAGTTGCATATTCACCAGTGTACATGTACTATCTTAAATGATGACCAAGTCTTTCTCTGTACTTTCTCTTTATGTTCTCAATAAATTTAATATAACGCCAACGAATTCTATTTATATCTGTACTGTTCTTAATGGAATGTATTATGAAATAACTTAACGCCCACGCAATAATGAAAATAACATATGATTTATGTACATACAAGTTAGAGAAAGAAAGAAAAGTTACGAAATATGTCATATAGGCTATGATGCATGTCTTATCAGCGTTCAGGATCTAGAGAGGATGCTCGTAACGTTACCAATCGGCCATTCGTCCATCATACCAAGTAGCAAGTGAAGATGTAGACATTCGTGTGGAATGTGATCATACATCAGAGATCATACATCACTCACCGTTGTCACAAGTCAAGGATCCGGAAGGGAATCGAACCTGAGTCACTTGCGTCGTATATCGTAACGTTACCAAGGGGCTATTCGGTCATCATACCATCTCTCAAGTTAAGATGTAGACATTCGTGTTGAATATGATCACACATCATAGATCACAGATCATACCCGAAGGGTATAATTTCAAGTCTCGGCTAGTAAGTACAGTAAGTCCTGAATAAATACAGCAATTGATATTGTCTCGAAAGCAATTGAACCCGAGCCGCTTGCGTCGTATGTAGTATCGTTACCAATGGGCTATCCGGTCATCATAACAAGTGAAGATGTAGACATTCGTGTGGAATGTGATCATACATCAGAGATCACAGATCATACCCCAGGGGAGATTCACTCCTCGTCGTATTTTCACAAGTCCAGATCTCGGCCAGTAGACATATGTATCACAAGTCCCGAATAAATACAGCAATTGAATTTGCCAAAAGGAGAAATGCAACATCGGAATTTTTGATTTGTAAACGAACCACTACCAATGAGTCAATGAGCCAATCGGCCGTCTCCCAATTGAACATGTGCGCATACATACGTACATGTACAAGTGACAAGTTATACAATAATATATTCCCAACTCCAAACACTCCATGAATTTATATCATTGCATTTTCACAAGTCCAGGAAGAATGAGTAGTGAGAGGATGAACAAACTGTACGGAAATATTCTCCAGTGTACAAGCATAAATTAAGAACAAGTATTTCAATGTACTCTATTTAGTATATTGGGCCCAACATTTAGGCAGTACAAAGACAGTTATCAATGCAAAGACATGAATCGTTAGTGCATACATATAGTACAATGAAAACAGCAAATGAGGGATGTCAATAGCTGTGTATAAAGTAAGAGAAACTATTATCGAAAATCTCGAAATAAATAAATGAAGGAAGAAAGCTATCGGCCTCCCTGTAATATCAGTTACAAAGATATAGGCATTCATACGTATATGTTCAAGTGATATAATAATTTATTCCAAGTTCAAAAGCCTACCTAGAATAATTCACCATCGTATTTTTCCAAGTCCATTATAATTTTTTTCCAGAAAGAAGAAACATACATATTTTATAGTATGCATCTACCTCTAAAATGACTACCAAGTATTTAATGAACTCCAATCGATAGGCGTAAATTATTTTGTCAATGTTAGTAAGTCGATTGTTTCAAGAAACAGAAGTGATGAACGCACGTTACAAAGTAATGTTATTTAATTCGATTAGCCTATAACAAATAAGCTGTGATACGAGGAAGTTCTACAGAAAAAACAATTATATTAGAATACACTACTAACCAAAAAATTGTTGTTATAGTTCAATAGTCAGATACATAACTAATGTATATCCAATAAGTTCAGTTCGCATTACCAATTCAAGTATGCAACTTATGAATATTATGTACATACAAAAAGGAATTGTCAATGAATGGTTAACACATATATCATATCAGTTGGACGTAAATAAAGATAGACATTGCCAACGCCAAGGAAGGCAGCTAGAATGAAGCCACAAACAATACATTTGATAGCGAAAGTCTAACAGTTACTTTGCTTCCTACTCTATGCACTAGTAATATTGAAATTGACGATGTGAAAGACGATCCGTTCTTCATTGTCTGTTACCACATGTTTGACAGCTTCTACTCATCTTACATTTCGACCTTTTTATAGAATGTCTAAGAAGAAATCGTAAGCGTGAATTATTTGTCAATGTTAGTTGGTCGATTGTTTTACGAAGCATATGTGGATGTACTCAAGTTACAAATTAATGTTGTTTAACTCGATTAGCCTATAACAGTTATACTAGGGAATTCTACAAAAAAACAATCATAAAACAAGGCACAACTCACCAAAAAAAAATCTTGGTGAAGTTCAATAGTCAGACACATAACGAATATATCCATTAAGAATATTATGTACATACAAAGCATATTCTCAGAGAATAGTTAATACATATATCTTATCAGTTGGACGTATATAAAGAAGATGCTGCAAACACAGATTAAACCAAGTGTGCATCACAAACAATACATTTGATTATGAAAGTCACAAATTGCAAACAGTTATCTTGACTCCTTCTCTATGCAATAGCAATATTGAAAGGTGATTTTGCTATCGTTCTCGATATGTGTAATATGATCCGTTCTTCATTGAAGAAACTTTATTGTAAATGCAATAGTAGTATTGAAAGTAATGTTGATTCCATACTCGAAATGGAATATGATCATCATTCATTGTCTAATGTAAGGTCAAAATGTTGACAGTTTCCTCCTCAATGATTTTCAATCATTCTTGGTACATCGAAATATTACAAACCAAAGAACACCATGGTGAACAAGAGTGCAAGTACTCTACATACATTGTTTATTGCACACCGAGGCAGGATCATATTGAAACGAAATCGTATTATTAATAATAAATTTACTGTGGGGGCACCACAGGGGGTTGTGATATGCTATTGAGTTTGAGTCTGAAACACATACAAATGGGGTTCTATCACTAAGCAAAGCGCAGTAGAAGTTTAAGAGACCACATAACTTCACAATTTTATCATACTAAAAAGAATAGAAGTTGAATCAAAGATCTAAGAAAAAAGACTAGGGCTATAGAAATATAGTGTTTCTAATCTAATACGTTGTGGTTTTTTTAGATGACAGACTAAAGAAAAGAGAGTTCGCAGGAATGGTGGATCGGTATCCAAATTGTGCTGGACTAAGAAGATTATGTTTGTTTAGGTAATCCAGTATGAGGATAAAAATTATACGTTCTATTACCTTGGAGGTTGAGGAGATTGGACAGAAGGGTTCCCGGGATCGGACAGTTCCCGGGATCAGACTTAATACATTTTTGATTATAAACAGGACGCACTATCGCAGTAAGTAAATGAATATGTAGAAGGAACTGATTGAACATAATAAAAACTGGGATGCAAGAAATAGTAGAGGTTTCTTTCATGTAAACATATGGAATATTGCCGGAGGAGGTAATATTTCTAATGAAAGGCTGAGAATTTTTATTCATTTATTCATTTATATGTACATCAAAAGGGGGATATGACATGAAGATAATTGAACAAGAATTCACGCAGCAAGAACATAGCATGTACGAAGAATTTCCAGTACATAATATTAGATGAAAAGAGAAGAAAGAAAATATGTAACTAATAGAAACGATATGTAGACTCAATGACACTAAAGTACAATAGAAAAGTAATAGATAATATATAAAGATAATTACTTAGAGGAACGTTTACGCATTATTCACAAGGATATGGAGTATAAGTGGACGAGGGTACAGATAATTGACAAGACAGGGTATGATACATAGTTGAAATGCACGCACACATACCACAACCAAAGTGCTGAAGTTAATGCAAAATGGAAAGATACTAGTAATGTATGCCAAAGGTGTGATGAGGTAGAAGACTCAGAGGATTGGACATTACATATCATGGAACTCAACATAGATTTTATTGTCTTTCAAATGACAGCTTAATAGTTATGTTTCATATGGCTAAGCAATCATATGTCTAAGCAATAGCACACTCACCACAATGAAGATACTTTTCAGCTGCATTCTGAAAGGATTATCTCTCCATCTTAATTACAATAAAAGGAGGAATGACAGACTAAGGCTTCTTAGCCTCAACAGTATTCATTCGGTAGGAGATGATATATGATGGAGTGAAGTAAAAGGTCTATCTATGCATCTATGTATATGGTACCTATGCCAACGAACTACATTAATTTTACAAGATTAGTAGGACTGAGCATATTTTGTTATTATTTAGAGAGTTACACGAACATGGATGCACACTTTCCAATTCGTTTACTTGCAATTTTCTCATGTTCATACAAGTTGTATTAAAAGAAAGATTTCTGTATGTAAGAGTCAGTAAAGTTGTAAAGAGGAGAGGGGTTAGCAATAGTGTGGGAAATATACATGAACTTTCCGAACTTTTCTATTACTCCTCAATCTTTGTAACTGTTTATTTATTTAATTATGTTAATCAAAGCGGGCATGATTTAACAACATTTGACGTAACGTCATAATTTTTTTAAGTCTATGCATTTTGCAAGGTCTTGCATATGGTTTCTTAAGTTTTGTGAACAAGTATCTGTTTGTAGGAAACATTTACCAGGAAGATTCCAAAATGTGACACTAAGGTTTGCATTACTTCTTCTCTATTTCTCTCTTTGTCCAAGTAGTTGCATTTATGTTCTTCGACAAATTTATTTAAGTAAGAACAAAACGCAAAGTGTGATCTTCATTCACAAAATCCTTCATGACATAGACAAGGTCAGCATAGTCAATAAACATTACATCACAGTTTGTTTTTTAACAGGCCAAATAAAGAATTTTTGTACAGGTGACGCTTCAAACGTTTCTAATGTTGCAACATCCAATACAAAGAAAATAGAACATACATGTAATTATGTTCAATCAGTTCCTTCTACATATTCATTTACTTACTGCGATAGTGCGTCCTGTTTATAATCAAAAATGTATTAAGTCTGATCCCGGGAACTGTCCGATCCCGGGAACCCTTCTGTCCAATCTCCTCAACCTCCAAGGTAATAGAACGTATAATTTTTATCTTCATACTGGATTACCTAAACAAACATAATCTTCTTAGTCCAGCACAATTTGGATACCGATCCACCATTCCTGCGAACTCTCTTTTCTTTAGTCTGTCATCTAAAAAAACCACAACGTATTAGATTAGAAACACTATATTTCTATAGCCCTAGTCTTTTTTCTTAGATCTTTGATTCAACTTCTATTCTTTTTAGTATGATAAAATTGTGAAGTTATGTGGTCTCTTAAACTTCTACTGCGCTTTGCTTAGTGATAGAACCCCATTTGTATGTGTTTCAGACTCAAACTCAATAGCATATCACAACCCCCTGTGGTGCCCCCACAGTAAATTTATTATTAATAATACGATTTCGTTTCAATATGATCCTGCCTCGGTGTGCAATAAACAATGTATGTAGAGTACTTGCACTCTTGTTCACCATGGTGTTCTTTGGTTTGTAATATTTCGATGTACCAAGAATGATTGAAAATCATTGAGGAGGAAACTGTCAACATTTTGACCTTACATTAGACAATGAATGATGATCATATTCCATTTCGAGTATGGAATCAACATTACTTTCAATACTACTATTGCATTTACAATAAAGTTTCAACAATGAAGAACGGATCATATTACACATATCGAGAACGATAGCAAAATCACCTTTCAATATTGCTATTGCATAGAGAAGGAGTCAAGATAACTGTTTGCAATTTGTGACTTTCATAATCAAATGTATTGTTTGTGATGCACACTTGGTTTAATCTGTGTTTGCAGCATCTTCTTTATATACGTCCAACTGATAAGATATATGTATTAACTATTCTCTGAGAATATGCTTTGTATGTACATAATATTCTTAATGGATATATTCGTTATGTGTCTGACTATTGAACTTCACCAAGATTTTTTTTTGGTGAATTGTGCCTTGTTTTATGATTGTTTTTTTGTAGAATTCCCTAGTATAACTGTTATAGGCTAATCGAGTTAAACAACATTAATTTGTAACTTGAGTACATCCACATATGCTTCGTAAAACAATCGACCAACTAACATTGACAAATAATTCACGCTTACGATTTCTTCTTAGACATTCTATAAAAAGGTCGAAATGTAAGATGAGTAGAAGCTGTCAAACATGTGGTAACAGACAATGAAGAACGGATCGTCTTTCACATCGTCAATTTCAATATTACTAGTGCATAGAGTAGGAAGCAAAGTAACTGTTAGACTTTCGCTATCAAATGTATTGTTTGTGGCTTCGTTCTAGCTGCCTTCCTTGGCGTTGGCAATGTCTATCTTTATTTACGTCCAACTGATATGATATATGTGTTAACCATTCATTGACAATTCCTTTTTGTATGTACATAATATTCATAAGTTGCATACTTGAATTGGTAATGCGAACTGAACTTATTGGATATACATTAGTTATGTATCTGACTATTGAACTATAACAACAATTTTTTGGTTAGTAGTGTATTCTAATATAATTGTTTTTTCTGTAGAACTTCCTCGTATCACAGCTTATTTGTTATAGGCTAATCGAATTAAATAACATTACTTTGTAACGTGCGTTCATCACTTCTGTTTCTTGAAACAATCGACTTACTAACATTGACAAAATAATTTACGCCTATCGATTGGAGTTCATTAAATACTTGGTAGTCATTTTAGAGGTAGATGCATACTATAAAATATGTATGTTTCTTCTTTCTGGAAAAAAATTATAATGGACTTGGAAAAATACGATGGTGAATTATTCTAGGTAGGCTTTTGAACTTGGAATAAATTATTATATCACTTGAACATATACGTATGAATGCCTATATCTTTGTAACTGATATTACAGGGAGGCCGATAGCTTTCTTCCTTCATTTATTTATTTCGAGATTTTCGATAATAGTTTCTCTTACTTTATACACAGCTATTGACATCCCTCATTTGCTGTTTTCATTGTACTATATGTATGCACTAACGATTCATGTCTTTGCATTGATAACTGTCTTTGTACTGCCTAAATGTTGGGCCCAATATACTAAATAGAGTACATTGAAATACTTGTTCTTAATTTATGCTTGTACACTGGAGAATATTTCCGTACAGTTTGTTCATCCTCTCACTACTCATTCTTCCTGGACTAGTGAAAATGCAATGATATAAATTCATGGAGTGTTTGGAGTTGGGAATATATTATTGTATAACTTGTCACTTGTACATGTACTAAGGAATTAAGGAGAGAGGCAGAAAAAAAACAATAAAGAGATATTTCAATTCGTGTGATACGAGAACTCATAAAAAAAGTAATGTTGTTGACAAGATGAAGGACTCAAGAGGGCAATCAAAGATGTTTGTTACAGATTTGTGCCATCGTTCTATCTTTTACTATCTCTTTCTCTATCTCTTTCTCTATCTCTCTCTCTATCTCTTTCTCTTTCTCTTTCTCTTTCTCTTTCTCTTTCTCTTTCTCTTTCTCTTTCTCTTTCTCTTTCTCTTTCTCTTTCTCTTTCTCTCTCTCTCTCTCTCTATCTCTCTCTCTCTCTCCCTCTCCCTCTCTGTTTCTTTCTCTTTCTCTGTCTCAATCAGATGTTTTGCGTCCCGTGGTGGTTCTTTCCTCTGAGAGATTCTTCGTTCAACATGTGTCGGTTCTCCCATTTTTTTGGGCAATTTTAGACAATTCTGCTGTAGATAGCTCAAGAATGGAATCGCAGAACGAAATCACTAATTTGCAAGTTGGTGAGAGAGCTTTTGTTCATCCTCTCACGAGCTCCACTCCAATTTTCCCTATGCCGCTCTCTTCTCGTACCCTCTCCACTTTCTCGCACAATACCTCTCTATTCCTCTCTCTCTCTCTCTCTCTCTCTTCCTCTCTCTCTCTCTCTCTCTCTCTCTCTCTCTCTCTCTCTTTCTTTCTCTCATGACCATCACCGGTTTAGTTGGAGTGTCCCCGCCTACACAACTCCGCACCACTCCTTATCACAGCAGCGGCGACTTTCGCCTAATGAACTGTCATCATGGCTCTTGGTCATTAACATACTTTCTATCTCTCATGCTCTCTCTCTCCATCTCTCGTTTTCTCTCACTCCTCTCTCTCTCTCACGCTCTCTTTCTCTCTCTCTCTCGCTCTTTGATAGTAAACCGAGAGCATGTAAAGTGAAAGTACAGAGAAAGACTTGGTCATCATTTAAGAGAGTACATGAACACTGGAGAATATGTTTACTTCGTTCTTTCCTGTCACTACACATTATTATATGATAAATTTAGCTCGTTATATTCCTATGACTATTCATTCACTCTTCCTGGACTTGGAAAATTTGAAAAGTAATATTCAACATGGGGTGACAGACATGTTAATATATTCTTGTATCTGAATAATTCACGAGGGGTTTTGGACTTGGGAAAAAATGTATCACTTCCACATACACGTTTGCATGTCTACATATTCAGTTGAGATTTAGAATGACGGCCGATTGGCTCATTGGTAGTGAGTTCGTTTTCAAAACGAAAGGCCCTGGTTCGACCCCCCTCGGGGCAATATCAATTGCTCTATTTATTCCGGACTTGTGATATTTCTACTGGCTGAAAAATATTATCCCCCTGGGTATAATCTGTGATCATGTGATGTATGATCACATTCCACACGAATGTCTACATCTTTACTTGCAAGTTGGTATGATGGCTGAATAGCTCATTGGTAACGTCACGACTTGTGATGCAAGCGATCCAGGTTCGATTCCCGTCGGGATCCTGGACTTGTGATATTTCCACAGGTCAAGAACGAGGTGGAATGAATCCTGGACTTAGAAAAATAATGGAAAAAATTTCAAAAGGACTTTCCGGACTTAGAAAAATATCAGGTGAAAATTTCAACGGGGAGTTCTGGACTTAGAAAAATTTCACTTGGTTAAGATCATGAGCACACTCATCATGTGATTAGAAAGCATGTGTAATTTGGAGAAAATATAAAGTCCAGGAAAATTCGAATACATTTTGCATGAGCTTCGCGTTCGTGTAAAACATTTTTTACTACCTGTTTAACAGGTACACCAGATGCGATTGTGCTGGCGAAGACTGAAGAGTGCACAAAAATGCGGACAAGTTTCTTCAAAAAGCTGTTTGGGCAGAGCTTCCTTTTAGCGTGAAATAGTGCTCGAGGATGATCCCCGTTCCACTCTACAAATTCATAAAGATTAATCTAGTTTCTTGACTGATTTAGCAGGCTGCCCAAAATCATTAGCATTAAAAATTCGCATTTTTGAATGCACGCTGGTTTTATGGACGTTCAGGGAAACTTATATGGCGGTGCTTTCGCCAATTGTTCCGTGTTTCCTGAAAAATCCAATTGGAAATTAAATGGGGATGGCTAGATTAACTTTGTTGTAAGAATCAAGCATTTCGCTAGTCGTTAAAGAAATTCAGTCATTAATTAATCTTTTTTTCTTTTATTGCCAAGCTATAGAGGCTGCACCCCTTTGCTATTTTCAAGAACGTGCCATATCAAAGAGAGCGTTGATAATTAACAGGACTTTTCAAGTTGAAGAAGGAAAAAATATCAGTTTGAAGCTAATTTCGAAATTGTTTGGTGGAAAAATATGTTCCAATGTATTGTTTTTTTTTTACAAAAATAGAAGCTTACTTGAAGGGAGAGTCGTTAATTACCTGATTGTGAGATTTTTCGAATTTAGACATTTTAGACAGAAAGGGAGATAGATTGTTCGTGATCCAGTGAGTAAATGGGCGTACATATTTACATAGCCAAATACACATATATGGTCTATAGACCACTTACCTGATAAAGATGGTTGCCTTAAATAAGTAGTCAGGTTGACCTGCAATCTGACTACTTATCTAAGCACGAAGTGTCAGATGTAGCGACGCTTGAAAGCAAGCTGCATCTGGAGTTCACCCCACATTCCCGTGTTCAAACAACTACAATTAATTTAATTCATTCCGGAACGAAAACACATCGAATAGGAAACCCACCGTCTGCACTTATTCAGAGCATTGCTTAGTAAACCACCATCCATTGGCTCGCAACCGTCATTACCATTCGGTGAAATCATCGTCGTTCAAGACAAACTCTGTAGTGAAAGAAAGAATACCACTTTCTGCAGTGATAAAATCTAGCCAGAAAAAGAAAAGAAAAATATGCAGTGAATATAGCTTGAATTTTATTTTGAGAAATTCGCAGCAGATTACATTAGCTCTTTTTAAGAACGTGCCACATCAAAGAGAGCGTTGATAATTAACAGGATTTTTATGGTTGAAGAAGAGATGCACAAAGTTGAGCGCCGGATCGAGTCACATCTTGTTGATGTAAATGTCCATCTGAAATGGGCTACCCTTATGAAAAATAAATTTCAGAGAGAGAGAAAGAAAAAGAGAGAGAAAGTGAGAGAGAGAGAAGAGAAAAGAATGCGAGACGAATCGAGATAGAGAAGCGACACTCCTCATGTAACAGACTTTGGAAGAGAAAAATAAGAAGCCTATCTTAGGCAATAAAAAAACAACAATTTCAAACGGCAAGCAGTTTATTAGTTGCTTATGGTTAGTCGATAAATCCAAACCTCAAATTCATTGGTGATCTCGTTGATGGACGTGGTCGCATGGATCCAGAATTCCACGCTGAACGCGGACCCCGTCGTCATGTAAAAAAACAAGTTTATTTTAATTTTATTCTAAAATTATTTTATTTTAATCATACGTTTGAGGTTTTTTTTTTTTAATTTTTTAGGCAAAAATATTTTTGTCTTGCTTTTCTTGGAAAATGTTGCATGTGGTTCTCGTATGGAGCAGCTTGATTTAACAAATAGATCAAATAAATGTTCACGCCTGTGCTTGTTCATTGGCGTAAACAATATTCGCATTTAGAATTATGCATAATTTATTACCATGAATTGTGGTTGTTGAATCTAGTCGCCATTCAGCCGTATCCGGCCGGAATGTGGGACTAACTCCGCGACCTGCTCACTTTCAAGCGCTGTTTCATATGGTACTTTATGCAAGCCTATCTGCCGATGTACCTCAACATTTTTATCACGTAAGTGAACTGTGCAGCCTTTATATATCTATTTATGTAAGCATTTACTGTCTGCACATCGAAGAAGAAGGCCTCGTTGTGGACTCGAGCTAAGGGAGAACACGTAACACATTTAGGATGTTTCAGGAAGTACATGTGTAGGACGTTTGGATAGAGCATCCCGAATTGCTGCCTCCTTTTGCTCTATTTTACACACACTCTCGTTGCGTGTGACCTTTCGTGGGAGAGAGAGACAAGCAGGTTATTTGCTGAAAGGGAAAGTGGCGCGACTCGCCCCAGATTCATAGAGATGGAAATGAGCTCAGTGTTGCGAGATGTGGCAATTTGGGCTGACGCTGCTGGTTGCTGCTTCTCTTTCTTATTCTTTTTCTGCCGTCCCATCCTTCTTACATGTGTTCACGGATGCGTTTAACTGTGTTCACCTGCGATGCGAGTGGCGAGGAGTAGGAGAGCACTGCAAGCCTGCCAACAGTCTCCGCCGAGCATTCCAACGGGTAAGAGAGACAGAAGAGAGAGAGAAAGAGAGAGAGAGAGAAGAGATTGAGAGAGAAGAGAGAGAGTGAGGAAGAAAGTGGGAGAGAGGACAGAAAAAAAGAGAGAGAAATTGAAAGAGAGAGATTGAAGAGAGAGAGAGAGAGAGGGCAGAAAGAGAGAGAGAGAGAGAGAGAGAAAGAGAAAGAGAGATGAGAGTGTAAGAGAGAGAGAGAGAGCGAGGACAGTAAGAAAGAGAGAGAGAGAGAGAGAGAGGACAGAAATAGAGAGAGAGAGAGGACAGAAAGAATGAGAGAGAGAGGGACAAACTTAACTAGTAACATCACAACCATTTCAGGATATCATTGGATGGTCTTTCCCATCCCTTAACCAGGACGAGTCAGATGCCGAGTATATCGCACGCATTAAGGTTGCGAGAAAGAGCAGGAGACAGGGGAGAATAAGCAGTGAAAGGGAGAGAGAGAGAGAGCGAGAGAGAGAGAGAAAGAGATAAGGGAGAGATGTTGATGGAAAGAAATTTGCAGCGTCGAGATCCTGTGAATACTTTCACGATTGTGAACGACCTTGCCCTGGGTGAGATGTGTGAGGAGAGGCGACTGTGGTGCAACGTGGCCAGCCGGTACTACTACAATGGCTACGAGGAGTTTTTCGAACACCTACGAAGCCCCATACCCCGCGACAGACCCAAGCTGCATTGCTGAATCCATTCCTAAATCTATTCTGAAAATTTTCTCTTTTTTTCTCTCGATAAATGTTTTTATCTCTCGACAAACGTTCTCGATAAATGTTTTACTGCAGCTTGAAAAAGGAGCACGACAACAGCGCATGGAAATAAGGAGGGGAAGAGAGGATGATTCATCGCTGTTCTCAGTTAATTTGATTCCTTGTGGCCGTTCCCGGACATTTCTTCGCCTGTGCTGACAACTCGTTGTTTAGTCTATCGAAGTCGTGTATAAAAGAGACAGAAACAGGCGTTGCTCTCCTAAGCTCACTCGAACATGCGATGGCTTGCCTTCTCTTGCCTGCCTGCAACGCTGTAGACGGTTGTAACCCGCGCTTGAAATTATTGCCAGCATGGGAGAGAAAGGGAGAGAGAGAGAGAGAGGAGACAGAGAGAGAGAGAATAAGGAGACAGAGAGAGGAGAGAGAGAGTGAGAAAGAGGAGAGAGAGGAGAGAGAGAAAGGGAGAGAGAGAGCACGGAAAATTAAGAGAGAGAGAACAGAGTAGAATTGGATTCCACTTATACTATGTGTCTCCACTTCAGGACTGCAGATATCTTCCAACTCCGAGTTGCGGTGGACCGGACCACGATTGCGGATGGATTAACCCAGCGGCCCCCGCATCCTTCATTCACATTGACCAGAATTCGTGGAACGCGGAACAGGCACGAGAAGAAGAGGAGAAAGCAAGCGCTGTAAGTAAAAAGGAGCTAAAAAGCAACGAAAAAGAGATATAGACAGAAAAGCTTATTTTGCAGTGGGTTACCTTCGTCAAGCTCCCCCCCCCTTCGGGGAAGAATGCCCTGTGGTCAACAACCTGCCCAGGCTTGCACAAGGAAAGAGATTGTGTTGTCGCATAGTCGCTTACGAATTTGAAACGGATGAGACAATGGCAGCGAGTTCCCGCGAAGCTGGCCAGACAATAACAGGATTCTACGCTTTCTCATTCTTTTCTCTCTGTCCTCTATCCTCAATTTTTTTCTTTTTCGTTCTCTTTTCTCACACTCTCTGTAGACCTCCTTTAACGTCTCCTTAAATTCATCTCATCATCATGATCATAAGTGTCTATATTTAAACCGATTCATAAACAAGCAACGAACGCGGCAATAACATGTAATAAACTCTACCGGACCGAAAACCAACTGTTCACTTTAAAGGTGTCAGTGGATCGGGATGAGATGATTTAAGTCTCATGCATTGATATCCCGTGGAAATATTTTTCCACAAAGGAGCTCTTTTCTTTATATTTTGGTAGCACTCTCGCGTCAATCGGCACTGAGACTCCGGCTGTCTTCATTTAAGCGTTTAATCACCCCGAAAAACACATGCGCATTGATTACAAGCTCAATATTAGTAGTTTAAACCATTAAAAAACAGATTAACGTTGACAAAGCTTGATTTCTAAAACGATCAATGAATTATATTTTATTATTGGAAGAGAACACAACGCCAGGAGAATCGAATTAGCAATCACACTATCTGAATTTATGCGCGCGAGTCCCTAACAAAACCACCTTTAAACGATTTATTTTTATTTTTTTTTTAGCAAATGGCATAAGAATTCTATATTCTAAATACATCTCAAACCATCTTATGTTAGATAAGCTATTAGTGATATCGACTTTAACCCCATCATTAGAATATATCACTCTCTCCCTCTCCCTCTCTCTCTCTCCTTCTTCTCTTTCTATCTCTCGGTCTCTTCTCTCTCTCTCTATGCTTTCTCTCTCGCCCTCTTCTCTCCCTCTTTCTCTCTCCCTTGTCTTTCTCTCCCCCTCTTCTCTCTCTCTTTCTGTCTTCTCCATTCTCTCGCCTCCCCTTTCCCTCAGCCCCCTATTTCCTCCGTAATTAATGGTATTACAATTGACCTGAAGGAGAAACTCGGTCGTCATCAACTATCAATTGCATGACGAGTCGAAGATGAAACCTTCTTTTGGGTGCAAAAACTCAACTATAAATTGGCGCTCTTATTTGAATGACCGATAGAACAATGATTAAATTGTCGTATTATTTAATATGCATGTTACATTTTTTTAAGTCTAATATTTTCAAAGACTTTTGTTCTCATAACGTGTTATCAGATAGAAGTTCCTGCCAAAAGTACATCTGATCTTGCACAGAGCATTTTTAGAGGTGCTTGCGAAAAAAGATGATAAAATATTTATCCAAAATTCCTGTCGTCTCAACATTTTTTTCAATTACTCGATTTGGCATAATTGAAAACTTTGAGCATCTCTCGCTTAATATTCAGGCAAGCTTTTTTTATTTAAAAAAAACAAAATTCTAAAAAGTTAATTATTTTCTCTATAACTCTAAATCTTTACACTGCTGAAGTGATAAGCAAAGAAATATACATAAAAAGCCATTCCCAAACTGGACGGAAACTTTACTCTGAATAGCTGCTTCATAAGCGGTAAAATTGCGTACATACATATGTAGATGTACGACTCTTTGTTCAAGTAAACTTCATTTATTGAACAATAATTACATTTTCAAACAATTTAAGTATGATTAGCTCCAGAAATTCGACATTTGTTCGGCCAGGTACTTCCCATGATCTATATGAACGGGACAGTCTGGGTCAACTATGTCAGTTGGTAGGACAAATTTATTACACTAAAAGCTTACAATTTTATCACATCATTGTCTCCGACAAGCTGCCACACCCTTTTTTCACAAGGGAAGGCGAGAGTCAATAAACGTGAAAAAAATTCGAACAGGATTTGGATTTCTTTTGAATCCATACTGTGCGTATCGCATTCCGTACCTTGCAAAACAGTAGACAACAGCGCAATATCGCACGTTGGTGTCTCTGTCGAGGATGCTCAAAGAGATCATGTAATTAGTTATGCTAATTTAAGAGAATAAATAAATAATAAAGCCTTGCACATTTAGGCGTGATGGCCAAAATGGTTTATTTCTTTGATATACGGGTAGTTTTTATTGAAGTTTTGTTTTAATTGCATTGTAGAAAATCCCAACGATAACTTTTTAGTTTAATTTAGATTTAATCTCATGTTTTTACATGCTGCCCGCCTCCAGTTCGCGATCATTGTCCTCGGCCTGCGATGCAGAAGATTAAGGTGGATAAGATGTATCATTTACTACTACGACCATCGTAATAATGCCTTTAATATATTTGCAGACATAAGCGTCAAGGACTTCTTCCTCGAGATTCAAAAGGTCAGAGAATTTGAATTGAGAGACAGAGAGAGAGAGAGAGAGAGAGAAAGAGAAAGAACGAGGAGGAGAGAAGAAAGGTAACTGGATGATCGCGAAAAGCCAAGTGGTACTCGAAAGTGATTTGCATTTCAGCTGCAATACTCGAGTCTGCCTGTCGTCAAAGAGTTACTTGCGAACGGAATAACGAACCACTACCCGATTGAGGTTAGAATGACGAGCTCTACTTCCGATAAAAACTCCCCTAAGATCGAAGAAATAAATCATTTTGTACAGCACAGCTAAATATGCAAACCGGGTGATTTGAGTTATTAATTTTTTTCTCGATCAATAGTGGTTCTATGAAAACAATATTCTTCCACGTTAAGTGTGTTACTATACAGAAGCAATCCTGAAAATTTCATGAACTTTCGTTCACATTGAAGAAAAATATGCATGAAAAACCAAAATATGCACTTTTATTGCACGCTACTGTATGTAGAGAAAATAAATGGATTCCTCGCAGGTTCTACGCATTGTGGGTGGCCAGCGCATCCAAAACAATAAGAGCACGCCGGATCTTATCGAGAAGCTCATCAAGGTTCTCTTTTTTAAACCACTTCCTCTGGAACACTCTCTTGCTGGTTGCCCAGATGAAGCCACCATAGATGCTGCAGCACATTGGAGAGCAGACCTATCGAGCGTTCCTGGACGGCAAGAAACACATGCAATTGAACCACTTTGGCGTGAGTGTCCTCCTCCTATTTTGCCTGTGCTCTGCCTCTCTGCACATTTATGCAGTTGCTTTATTACAGGTGAAGCCTATTAACTCCTTCTTGGCGGTGAAGGGTCAGATCGTCGCCGCTCCGGAGATCATGATGGCCGACGGGGCTGCTCAGGTTTCTTTGTTCTTTTCCACTTTTACTATTTGGAGTCGTGACCGGCGTACTAATACAGAGAGACGGTCGCTTCCCCGAGAAGTGGCGAGTCGGCCAGCGAGATCGATTCTTCCGCGCCGCCGAGGCCACCGGCACCATCTTCTGAGTCAGTGTCGACAACTGCCTGAATCCGAACAATGCCAGGTCTTCTTCTTACTGTCCGTCCCTACTTTTTAATATCAAATGTTTTCTTGAGAATGTTGATGGACCGCTTGATGGCGCTGTGCAAGGATCGAGGGATGCGAGTGGATCCGAAACAGGCGAGTGGAACTGCTTCGTTTTTTTTGCGTTGAACAAAACTTTGCTTTCTTTCCATTTTGAGGTCCATCACGAGCGAATCTCCTCCGACCCCGAGACGGTCGCTTCCATGATGGAACAGTTGAAGAGGAGCGGCAGGGCCAGCATGGCCATCTACATCACAAAGGACAAGCGCGACCCCGTCCACTGTACGCTCCATTTATTCCTTCTCCCTTTATGGATTGTCTTTTGGTAAACGAAAGACCGAGTGGCTGCTTTCAGACACAATCAAGCTTCTGGAGGCCCGAGCCGGAGTGCTGACGCAGCACATGTGCATGGCCACGGTCCAGCAAGTTTTCTCCTTCATCTCATTTTACCTAACTCGTTTTATCGATATCGTGGATGACCTTATTTTTTTCAAATATAAAACAATATTACGCTTTTAGATTTTGGAGAACAAGCCGCTTTGCATGAACAACGTCGTGCAGAAAATGAACCAGAAGCTGGGCGGTGTCAACTTTGACATGGGCGTGAGCCAGCAGCTCCGCTCCGTGAATCCCGACATTTTCAACAAGTTAGATTTCGGGACGATCTACTTTCTTCAAAAACGTACTTTCCATCGCAGGGTTCAGCGGCCGCACTCTCTTCATCGGCCTCGCCCTCTCGCACGTCGGTCCGCAGTCCTTTGCAGACCGAATTAACGGCAGCCGCGAAGTCACCCCTTCAGTCGTCGGAGTCAGTGCCCATTCATTTGTATGACCAATTTGATTAAAATTTAAAAGAAAACAAGCTTTACAAAAAATTCTAATAAAGTTAAACAAAGATAATTTTCAAAAAAAAATTAAAATAACCCGATTTTAGATGGCTCACACTCTGAAGGAGGTTATGGCGTACCGTGGCGAGTATCTTCTACAGAGCGCACGAAAGTCGACCATTGAGGTTTTGAATTGGCAGAGATATCTTAGCAGAGCTGTCTCTCTATCATTGATCATTGATCATCAATCATTGCACACAGAATCCGGGGGTATGTCAAAAGCGCAGCGGTCAAAAGCGCAGCGGTCAAATGCGCAGCGGTCAAAAGCGCAGCGCCTGGCCTGGTGCGTATGTGACGGCGAATTGTTACCATTTTGTCTGTTAAGACCATGTTGGACATCTTTATAACCGATCTGATTATTTGTTAAGGCCATTTTAACTCCACTATTAATCATTCGTGACGTCTTACTGTTGACAATTAGTGAATTAAATCTCAAACCATGCGACTTTAGCGTGTTTCCGGCCTCCGTTTTTAAATTCAATTTACAGGACAACAATAAAAATAGACAAGAATGACTGGGGCAATACACCTTCATCAATATTTTTAAAACTGAACAGGAACACTGTTGCAGACTAAACTTTAATTAATTCAAAAAAAATTTAGGCTAGCATAATAAACGCTTGAACTAAATGATCCACTTCATCTCCGCCCACGCTTCAATTTCTGAGGGCCTTTTTGAGTGTTCGTGAGCATAAGAAAATAGGGTATGAAATGGTAATTTACTTTCTTTGTTAACCATTTCGTTATTTTAAATATCACGGAGCTCTCGCTCTCATTTTCTCTCTCTCTTTCAATCTCTCTCTGTCTCTGTCGCTTTATCTCTCTCTCTCTCACAATCCTTCCATTTCCCATTAAAGGAGATCTCCGGCAAATAATTAACGTGTTATTTTTTCGCATGGTTCAGTTCGTCTCGGCGTAAAAGATGATTCAGGAAGTTTGAATTATTTTCATCTTATCGTTTCTGAATTATAGCCATGTTAAATATCACGGGTAGTGAATTGGCTATTGTATATATTAGAACCCTCCTATTTTGCAACGCTCTCTCGGGCTAGAACAGGCGAGATGCTACAGTAGCGCTAGAGAATATAGTTATTCCCGGATGATTCTTTTAACTTCATTTTCAATACCAACAATTTAAGTGTATTGCCCCATTCATTCTTGTCTATTTTTATTGTTGTCCTGTAAATTGAATTTAAAAACGGAGGCCGGAAACACGCTAAAGTCGCATGATTTGAGATTTAATTCACTAATTGTCAACAGTAAGACACGAATGATTAATAGTGGAGTTAAAATGGACTTAACAAATAATCAGATCGGTTATAAAGATGTCCAACATGGTCTGAACAGACAAAATGGTAACAATTCGCCGTCACATACGCACCAGGCCAGGCGCTGCGCTTTTGACCGCTGCGCATTTGACCGCTGCGCTTTTGACATACCCCCCAGAATCCGAACCCTTGCATCGTGCGCGCCCTCTCGAACTTTTACCAGAGTGCACGTGAGCTCCCGCAGAGCATCGTCATCTTTCGAGCGGGCATCAGCGAGGGCGACCAGTTACAATTATTAATTTATTACGCCTAAAATAATTTGATGCGACCACACTTGCATTATATAACCGATGAAGAATATTACAAACGTGCAAACTGACCACTCTCCAGTGAATTTCAATTCCCCTTTCTGCGTTGGGCCTTCCCTAATATTTCAGTTAACAATTGGTCTTGTGTAGGCCATGAATGAGAGCCTCTCTCTCTTGCAGGCGGCCTTCGAGACGGATCAGGTGCTGGCCGCATTCAGCCATGTGCTGCACTTTTCCCGCTCTTCCGACTACCAGCCGAGTTTCACGACCCTCGTCATCATCAGTGGATCCAACTACCGCGCAGTCACCGATACTCAGACGGTATTCCAATCATTGGCATGTATTGTAATTGATGCGTGGTGACAAAATCGCCTTTACAGCCCGATAACCCGGCTCCCGGAACTTGCCTGAGCCAACCGCCTCAACCAGTCATGCCACTTCTGGGCCTAAAAGAGGTCTCCAGCAGTCGTTCTAAATCCTTTCTCGTTGTCTCTGATATTATGCATCAACCTGACTTTATTTAATAAAAGTTCTTTGATCCTGAACAGAGGAAAAGGAATAATTTGAATTTTGACTCTTGATGCCGTGAGGAGTTTGATCAGACTATTACACTTTATTCGAGGATTTTAAGTGACTCGATGAGAATAAAGAGTGTTTGAGAAATGTCTTTTCTAGTTTGTTTCCCATCCTTCATATTTGCATGATAACATCTGCCGCATTCAAGCCACAATTGAAACGAATGGAAAACTGAAATAGGAAGAAGTGCCGGCTGATTCTACAATCGTGCATGGAAATATCGCTGTCAAGCGGAGAATTTCCCTCGATCTGATCTCTTGCCAGAAGGACAGATGTCGCTGGACCCGACGACTAGCTCCGCCCCTTCCCAACCCCCTTCTCCAGACTGCTAAGCTCTATACCACATTGAGCTGAGTCGAATAAGCTTTCGAATGGGTCTGTACAACCCTTTTGGGCGAAGATACAGCCCCCTTCAAATTCAGACTTTTCATTGACATCTTGAATTCGTGACTTTTAATAAGATATTATTTAGTCTACGCCAAGTTGATTCGCCTCATTCGCGCACACGTTAAGGAGGATCCCGCGAAAGTCGCACTCGTTAGTCATCTACAGAATATTTTTTATTTTTTATTTGATTTATTTAAATAGATTTTATACAACGTTGAGCATTATAATACCGTATGTATTATAAATTTTCTTTAATAGAATAAATGCTGACCAATCGTTGAATTTGACTTTACAACATTCTGTTAAAGATATGATATACATAGCTGGTGCTCATACGGAAACCCAGCTGTCGCTACAAATTACATGAATAAATTCGCTCCATATTAATTTATAAAAATGCAAAAAATACACAGATTGATCTAGTCTATACCTATAAGTTATTGCACAATGCCATTGACATTCCTATCAGTAAATTCTTTACCTTTAAGCCAACTAACGGCAGATGTTCTCAATATGCTTTCCATGTGCCTAGAACTAGACTATCGATTGCTGAACATTCTTTCTCGGTAAGGGCTGCATAAAATTATTGCAAACTTCCTGTAATTGCCACTGCATCTTCGAGCATTCACAGCTTTAGGAAGATTATCAGTTCATTGCCTCTCTTATCTCTGTGTCGGGTTAATGTACCCAACCTATAATCGTTTCCTTTCTAGTCCCGTGTTTACTATTTATATACATATTTTTATGCTAATTATATTTGCTAAGTTATACTATGTATTTATCTAACCTAAGTATTTTATTCCTCCTCTATATACGTATTCGTTCCCATCTCCCATATATCCCCCTCAATCAGCAGCTGATCCCTCGATGCTCAGGTGTGCACAGCTCGCACACGTATGTATGTACATCTATGGAGCCTTGCCACCTCCTTGGGACGTCGCGCACCCCACGTACATACCAAACTGGGAACCTGCCAACCCCAGTTCGGTGTCGAGACGATCGGTTGGCTGCATCTACCCACTTCCACCCCCCGTATCTAGCTTCAACTACTTCTCTCTCTCTCTCCCTCTTTCACTCTCTCTCTTATCTCCTTTCTCCGCGGTGCATTGCATTTGCATTTTCTTCTTAGCTTTTAGTTCTCTTTATCCTTCTCGATCAATATTTCTAAATGTTGTCACATCATATTGATGTATTGAATAAATAAATAAATGAATAAATGACTTCTGTAATAGCAAGATGGCGATGTTGGAGTGAAAATAAAGCCCTTAATTTTTACCAACACACAGCTTAGCGACCATGACGAAACATTTCACTTTACATACGCGGAGCTTCTCGTGAAGGCGGATACAATGCAAGCCTCTCTTCAGTCCCGACAAGTGAAAGTCGGCTATGTCGTCACTTTTGTGCACTTGAATTGCATCGAGTAGGAATTACTGAATACATATGTACATACCAAAGTGTTTTCAACAATTTACATTCGCTATTCCTTTTTGAAGTGGTAAATGTGCATATATGTAGTATGTAGATACATACATATATGTAAGTTATAACTTAACTGGCGACTCTTTTATTTTAATAACACGCCCAATCGTAGAGGAATGATCGTCTCGCTCGGCAAGTGGATGTCGGGTTGCGTCATCTCGGTAGCGAGTGCTTTCGTCACTACTTGTGAGTTATTTCGGTTGCTCTCATTTGACTTCTACTGCATTCTGCATCTCTTTTTTAGTCCCTCTGTCTAATACCAAGTTTGCTCATGCTGCTCCCGTTTCGTTTACTTCTCATTCGATTACGTTGGTGAAGGGCCCTTCTCTTATATCAGTTTTTCTTTTGCAGACAATGAAATCATAGAAGAGAGGTGTCCATCACGGGGAAACGGTGGTTTTAGTGCATCGACTTTCTTTCAAGCACTAAATGCAAGATGCCAAGAAGACCTAAAACTTTTCTTTTTCATGCTATCCAACAAATATGCAAACAGTTATTTTAAGCCGAAAGTTGTCGAATTGGAGTTTGTACATTCAATTGAAGCACGGAGAGTAAATAAGAATTTTTCTTCATATCCAGAAAAAAATTAATGAGCCTCACTTCTCTTCGTTCCGGCCGGTGGAAGTCATAGAAGAAACTGTGCACGCCAAGCTGATTCGCGCAATTCGCGCTCATGTCAAAGAGGATCCCACCAAAATCGCACTCGTCAGTCTTCTCCTGAATATTCTCTTTCTTTGATAGAATAATTGCTGTCCAATGTTAAAATTTCCTTTCACCAAATTCTTCTAAACGGGCTATAAAAACTCGATTGTCGCAGTAAATTTATTTATAAAAAGTATCATTAGAACCAGCAAGAAGGGGTACTTTTCTATAGCTCATTCTACTCATGGTCAGCTCAACGTGGGAAGAACTTTGTTGTATAGAGAAGAACTTAGTTGTATAGAGAAGAACTTAGTTGTATAGAGAAGAACTTAGTTGTATAGAGAAGAACTTAGTTGTATAGAGAAGAACTTAGTTGTATAGAGAAGAACTTAGTTGTATAGAGAAGAACTTAGTTGTATAGAAAAGAATTTAGTTGTATAGAGAAGAACTTAGTTGCATAGAACACAAGGTAGGATCCACCGGGCAAAAAGTTACGGAACCCAGTGGGATGACATATGAGTTGACCACAGAAACACAGTACAAGTTGCCCAGGCCGATGCTCGAATAGCGTCGGTTGTTTGCTGCGCCTCACTGTCTCCAGAACAGGTTGCATTAGTCAGTGCCGGGAAAGTTCTCCTTGCTTCGTGAAAAAATGATAATGATTGATGTTCACCATGGGGAAGTGGCAGTTTTGCAATTCATACTACATACATGTGCACAACTGCACAGAGATTAAGAGGAGAGTAATGGATATAAAGGGTGAGCTAATAGCAACTACCATCGTGGTGACTTCCTTTTAAGCACCAAATGTAAGATGCCAAGGCCTAAAACCTCATATTTTTGCCCCGCTATTTAAAAATAAGTAAGCATTTACTTTAAGTCGTAAATTGTCGATTATAGAGTTGGTAGAGATTTAAAGTAGACTAAATAAGATTTTTTTCTTTTACAAAAAAAGATATGCCTCACTCGTCGCCGTTCCCGCCTGTGGAAGTGATCGAAGAAACGATGCACGCCAAGCTCATTCGCGCCATTCGCGAACACGTCAAGGAGGATCCGGCGAAAGTCGCACTCGTTAGTCTTCATGACATTATTTATTTATTTATTTCTAATTAATAAATATATGTGACAACGTTGTTAACTCTATTTCCGTATATATATATATATATATATATATATATATATATACATATATATATATATATATATATATATTATTCAATTAAAGTAAGTGTATTATATATATATATATACACTTAATTTAATTGAATAATTGATGACCAATCATAGAATTTAATTGTACATAATTTAATCGACATTAAATTAATTTGAATGTGACGACATTTGAATTGGCATTAAATAACGGAATTATTAAGAAAATCCTTGGGTGGTAACGATAAAAGAAGTAGCAGAAAAAGCCGGCATAAAAGGCTGATAACATTATCTTAAAAATAAGATAAACTGAAGGAGGGAACTATATAAGGATAGGAAGATCAGCCACTGTACCCACCTCATCCAAGGGGAGCGAGGCCCTGGTTTCTTCTTGCCACCAAAGACGGAGTAGCGAGAAGCGGATCGCTATGCACATGGAGAAAATGTGCTGCAAAGAGGCATCGACATCCTCTTGTGGGAGAGAGAAAGAGCGAGAAAGGTAGCGAATGGCCGAGAGAGGGGAGGATGGCAATTATATATTGCTAATAGCGATACCAAACATATCTACAAAGAGAAGACCCGAGATTAATTTTCAAAAGATTTAAGAGAGCCTATCTCTAAGGGTCAAGGTCTAACTGCCCCGGGGACTGATTTTCAATGTTGACTTCCAGAACTCAATACATAAGAAATATGGAAAAATAGATGGCAAAAGTTTATTTTGAAATTTTTTTTTGTCCTGACCACGAACCAAAATAGATCAAAAATTAAAAAAATCTGTATTTTGCATAATTCACAACATTTTGCACTTTTTTTTGTTCTGCTTATTCCTCATTCGAAGCTACACAGGCACGGAGGGTACCCCCTTCCGGTTTGAGAGAATTTTGGTGCGTCGAACTGTAAATTTCTTAAGTTTTCCACAATCGTATTGTGTGACACAAACGGAACGGAACTTCAAAATCATTTGCGAAGGTGAAATTGCTGGCAAATTGCCAGTTGCCAGAATTTTCAAATTAATGCCCACATATTACGGTAACTTTTGGAGGGATGTGCTAAAATTTTCAAATTAATGCCCACATATTACGGTAACTTTTGGAGGGAGTTTAAATCACTTCGATCGATGCATTTGGAGGAGAGCTATATGCTTTGCCTAGCCGCGACGCATGAAACGGGCGCAACGCGGATTTGGTGTGCTCTCAAACAGGAAGAATTTGTATGACCCGTACCCTCCGTGCACAGGTCTCGATAATGATTACTCAAAAGTTTCATTTTATTAGCCTTTTTTTCGGATAAAATTTTTTAGGACTAGACAAAATTCAATATTTTGGATATTTTTCATTTTTTCCATTCCATTTCCAAGAAGTCATTCATTATATGAAAGTAGAGGAAAAAGTACAGTATATATGTTTCTACTAAAAGGATTTGAGGACACTATTTTTTGATATCAATTTTTGCATACTGAATGCGATCAAGTGCTGCACCGCAGTTTAAGCTCCATATCTGTGGGAGCGTAGGCTCCGCCCACGTTGACCGGGCGGCCGTCCTTCTCCCTCTCTCTTTACTTCCACTGAACACCGACATTGCTGTACTGTTTATTTCTTGTGCTTATTTGTTGCCGCTTATAAACCGATTGATTGTATTGTTTGTGTGAGGGCAAGACAGAAGAAGAACCTTGGCACAGGCCTTTCTCCAGACACGAGAAGTGAAAGTCGGCGATGTCGTCACTTTTGTGCACTTCAATTGCATCGAGTAGGTGTGATTGAATACGTGTTTTCCTTAAATTTAATTCGTCATTCCCTATTTAAATGCTTAATGTGCAGATTAAGATCTCTAAGTTGACTGTTCTTTTTAATGTGTATAAACCCCCCCCCCATTCCCAGAGGAATGATCGTCTCGCTCGGCACGTGGATGTCCGGTTGCGTCATCTCGGGAGCGAGTGCTTTCTTTACTACTTGTTCGTTATTTCGGTGGCTCTAATTTGATTTCAATCTCATGGTAAGCGAGGCAAGACAATTTTCTAAACTAAAAATTAAAATAGTTGTTTGAATCTGAAACGCGTCGCCTGATCCTAAAGGAATATTAGTGTGTTACACAGAACTTTAAATTATTTTCTAATGTCTGAGCCCGAACTCTCTTCTTCTTTATGTCCATCTATTTCTGACACCCTCTCTCCCTCTCAATCTCTTCCTTCCGCCCACTCTCTATCTTGCCTTAAACCTTCTTCGCTCTCCCCAACATTGCTATCTCGCTTTCGTTCTCTTTCCCCCTCGCGGAGCCCTTCTCTCTCGGCGCCAATGAAGGCTCCTTCGCGCCTTCAGGCAACTAGGGCGACAAAGAAAAGAGTCTTTTTGCCAATGTCTCACTCTTGGAGACAGAAGAGAAACAAAATCTCAGCTTTGGGCGTACTTCTCGCCGCCCTCCCCAGGGTGCGCGCTCTCCCCCTCACCGCCCACACCCATATTGGTCAAGCTCTCACCTCTCTCCGCCTATCCGAGACCCACCTGATCCCTCTCACCTCTCTCGGTCTCCACGAGAGAGCACAGCAAAAGAAGCTCACATTGGGGTCTCAAAGTTTCCCTCTGCACCTTCTGATCCCTCTGCTTCTGCACCCTCTGATCCTTCTGAATCTTCATCCTCTGCGCCCTCTGTTTATGATTTGAAAAGTTCTCCGGACGCTCTCTCTCTGACCTCTGACCTCTTAATTCTTCACCTCTGAACGCCGGCAACGTCGGCAAACCCTCTGAACGTCGGCAACGTCGGCAATCTGCAGACTCCGCCTCTCTCTGTTTTCTCTCTTTCTATCTCTCTCTATTTCTTTCTCTCTCTCTCCCTCTCTCTCGCTCTCTATCTCTCTCTATCTCTGTTATTATTCGATCTGTTGTTTAGCTCCTGCTTGTGCTTTAATTTGAGCCTTATTTGCTTTCTTGCCTTTAGTGCCGCCTTATGCTTCCTTTTTTCTAGATTTTCATTTCTAGATATTCCTCTATTTCTAAACTCTCTTGTTTGCTTTCGTCGTGCTTTTTTTTCTAAATCTTCATATACCTTCTTTTAATTTTCTAAACCCTCTTGTTCTCGATTCGTCTTGGCGCCCCCGGAGTGTGCCGGCGGCGGGGGAGGCTGGGAAAAGGGAGCGTAGGCTCCGCCCACGTTGACCGGGCGGCCGTCCTTCTCCCTCTCTCTTTACTTCCACTGAACACCGACATTGCTGTACTGTTTATTTCTTGTGCTTATTTGTTGCCGCTTATAAACCGATTGATTGTATTGTTTGTGTGAGGGCAAGACAGAAGAAGAACCTTGGCACAACAGGCCTTTCTCCAGACACGAGAAGTGAAAGTCGGCGATGTCGTCACTTTTGTGCACTTCAATTGCATCGAGTAGGTGTGATTGTATACGTGTTTTCCTTAAATTTAATTCGTCATTCCCTATTTAAATGCTTAATGTGCAGATTAAGATCTCTAAGTTGACTGTTCTTTTTAATGTGTATAAACCCCCCCCCCATTCCCAGAGGAATGATCGTCTCGCTCGGCACGTGGATGTCCGGTTGCGTCGTCTCGGGCGCGAGTGCTTTCTTTACTACTTGTTCGTTATTTCGGTGGCTCTAATTTGATTTCAAACTCATGGTAAGCGAGGCAAGACAATTTTCTAAACTAAAAATTAAAATAGTTGTTTGAATCTGAAACGCGTCGCCTGATCCTAAAGGAATATTAGTGTGTTACACAGAACTTTAAATTTGATTAGATTATTGCTTAAAAGGTTTGTCGGAGCATAGAGTGAAAAACGACCGTGAAATACAGCGCAGTCGACCACGAAATGTATGCCGAAACGTATATGATTCACGTAAACCTCAATTTTTAAACCGTGTCCAAGCAAATGCTTGCCTTTTGTGGAAAGGTTTTAAAACAAGGATCTTGGCAAGTTGCCAGGATCTTCTTGAACATACCATACTATCTGATCGACCATTTCGTCTTAGGAGGTACATAGAGACTTTAATCTTCCATTAAATGACAGATGAGCTCGTCTGCCAGCTGGCCGGTTCAAAGACGTCGGTTGTTTTCTCGGACGAGGAACATCTTGACCGAGTTTTGGAAGCAGCGCGGTAATGCGAGCATGTCAACGTTAGCCTCAACAGTATTCCTTCGGAAAGATATGAGATATCTTAATCAATTCAGACTATCGTCTGCATCCGCGACAAGGGCAGCTCTTTCGCGCTTCCAGAAGGCGTCGTCGACTTTGCCGACGTCATGGCTCTGCGCACTGACAATGCTCCTGTAGATGGTAAGAGTCAAGTTAGTCATCTTAAGGAGCCAAATACTCAATTTTGAATTCCCGCCATGTTGCCTGACAGAAGGGCAACACGTGCTTTATTGTTAGAGCGACATGAATGCCATAGTCAGGAAAACTCAAATATATTATGGTTTAGTTTTCCGCTTTTATTGATTATATATTTAGCTTTTTTCATAGTTCCCGGCAATTCGGTCGCGGCTCTACCGTACTCTTCTGGCACGACGGGCGCACCGAAAGGCGTGATGCTGTCGCATGTGGCCATTGGCACGGGTGCTGCGGTCTTTCGGAGGTTATTTAATTATCTCTTCATTACCGCTTATGTATGTGAAGCAACCATTATAATATTATTTAATTTTTATTCAGCACTTTACACATAAGATTAGGCGCATACACATATTCTGGTTTCATGCAGATTCTTTCCGTTTAATTCAGCCAACTCGTTGACGTATTTGGTCCAGTGCTTACTGATGACGGAGAGTTCCAGATCACCAAGGTGCGTTGTTTTGTTTTGTTTTGTTATTTCGTTCTTTCTTCTGTCGCAGTTTCCTAACCATACGCATTCTTCTAAATTACGGAGAGTGAGAAAACGGCCTTCTCAGGAGTACTTCCTTCTGAATCTGCCGCTGTTTCATCAGCTGGGCTTTGTCCTTCTCAACGCCATGCTTCTGGGCGGCGCGACCGCTGTCCTCATGAAGAACTTTGACGCGCGCCTCAGCTGCGCAATGCTGCAAAAGTACAAGGCATCTTTTTTAATAAAAATTTTTTCACTTGTTTGCAAAAACATTCTATTTTATTTCTAATATTTTTGTTAAAGGAGCCAAAAACTATATCATGAATTCATGCTTTGTTGCCTGGAACAAGGGCGAAATTCATCATTCTTCATTGATTCATGATTCATCATTAAGTCTTCATCATTCTCTCTCTCTCTCTTTTGTCTGTCTGTCTCTGTCCTTTCTCTGTCTGTATCTCTCTCTCTCTCTCTCTCTCTCCCTCTGCTAGCGGAAGTAGGGAGGATTCGGCTGTCGATGCCGTATTGGTATCAATAATTTTTGTTCATCGTTTTAAAAAACAAAAAAATGGCAGTTCAACTAATAGAAAATGTATATGACAACACATGCATATACATAGCTATTCATAAGACTCGCTTGTTTAAAGAAAAGGAATGAAAACTAGTATGATCTTTCACTCAGGAACCTAAAGCAACTTTTGCTGAAATTTTCATCAACTTTTTGTGAAACTGGCACCACTTTTGTCAAGATTAATTGCACGGCTGATTTAGAGAAACTCGGCTACAATAGACAGGAAAATCAAATAGTTTACGATTGACCTTCGTACTTTTTAAAAGGATAATATGTTTCACTCATCAACTTGATTTTTAATAAATCCAAAATATGCTATTTTTATTAATATTTTTTTATAAAATTCAGATTCGCGTTGCCTTCACACACCCTCCACTCGTTCTGCATTTGGCCAAAGATCCACTCACGACCGATTATGATCTCACATCTCTCAGAGTCGGCCGTTTTGATAACCAACAATTTTTAAGAAAAGACTTTAAAAACTCTTTACACGTAAAATACTTTGCTATTATCTCAATGCATTTTCAACTCAAAATGGTAAGCCCGTAATCTCCCACGCCGAAGACCATCTGCAGATTGTCTACTATGCTGGGGCGCCCGTGTTTCCGGCCGTCGCTGACAAGTTTCTAGCAAACTATCCGCACGTTCGCGCACTCGCGCAAGGTTGACCATTTAGAAGTCTTGCATCCGAGAATCTTCGCACTTTTAAAGGCTATGGATTGAACGAAGCTGGAACGGCTTCGCACGTCCCTGTTCTAAGCTTGCTTGACGCTCATCTCAGCGCCGGACCACCAGCGTCTAACTTTGAACATAAGGTAAGAAAGAGCAACAAAAGACAATCATTGTAAAAAGTGGCAAAAGTCAACGCGTGCAGGTCGTGGACTTTGACACGGGCGCCGAGCTGCCGGACGGCGAGAGTGGCGAGTTGTGTGTTCGGTCGCCGACCATCATGCTGGGCTATCTGAACAAGCCCGAGGCTACGGCCGAGACCACCGACAAGGACGGGTGGCTGCACACTGGTCGGACATCTGGCTACTTCTTTTAAGCCTTTTTGCCGGTTTTTATCCATTTTCCCCATTCGGTTAGGTGACAAGGCTCATATCGATAGCCACGGAAGAATGAGGGTGGTCGGTCGATTTAAGGAACTCATCAAAGTCTTCACGCTGCAGGCCATTTTAATTGCCGTAAGGAAAAGCGTCGATTCAAACAGCAGAACATATTGTAACTTCTTCTAAAAATAAAAAAAAATGAAACATAAATTCAGATATTATTTGTCTGATCATTCCAGATGCCTCCCAGCGAAATAGAACACGTTCTCGATGCTGCAGTAGTCGGCATTCCCGATAAGGAGGTTGAACATCTGTTTTAAACACCTTTTTATTGATCAAATTAAATTTTTTCACGTCCATTTATTTAATAATTATAGATTGATATTTAGCGTTGTGAGCTAATCCGTGCGTACATTGTGCGAAGGGTGAAGAATGGAGAGGAAAGCGTCAAGGCAGACGAGCTCCTCGAGCTCGTCAAAAGTTGGTTGCCTTTCTCATTCAAAAAATGCTATTACTGTAAGTCTAAATTTTACAAATACACTAAAAACGACTTAAAAACTGTTCACAAGAATTACAAAAAGTGGTAAGAACCTAATCGCAAATTAACTGTTTATAGATTGAGAAAAGTGTTGAAAAAGTAACTAAAATCAATATCAAATATAATGAAGATTTAACATTTACATAAGAGAGATTGAGAAATATGTAGAAAACGTAGCTATAAACAGTGACAAATATAATTAGGTACGTTTAAATTTACGTCTATGTTTTCCATCAGACCGACTCCCCGAGTACAAGCACATCACGGGCGGCTTGATGTTTATAGTCGAGATGCCGAAGAACGCAACTGGCAAGCTTCTGAGGTGCGAGCTGAAGGAGCGGGCGCTTAAGGAGTGTTGGCTTAATCCTTGATCATCACGTCTTAATTAACTACTAATTATCGATTTAGGTTTTGGAAGTTTCCCTTAAGCTGTTAGCACACTTTTGTTTATTAAAAAGTTTTTTTTTTTAATCTTCATTGAAAGTTAGTTGTTAGTCTTTACATGTCCATCTGCATCTGAATAAATCACAAGACAAGAGTAGCTGCAGTTATACATATCTACATACATATGTAATTAAAGCGCCGTTTTTAATATAAATACGGTTAACCCGAAAATGATTGCTTGATTGCGCTCTCTTTCTCACTGGCTCTTTTCCCATTGCGCTCTCTTTCTCGGAAGTGGACGGCGGCCTTCTACTGCTCGTCCGCTGCTATCAACCGATCAGGAGCACCAACTGCTTCAGCCCTCGTGCCTATGGCAAATCTCTCTATTCAACGGCTGACACGAAACAGTTGTGTTAAATTCAGTCGTCGCACTCATTAGAATTAGAGAGAATGGTGCGCAGACACTGTCTGAGTATCCCTTCGTATTTCGCCTTCGTCCTTCTGTGACGCACTCTTCGCTTGTTGGTTGCTCTTAACTCCTGCCGTTCTAAATGGTCATCTTTGTGTGATAAATCCTGTTTGGTGAAGAAGTCCCTTACTCCTTCAAAGGGAATCAAAGAACAACAAAGTAAGGCATACATATGAGTGAATTCATACAAATTCATGGGTTGTATATGCAATATGAAAATACGTTTTTTTGAAGAATTCATCAGAATTGTTTCAAAAAACTCCATCTCTTAAAAACCATGAGAGAACTTGTATATTATTAATACATTATTAACAATATTACATTAGCACTTGTATGTATATTATTAATAAAAGCGATGTACCCGATTTAGTGCTGACATCTGTGGGAAAGAGTATATGTATCAATTATAGTAGCACTCTTTTTTCTAGCATTAGGCTATTTTGCCCATGTCCACATTTAGCTTCTCCCTCTTCTTAGCCTCGGAAATGTCCTCCTGACTGGCCGAGAATGTCCACGGTGCTTCGGTGGAGACTTCGGTCCACACAATCTTAATTTAATCTGCATGGAGTGCATGGAAGGGAAACATTTCACCAAATGGGCAGATTTTCGATTTGAGAAGAAGAAAAAGCCACCGAAGTTGACCGAAGAGTTTGGGTGGAAAAGAGTGAGAAATAGACAGAGAGAGAGAAAGAAAAAGAGAGGATATTATATCACAATAATGGAATGTGCAGCCGCACGATTAATCTCCCTCGAGGACACAGACAAGCGTCTCTGACATGTCCAGGACATTTTATTGTCCAAGACATTTCAGAGACACTTGGAAGACATGTCAGGGACAAATTTTTTCAAGTGAACAGCGAATGGAGGCGTCCAAATGTATGGTTTTATATATTTGTCCTTTATTTTCTTTATATGACATGCTCACGTTGCATTTTTTAACAATGGAGAGCAAAGAACATTGCACTAAACAGCATTGGATATTAATCATCTTGGCAACACTTACAACTTTTGAGTTTTTAGTTCTTCTAATCAGCATTAGAAAACATTATTTCAGATATTTTGAATTCCTTTCCAGCAACAAATCGCCGATAAAGTAAACTCCCATAGATATGCCCTTTCATTACTTCATTATGTCAAAAACAGAAGTCCGAAGCGGTGGCTGGCGCGGCGGCGGCAGCAGCAAGCAGCCACGGCTCCGCCTCCCTTCGAGCCTCCGGCAATCAGTTCGGGCAGCGACTTGGCCGCCAAACGAGTCTCTTCCCAGCTGCAATCACAACAAGCTGATTACTATATGCAACAATAACATATTGAGATATTGTTGAAGAGGGAGCAATTAGTTAAATGAAATGAGAAAAAAGAGTATTTAGCGAGCCAAATTAATAAGCAAATTATGGCAAAAAGAACCCGAAAGAGCAACTCTCTCTCTCTGTCTCTTCTTACTCTCTGCCTCTCTCTCTCACTGTCTCTTCTCACTCTCTGCCTCTCTTTCTCTCTCTCTTCTCTCTCTCTCTTCTCTCTCTCTCTCTTCTCTCTCTCTCTCTCTTGCTATCTCTTCTCTCGCCTTTCATGGAAAAGACGATTTAAGAAACATTTCCATGCTTTACTATAACTTAGGGTAACAGGAATATCTTGCAAGAATATTTTGTAGCCCACTTCAACAAACTTACACAAAGAAAAATGGAAAGAAAAAGCAAAAAAAAGAGAAAAGAAGGAAGACCGCACCTTCTCAGCGTCTTCTCGATACCAGCGGAACTGAGGAAGTTCTGAAGTCGGAAGTGGACGGCTTTTCCACCAAGAACGCCTAGCCGTAACGCGCATCTTCTGAAAGCGGAAAATATTCTTCTATTTGCCGGTCAAGTGAGCGGAGCTCATCTATTTAATCATCAAAACGTATTTGAGAACAAATCACAGAATTACATACGTAAGCAAAATGACAATGGATGGGAAGTAAAAAAAAACACTTTTTGAAAACTGCTTCTCCAAACAAAAGTAGCAGCTACAGTACGTATAAACAGTACGATTGAGCCTTCAATGAGACAAAGTCATAACTTTTGTCTCGGAGACACGAAATGACATTCGGCGTGTTTGTTTCGCCTCTCTTAAAATTGCATACTCTCTCGCCTTCCCAGGATGTCTTGGACATTGTCCCAGACATTCTCAAAGTCTTGGACATAATATGTTTCCAAAAGTGTCTGCGACATTTCAAAGACACCTGAGAGACAGATGCGAGATACGTGTATTAACATAGGCGTTTTTATTAGTGTCTGCGACACTGCCACCCCAGAAAATGTCCTAGACATATCCGAGACGCTTGTCCGTGTCCTCGAGGGAGATTAATCGTGCGGCAGTTCTTTCGATTTCAGGAACAAGGAATCAGGAACTTTTTATATTCGCAGGAAGTGAATGTTACGAAAGTTGCAACATTGTTATTGATATCATAACAAAACTACATATATACTTCTTCTCCTCAAAAAAATGAGCATGTAATACACTGAAACGAATGTTTTCCTTTCGCAGCTAGGCTAGGAGAGTAGAAAAATGACAAGAGAAGAAGTTGTTTTTATAGATATGAACACAATGTTCAAAATTTTGGAAATCTTGCTTTCATGAAAACATTAAGAGTTATTCACTTATTACGAAATCGAAAGAAATACCGATTCTTGACAAATATTATGTGAGTTAAAAGGCGTTCATATACATATCAAATCGAATCGGACGAAAAAAAATTTTTTCAGAATTTCAGATGCGAGTTTGTCTACGACATGAATTAATAATTTTCGCCAGATAACTATAAATACACACGTATCATGGTAGCTGCTTATTTCATGATCAATCATTTGCTTAGGAACGGGGTGAGACGGCTTGCGCTCGTGTTGTTTTTGTTGACGTCACCGTCGTCTGCCGCGATGCTTGTTCATAAAATCCGCTTACGGTACTGTTCCTCTCACGCAAGGGCGCAGGACAGATTCTGAGCGTGCTTCATTTGAAGAAGATAAAAGCCTTGGTTTTTTTTTAAATATAAATTTTTGATAAATCTGGCTTTCGTTGCTTGAATGATCATTCTCTGTTAATGGTAAGTTTCCAACTGAACCGAAAACGGTCAAGAATGTTGCCGTGGCGCCATCTACCTGAGTATCCTGAACAGCTCCTGCCTGTACGGCTTGACGACGCAGATGACGATGAGTGCGTCTGCGAATGGGAAGACGGAGACGATCCACATGGTGTGCGCGCCGTACGCGGAGAAGTCGACACCGAAGACTGGCAAGGAGAGCGACAGGCCGCACGGACCATACGTGCACACGAGAGGCACTGCTGTCTGCGAAAATAAGGAAATTGATTTATTAGGCTTTCTCACGCTTATCATGCTCGTAGCAATTCAACAATTGTGCCTACCACTAGCTTATTAGTTCTAACGATGGCGAACCACAGTTACTTTGTTTTAAAAGTTTGACTACTTCCCTGCGCCCAGTACGATCTGTCCGCACGAGAAATCATTCACAGTACCTGAATGATGAGAGCGAAAAATAGCTGCTTCTGGAGCCGCCGCGCCTTTTGACTGACGGCGCCCGTGCGCAGACGGCGGAGGATGCAGATGATGCGGACTGCCATGATCACCATGCACGCAGTCATAATCGTGCAAAAGTAGGCAAACGCAAGCAACGGCGCCATGCTTAGATGGCCATTCTCCTCAACACCGAAATTTAATTTTTTTTCGTTTCATAAACAGAAAACTGTCTCACACTGTAACGTCATAATTTGCAACTACTTTCTTGCGCTTTTTTTCTTCTTTTCTCTTTATTTTTTGTAGAAACAATCCGTCTTTCAATCTTATGGGACTACATATTTGATTGTGCTTAAAAAGAGGGTCAAATTACCTGGTACTGCGCGATCATCATGCTACTCTTCCGAACGTCGATGTTGTACCTTTCGCGATAGAGTGGCGCCATCTCTGCATTGAGTCCATTTAGACATCCAAAAAAAATTCGGACTAACTAAGAGATCGAACCTTGATAGCCTGATTCCGTAGGCGCGTAGCCGAGCAGAGAAGCCATGAACCACAGCAGCACATGCAGACAGAAGATGAGCAGAAGAAGACAGGCGCCCCAGCGCTTTCCAAAGAACTCCAGCTTCCATGGACTGAAACGGGCGCATGGAAGATCAATCATCTGCAGTCTATTTGTCGCATAAACATATGATCCATAAAGAAGCGAAACACCGTGCAAAAATTTATCCCTAATTTTGTTACATTAATATTTCCTTTTAGTATCTTCCTTTTCCGTTTTAACAATCTGTATCCTCTCATCGTCATCAAATTAATCGCATATTTTCATTCGGTATTTCGTTCTTGGCTTTCGAATAAAGGGGAATTCGTTTCAGCATTGCGCAACATAATTTTTGTTCGAACAAACACTTCTTATTTGAATGCTTTTGATGCACAAACCATAAAACGGCGATGGCGCGATAGATGAAATGATAGGAAAGCAGCACAAATGCTTGCGAGAACGCAGCGCACCACAAGCTGACGAGGATCTACAACTGACAAATATCTACATCACGTCCCACTACCATATAACACTGGTTAGTATCAGGAAAGATGTAAAGTAAAAAAAATCTGTTGGAATAGGACACAAGAATGACCTACACCTTGATAAGTCGGGCTCGCAAACCAATCAATCTGCACCGAAGACAATGAAAACGAGTGTTTGGTTAGGATAGTGTGCTGAAATAAATTTATTGGCTTATTGTTAGTATCAGTGTTCCCATTACTGATTGGGAAAATTTTTCCATCGTTTGTACGTAACTGCAGATTGCTTCGACTAACCGGCACAAGTATAAAATGTAAGAAGCTGAAGTAGGCGTCGCTCGCCGCGAAAGCTATCAACAGATACCTGTACTGGCCAATCTCTCTAGTCGAGCATTTCCGAGCGCACCAGAAGAGAAGCGCGTTGAAGACCACAGTGAATCCTTTAAAAGAAAGTAAAGTAAGGGAAATCATTAAAACTTAAATTGAATGTAAAATAAACGAACCAAAGTTAACTTTCTCGACAATTCCCGCGACCTTCAGAAATCCGTCCATGCAGTTTCACGGTATTCAGATATGATGCTATTTATTGTGGTGATTGTGTCCAGTTGAAATATAAGAATTGAATATTGAATAATAATTTCATTAAGTCGTGCAGGCGTTTCGATGGCTCAGACAAATTATTCATGACATTTGAAGCATAACCTTTTGCTCGCTGTTTTCGAGACACGTGATCAGGGGTGGGCGGCCCGGCCCGGCCCGTTGCTAATGGGGCGGGCCCCGGCCGGCCCGGCCCGGCCTGCTTACCACACTGGCACAGCCCGGCCCGGCCCGCGTACCCCACGGGCCGGGCCCGTTTTTATATAGGCCCGGGCCGGCCCGTTGCTTATTTGGCGGGCCCGGGCCCGGGCCGAGATCTTGAAGGTAGGGCCCGGCCCGGTCCGGCACGCGTATCACGTGCAGGGGTGGTTTTTGCCCACTCCTGCACGTGATACTAATGCACTTGTTTAAATGTGCTAAAGATCCCGAATGTTCTCATTGTTGATCTTATGTATTTCAAAGCGAAGTCTCGAAAAGTCTACGTCAAACTGGACGGCATACACGTTATGGTCAATATAAGATAATCAGGCAATTTTTCCGATTAATTAATTCGAATTCACAAAGTACACGATGCTCACATCATGACTTCACTTAAAGGTATGCACCCTCCAGTGAAAGAAGCATATAGGGAGTGAGAAATCTCTTCCTTGCGCTGTATGTTTTCACAACAAATAAGTAGAATGGAATGATAACGGAAAATGAGAGCCAGAGTGAATCTCAATACAGTATGTGTCCATATGCAGCAACACATGAATATTTTTGTATTCACGATATATACTATACGTGTTGTAATTGGTGTACAGATTTATTTTTGATAGATTTTGCCATAAATCCAATTACTGCAGCGGTAATCTCTTTATTAGGCTGGGCATGTAATGACATTATGCGGCAATCCGATGTGTGATCTCTGTGTTTCGACAGACATATTCAACATATTCTACATGCATTCATATCGCAAGATAGCTAGAAACATATACATATGTACAACATATATAGTAGCAAAATGGCAACACGATTATAATAATGGCATATCCATGTTTATTGTTAGTGGTATAGAATGATCGGTGGAACTTGTTGAAGCAAGTGCCATTAGAGAGTACTGCTTGACGCATCCGGCTGTGTGACGCCTCCGGCTGTGTGATAGTACCGGCTATGTGATGCCTCCGGCTGTGTGATAGTACCGGCTGTGTGACGCCTCCGGCTGTGTGATAGTACCGGCTCTGTGATGCCTCCGGCTGTGTGATAGTACCGGCTGTGTGACGCCTCCGGCTGTGTAATGTCTAGTGTGATGCCTCCGGCTGTCCAATGTCCTGTGTGACGCCTTCGGCTTTCCAATGCCCTACAAGACATTTTCTGTCCAATGCCGCGTTTCTCTCCGGTCATGCATTTTTACTTTTCAAAATAAAATACATTTTCTGTACATTGCCAGCGGTTTTGTCTCCGGTCATGCATTTTTACATTTCAAAATAAAACTACATTTTCTGTCCAATGCCAGGGTTTTTCTTCGGTCTGGCATTATTACATTTCCAAATAAGAAATTTTTTTTGTGCAATCCCCTTGAGTTTATGTGCGGTTGAATTTTTTTACACATTTCCCAATACACTGCATTCTTCATAGGAGATTCATGCATATTTATCGCCACAAAATTACATACAATAACAAAATAACTAAAATACGATTTAGTAGGCGATCTCGAGCACCTCGATGGGGTACACGTTGCCTCCATGCTCGGAGACGATCGGGGCGTTGGGCATCATGATGGTGATGCCGTGCTTGGCGAAGTAATAGTCCTGCATAGAAGGTGATTGTTAGAAGAAAGATATGGTATGAAAAAGGAACCTTCACTGTGACGTTGACCTGACGATTGCCGAGAGATTGCTGGCGGCCGCGTACCTCCATGCTGACAGTGACCCTCTTGAGCCAAGAGGCGTTGTGGAGCATTTTCGCATGGCTCAGGTCGAAGTCGCGGGGCAGATGGCAGGTTCGGACACGGCGATGGGAGAGCTCCTCGTTGATCTGGTCGATCTCGTGGTCAGAGAGGGGGGCCGTGAAGTCGACGCCGAGTCTCATCTCACAGAAGGTGGAGAGGGGGACGAAGCGCGACATTGTTCCACTGCGCATGTGATAACAATACGCGTCGATCTGGAAGGGAGTGTAATAAAGGGGCGTGCTTCAGTCTGTCAGGCACAAGTGCAACAAAACATAGGGCATGCACGCGACGCTTTCAAAAATCAATAACCTACAAGCTGCATCTCGTTATCCAGAAAATCACATTGCACATCTAGTTTCCCCACTGATAATTTCAAAATCAGTGCTACAATCTGAAAGAGATATATTAAACGCAAAAAAAAGAGTAAATCCGTTGTAGCAACACATTTTTTATTGTTATTTTTACATTTCCCAATAAATTGCATTTTCTTGCCTCATTCAAATATTTTAGAATCATTTTTATTACATTTCTGAATTTAACCTTAGTCTTCATATTCCAATGTATGTGCATAAAGTTGTCAACATTTTTTTTATTTCCGGCAATCGTGAACATCTTTAAGGTGAATGTTATAAAAGATTGTATTCTTTACAGACTTATAGGTCACAGAGAATGTTTGGCAAAGAAGAAATTATATATGAGGAGCTGGCCTGTTGCGCCACTCCGAAGTGGATCGCCGAAGAAGGCTTCCTACGAATATTTCTCTTCTTTTTATCTTTATTATTCATTAATTTGCAGCAAGTGTGGTATGAAGATTCTGTTTTACAGAGCGGTGACAAGTTGATGCGATGCGTCAGCTGCAGGGCGTATGAGGTTGCATAAGGCCACGTCGTTAACAGTAATCTTTTGTGATTCCTATTTGAATATGGATTTGGAATAATAATAAAAGGTGTTGAAAACTTTGTTCTAAATACATTCGAATAAACAATATGACAAAGGTGAGAAAAATGCACTTCATTGGGAAATGTAAAAAATGGAGAAAATGCGATGGTGTGAGAAAATGTAATAAAATGACTCTGATTTATTGAGTGAGGCAAGAAAATGCAGTTTATGGGAAATACACAAATTCCAGACCGGAGAGAAAACCGGGCCATTGGACTGAAAATGTTTGTTATTCGGAAATGTAAAAATGCATGACCGGAGACAAAACATGGCATTGGACAGAAAATGTCTGTTTTTTCGAAATGTAAAAATGCATGCATGACCGGAGACAAAATCGGCATTGGACAGAAAATGTATTTTATTTTGAAAAGTAAAAATGCATGACGGGAGAGAAACGCGGCATTGGACAGAAAATGTCTTCTAGGGTATTGGAAAGCCGAAGGCGTCACACAGGACATTGGACAGCCGGAGGCATCACACTAGACATTACACAGCCGGAGGCAGCACACAGCCGGTACTAGCACACAGCCGGAGGCGTCACATAGCCGGAGGCATCATATAGCCGGTACTATCACATAGTAGGAGCCGTCACACAGCCGGAGGCGTCACACAGCCGGAGGCGTCAAGCACTACTCTCTGCCATTAACTCTGTTGACCATGACGAAACCTCGGTTACAGAGCAAGTGCAAAGGTAGCGATGACTCTACAATAACTCTGAGATCTGTTTCAAGTCTAAGACTGTGCACGAAAAGGTTTATGAAGCTTCACAAGATTATTACAGCAAATCCTCTCATAGAGGCACGGCTAAAAGAATAAATGTATGACAAGAGATAGAATTATGGTACAGCGAAGCGAGCGGAGCTAACGAAAGGGTAAGGTGCCGGAGCATCGATTCGGTCACCGCACTCTCCAGACTAATGACAGGACTTTACAGCGGAAGGAGAAGAAAGCGAGAGGAAGGCTCGTGAGTACTATTTGGTCGAACCTAGCGATGAGTGAATATAATTAGCAAAAGAGAACGGGCGAGAGAATTGGCTCCGGACAGAGCGCAAATAAATACAGCGACAAATACGGTTTTTTTTACGACTGCATGCGCTTTTCTGACGCCACGCAATGTCCTTTCTCATATTATTGCTCAGTTCCTGGACGGTGTGAGATGGCTGGTGCTCTTGCGACTGATGTGACTGGTGTCTGCCGTGAAGCGATTGCAGGGGAGATTCTGAACATACTTGATTTGAGGAACGAAAAATAAAAAAAATAAATAAACATTTTTGTTTTTAATATTTTTTATTTTAATACATCTTTCGTTCCTTGATTGGTCTGATCATTCTTGGTAAATTATGTACACCGAAAAGAGAAAGTTGCCGAGGCGCCGCCTACCTGAGCATCCTGCGCAGCTCCAGCCTGTACGGCTTGACGATCGAGAGGACGAAGAGTGCGTCTGCGAACGGGAAGAAGGAGATCATCCACATGATGTTATGGCCGTACGCGGAGACGTCGATGCCGAAGAGCGGAGAGGAGAGCGTTATCGCGCACGGCCCGTACGTGAACAGAAGCGGCACGGCTGTCTGGGAAAACAAGGAAATTAACATCTACGTACATCCTTATTTTGCTCACCACATTAAAATAAAAGAAATACTGACAGTACCTGAATGACCAATGCGACGAACAGCTGTTTCTGGAGCCGCCGCGCCTTTTGACTGACGGCGCCCGAGTGAAGACGGCGGAGAATGCAGACGGTGCAGACGATTATGATAATCATGCAAGCCGTCATGACCACGCAGAAGTAGGCAAACGCAATCAACGGCGATATGTTTAAATGGCCATTCTCCTGAAGCGTTATCGAAACACCGACATTTTTTTGTTTCACAGACAGAAAACTGTATTACAATGCAAAGTTAGACATTACGACAACTTGGTGGCGTTGATTGGTCTCTTTTTTCTCTTGGAACAAAATAGGTTGCAGAAACACATGCGACTTTCAACCATTAATTGAGGATAAATCGTGTGCCGAAAAAATTCGCTAACCTCATATTGGGCGATCAGCATACTACTCCTCCTCACGTCGATGTTGTATCTTTCACGATATAGTGGTGCCATTTCTGCTATGAGCTCATTTTCCCGCCAAAAATATTTCGCACTATAAGATCTAACCCTGATAGCCTGCTTCCGTAGGAGCGTAGAAGAGCAGACAAGCCGTGAACCAAAGGAGCACTTGGAGACAGAAGATGAGCAGAAGAAGGCTGACGAACCAGCTCCTTCCAAAGAGCTCTAAGTTCCAGGGACTGAAAACAGGTGACTCTCGCAAGAAAGAGTCTCTTGAATCTATTAAAAAAAACAGCATAGAAGCACCCAGAAGGAAAATAAAGATTGATCAAAAAGGGTTTTTAACACAAACCATGAAACAGCGATGGCGCGATAGATGAAGTGACAGGAGAGCAGCACAAATGCTTGAGAGAACGCAGCGCACCACAAACTGATGAGGACCTATAAATTGATATGTATAGTATTTAGGTGTTGTGTCGTTGCACCCCACCCTTCTATAATAGACCGTATATTTGGCATGACGCCGTCCCTCTCACTCACCAATACGGTTGCACGATATTTATTTTAAACCATGAATGATGTGCATGTGTACTTTTCCCTCTTTTTCCGCTAAATGTAGCACTTGCAGTTTCATTATTAATGCAGGAGGTTTAGTCTCCGGTTGCTCTTCCTTGTGGTGTGGGAGCCTTAAGCTCCTTTGTTTTTGTTGCTGTTCTTGGAAGGGACGATAAAGAAGTCGCCTCATCTCGCTGTGTCCTCGCGTCTCCACTCGGCGTCTGAATCGCCGGGACCTCGAAGGGTCCGTATCTGAAGAGCGCTTACGCTCTTCACGTTGGATTCCTGTTATCCTTGTGAGGCGCGAGTGCCCAAGGACTCCTGCCTGGGGCGAGTGCCTGGCAGGAGGAACCGCTAGAGTGGAACCTCCCTAATCTCCGGAGGTGACCTCGATCCCTCGCGCGAGTGCGTGTGATCGAGGTGTAAGGTACCCTTTTCCTAAGGGGAGCCTATCGCCGATTTTTCATTTGCTAACGGCACGCTTGCCGTTACATAGGTACCCGTGACCGTATAAAACGCATTAGCATAAGGAGAGATAAGTACACAAGAATTACTGACTCCTTGAAAGATTGGGCGTGCAAACCAATCAATCTGCACCGAAGACAATGAGAACGAGTGTTTGGTGAGGATGGTGTGCTGAAAGACATTGGCATATAATCTTTTGATTGAGCAATCCTTTTTCCTTTCATATCAATGTCTCCATCATCAATTTTCTTCATATCTCCCCCTCTCCCCTTTTGCACTATTCTGCTCTGAAACTCGAAATTACTTTCATTTCAATAGGTTGTCACATCGGTTCTGCTAAGATAGTGCTTCACAGGGATGCCTAAACCCGAGTACGGCACGGTTTGGATATTCCTGTGTATGAATAGATGAATAAATATGTACCTTTATGTACATATGTATGTAGCTTGCTTCGACTAACCGGCGAAAGTATAAAATGTAGAAAGCTGAAGTAGGCGTCGCTCGCAGCGAAAGCCATCAACAGATACCTGTACTGGCCAATCTCTCTTGCGGAGCATTTCCGAGCGCACCAGAAGAGAAGCGCGTTGAAGAGCACAGTGAATCCTTGAAAAGAAAGTAAAGTAATGGAAATCATTAAAAATTAAATTGAATGTAAAATAAACGAACCAAAGTTAACTTTCTCGACAATTCCCGCGACCTTCAGAAATCCGTCCATGCAGTTTCACGGTATTCAGATATGATGCTATTTATTGTGGTGATTGTGTCCAGTTGAGATATAGGAATTGAATAATGATTGCGAGATTTGATTAAGAGAGCCTGTCTGAGATACTCAAACGTGAGGGTGCAGGTAACAAAAATATTTTTTGATATTAATTTCCTTTGTAGGGCTTATGTAGCATTATGAGAGCTTCCAAAAAAAAAATTTTTTTTCAAAAAATATTCTGAAGGTATAACTACAGTATGCCTCGATTTATCAAAAATATTCGATTGACCATAAAGTTAGTAAAACTTAAGAAAAATAAATTTTGAAAGCACTGTTATATTCTATAATCTAAAGACGCATAAAAAAGGCCTAGATAATTTTTTCATAAAAGTTTCATTATAAGGTCGAAATGAGCACATATATTATGGAAATGCGCCATTAGAGTGCCAAGCCGTAGAAACTGCGCGATGAGACCATATACATTTGATAAAGCGTCATTTGTTACCCCTAGAAAACTGCCTCTCATGTGGATCCTACTACAGGAACTTTACAATGTACGGGGGTGAACACCTCGTAGAATAATAACCCGCAGAACAAAAAAAAGGCTATTAAATACGTTTTTCTCGCTCTTTTTTGAAATCAAAGATACCATTGTGTTTATATTGTAAAAATGCATAAAAAATGTCATACATAATTTGTTCATTCGATTACATTCTCAATCACTTTTTCGGCAAAAACTGTATTTCTGGTCTGCTGGAGAGAAGTACGTATGCCACGTGAAAGCCCAGTCTTTTCTACGTGTAATATTCGATCTTCCTGCCGAATTATGCTACGGGAAAGTTCCAATATTTCTCCTTGAAACGCGCACTCACAGTGCGGCCTGCCCAGAAAATCCCCTGTAACCGAGCTATCCGGCTTCATTCGCGATATTAGGGGAAGTTTTGCAAAATATCTCATTTCACACGTCCTATCACACAAAGAAACCACCTAGATGATTTTATATTAGCGAATCTTCGCTATTATTTTCGGCAGATACTCTTTTTGCCTTTTACGCAGGCGAGAGAAAAGTGCACGTAGTCAGAAAAATATGAAAGACTACATCTAAACGAGCACTCTACGTGAAAGCCCAGTCTTTTCTATGTGTAATATACTATCGTCCTGTTTCAATATTTCTCCTTGAAACACGCTCTCACAGTGCCGCCTGCCCGGAAAATCCCCATTAACCTATGTAGCAATTTAGCTGCTTTCGCGATATTGAGGAAAGTGGTACATAACATCTTATTCCCCACGTCCCCTGACGCACAAAAAAGACTCCATTGCTATTTTAAATTCTTAGATCTTCACTATTATATTCGACAGAAACTGTTTTTGCCTGTATACGCCAGCGACAGAAATGAGGCCGTACTCAGAAAAATATGTAAGACTACACCTAAATGAGCACTCTTTGTGAAAGCCCAGACTTTTTGAGTAGAATATACTTCTTTAGTATAGAATTCATGTGGGCATAATAAAAGCGGAGCGGTCAGAAGCGCTGCTGTCAAAAGGATTCTATAGTAAAGAAGTATATTCTGCAATAGAAAAGTCTGGCCTTTTACATAGAATGGACATTTAAGTGTAGTCTTCCATATTTTCCTGACTGATGCCACTTTTCTATCGCTTGTACACAAAGGCAAAAAGAGTTTCTGCAGAACATAATAGTGAAGATCCAAGAATTTAAAATAGCTACAGCCTCTTTTTGTGTGTCAGGACACGCTGAATAAGATGTTATGTACCACATAAACCAATATCGCGAATGAAGCAGGATAGCTAGATTAAAGGGGATTTTCTGGGCAGGCCGCACTGTGAGTGCGCGTTTCAAGGAGAAATATTGGAACTTTCCCATTACATAATTCGGCTGAAGATCAAATATTACACGTATAAAAGACTGGGCGTTCACGTGGCATACGTATTTAGTCGTAGTCTTTCTTTGATTTCTGACTACATGCGCTAACTTCTCTCCAGCAGGCCAGAAATACAGTTTTTGCCGAAAAAGTGATTGAGAATGTAATCGTATGAACAAATTATGTATGTCATTTTTATGCATTTCTAAATTATAAATACAATGGTATCTTTGGTTTCTGAAAAGAGCGAGAAAAACGTATTTTATAGCCTTTTTTTGTTCTGAGGGTTATTACTCTACGAGGTGTTCACCCTCGTACATTGTAAAGTTCCTGTAGGAGGATCCACATGAAAGGCAGTTTTCTAGGGGTAACAAATTACGCTCTATCAAATGGATATAGTCTCATCGCGCAGTTTTTACGGCTTGGCACTCTAATGGCGCATTACCAAAATATAAGTGCGCATTTCAACCTTATAATGATTATGCGGCTTTAGATTTCGAATATAACAGTACTTTCAAAATTTACTTTTGTTAAGTTTTGCTAACTTTATGGTCAATCGAATATTTTTGATAAATCGAGGCATACTGTAGTTATACCTTCAAAATATTTTTTGAAAAAAAAAAAATTTTTTTTTTGGAAGCTCTCATGATGCTACATAAGCCCTGCAAAGGAAATTAAGATCAAAAAATATTTTTGTTCCCTGCACCTTCTGCTATGGCCATGGTCGAATATCTCAGACAGGCTCTCTTAAAGGAGGGCGATCACCGATAAAGTCGTTCACGAGATATGAGTCATTTTGCGTATTTTCGAATAGTTTTCAGCATATAGATAAAGGATATGCACATGAAAGAATACGAAAAAGTTTCACATTCAAGTGCATGCACTTGTAAGTGCAACTTATGAATCAAATTCATATTGGTGTCTCAGTACAAAAATGTGGTGTATACCGTAACTATGGTAAATTTACCATTGCGGGAAGATAAAATTTACAAAGACATCGCGACTTTGACATTTCAGTTAGCTTAATAAAGTTTTTGTGTTAGTTTTTCTGTAAAAACTTTTAGCAAGAACAAAATAGCATAAAAAATAGTTAATCAGAATTAACATCCCGCTTTGGAAAAAAACAATGCATTTGGCAACAAGTGTCACGCTCTTACCGTAAATTTTAGTTTGCTCCGATGGACTTCCATTCGAGATTTTTGCATGTTTGAACGCATATTAGTTAATTTTCGGTTATCGCCCTTCTTTAAGTCGTGCAGGCGTTTCCATGGCTAAGACAAGGCTGTTCATGACATTTTGAGCGTAACCTTTTGCTCGCTGTTTTCGAGACTCGTGATACTTAGATGGTTCACATGCATAAGTGTCACTCGGAGCAAATTGCATGGGAGAAAAGATGCCACCGCTGCCTGACATAAGAGAAAATAGCGTTGCGCAGAGAAAAAGATTTTGGTCCAAAGGCCGTAAAGTATAAGTTCCGCGGGAACCGGGTGTCCCGGACTTTGGATTAATCAACTAATTTCGAGGCACAGCACGCACTTTCTTATTTTCAATTGTAGCAAAATAGCACGTTCTCTTGAGACAACAGTGAAAATAAGACATTCACTCTCACCTTGCTCATGAGCTCGCACTTCTTTAATAAGACCGACAACCACTGCACCCGACCAATACAGCCAAAATAAAAATGAAAGTTTTTTATACATTTACATTCCGCCTCTTTCTCACCTCCAGTGAATTGCCCTTTCTTTGTACCTTCTAAAAATATATACTTTGTTATATAAATCTTGCGTTGTATTCATGTATATACATACATTCATTTCTGCAGTCGACCCATGCATACATTCCGAGAGAGCGAAATAAAGAGGGCGAGAGAGCGAGAAAGAGTGAGAGGTAAATCAAGTGTTTAGGATCATAAAATAGCCCTTTTTCTGTAGATGTGAATAGTGTATTTGATGTTCGTTGTAGGTTGCGTATTTAATTTATAATTAATTTTAAAGTTGCATTGCTATTACTCTTAGATGGTTCACATGCAGAAGTGTCACTCGGAGCAAATTGCATGGGAGAAATACAGGAGAGCGGCATCGCTCTCTCTCTCTCTTTCTCTCTCTCTTTCTCTCTCTCTCTCTCTCTTTTTCTTGCTGTTCTAGATGTTGTTGACGACTCCCACCATCGACTCGACTCGGCCATGACGCCCTCTCCCGTAAACTTCATTGAGCAAGAAACGTCGTCGTTTCATCTAGAAATATTCAACTCCTGAGATGAAATATTGCTTTATTGACAAAAAGGAAAAAAAATAAGATAATATGCTTAACCTATAATGGACTTTTTCTCAATGTGAAGGCAAGAGAACCCCGCATAAATGTGTCGAAAAGCAAAGAGATGTTATAAAACCCCACAATACGAGCACCACACTTTTTTAAATGTATTAGACATAAAAAATGCATTAACCCGGCGAACAAATGCGCCGGAAAATACTCCGAAAGACTGGGAGACGAAGCGAAACAAACCATGTAGCAATTGTAAGCGCGATATGGAACTAGCAACTACCCTTTCAAGAGATGGAGAGAGAGAGAGAAATAGAGGGTGCGAACTAAAGAGAGACAGAGAGATAGATAGATAGAGAGAAAGAGATTCTCAAGGTTAATCGGGAGAGATAGTGAAAGAAAGAGAGAGAAAGAGAGAGAGAGAGAGAGAGAGAGAGCGAAAGAAATAGAGAGTGCGAACTAAAGAGAGTCCTGTTCGATTACTTTCCTAGATTTCTTAAAGGTATTCCTGCTATCAGTGAGTTTGAAGGTTGAAATGTAAGTCAACTGATAAATTAATTTCCGTAGGTTAACTATGTCAATAAGGACATAGAAATGGCGGAGGTACCTCTCTCTACATTCCTGTTTGTGTGTATTTCAAATATTTTTTTTTCAATTATCAGTTGCGCAGATATTCATCCGATCCAACTAGCCAGCCCCATTGCTTCCATCTCTACTGGTTCGAGAGGCCAGACCGGACGCCTACCAAAAATATAACCAAAAAAAGTCTAATTTTATTACTCCACCGCATCTTTCACTTCACGAAACACGGTTATTTAAAAATTTTACGCCCCTTTACATACAGACGAAAATATGGGCAACGAACGGTTCCTTGATCTTTCGTCTAATGATCTTTCGTCCAATGATCTTTCGTCCACTTTTTTTTTATTAACGAGCAAGGCACAACGAGCTGTTCTAATGAGTAATTAGGGTGCTCCAACGGTCACTTCGTTCCCTCCGTCGCTCTGTTTAGTCAATACGCGTCCCTTCTCGAGTACTCTTAGCTGCGTTCCCAGGCGACAAGACTAGCAGTCAGACAAGTTTATCGACAAGGATTAGAGAGATCGAGAGAGAGTCGACAAGGGGCCAACGAAAGGCGCCAAACATGTGCGCCAGAGATAAATACAGAAAAAAACACGCATTTTTAAAACTCTGTATTTGTACATTACTCACATCCGCACATGCTATATCATCTTTTCAGGTTCCTTCATATGCAGGCGTCCAAATGAGAAGCGATCGGCGCCAAAATGGACGCCAGAGAAACATTCCACAACAAATCACTACTTTTAATCATATTTCCACTAATCTACCAATTTGTTATCATTATTTTGCATTTTATATCACTTTTGGAAACTTGTGTTGCAATTTTACAATTCCGACGTCGAGCTCGACGTCGCCAGGAGGCTGGTGTCCTGGGTGACGGCAACTGAGTCAATGGCACTTGCTACTGTATATGTATGTATATATTTCTAGCTATCTTGCGATATGAATGCATGTAGAAGATGCACATATGTAAATATATTAGTATGACCTCAATATATTTATTTGCATCTTTTACATGCATTCATATCGCAAGATAGCTAGAAATATATACAGCAAGTGCATATAGCAAGTGTCACAGATGCCTGGAAGATGTTGCCTCGCTGTCGCCGTTTCCATTCGAGGACTTCAGCCCTCGCTTTCGTAGACTCTTCTCGTGTAGGCTGCACTTCCCACATGTGTAAACAACAACCATTAGAAAGCAAACATTGTGAATACTTTATTATTTATGAAAACAAAGAAAAAGAAAAAAGTTGCATGGTTAAAACGAGAACAAGTTAATATTCAAAAAAAAAAATTCGCGCCTAGCGTCCTTGGTCCGTAAAATTGTAAATCTGTGATATAGACAATGCACTTTTCTTAATGAAGGCCAAGGACATTGGGTGGTCCAATCACACTACCGTCAGGCGAGTTTGAATTTATCTTTTCAAATGAAATTTTCTCGCTTTTTGAGCATTTCTGTAACTTCATTCTTTGTTAATGTGTTAATCAAAACCGTCCACGTCCGTTAGTGCCAATACTTGCATATCAAAAATATTCCCTTTGCACCTCCTTTAAGGTAGTTTTTTAAGCCTTCTAATTAATTGTACAGAACGAAATTTCCCATATAAATTGAAACTTTTCAATAAAAGTATGTACGTAACATTTGAAGATCTCCGTGAGAGCTCTTAGATGATATACTTACGATTTTGTAATATTGACATTGAGCGAAGTTATGGATCGATTAATGCGCTTGCACGGTGCCTCGGCGGCCGAAAAATGCGCCATTTTGACCGACACGCGCGCTTCATGTCAAAATATTAAAACAGGTGTATCTGAGTTTTTTAGTAAAAGGCATTTAAATAGGGATAAAAAAGGTCGCTCTTTCACGTGGTGCCTTCAGTTTTTTAACATGGGGGGGGGGGGTTTTTATGCCCCAAACGCACCACTCGATATATTAAAATGCCAAAATGGGGCCTTTAATAATTTTTTTGCAAAATGTCATTATGACCTTTTTATGAGCTATTCAACTCTGAATCGAACAAGCAATTCAAAATAAATATATCTTAACAACGAACAAAGTTATGGTGATTTAAAGTTTTTTGATGTTTCGGTGCATATCCATGGTAAACTGATGAAAATAATTTTTGGAAAGAATGTTTTTGAGGTCTTTTTAGGATGCCTCATAAGCCTTTAGAAGGAAATGAAAATCAAAAAAATAATTTTGTTCCCGACATGCCCCTGCTCGAGTCTCTCAGATTGGCTCTCTTAAGTTACTTAATCAATGGACGCCTGACCTTGACTATCAGAATGTGCTGCTTGCCACGCTTTGCCGCTTGCAACCAACTGCGAAGATGTTCGAAATACAACGCTTGCCACACTGAAAAGGAATTTAATTATTTTGATCTAACTCTTTATATTTCACGAGCATATGCAGATATAAATGGCGATTTTCTCCATATATCCTTTGATCCTAATGTGATACGTTACACATAGTAAAGAATTTTGTAATTTTCCCGGGGGGCCGAAAAAGTGCGTTTAATTGTTTTGGAGCTTTCGGCACCACCAAAACTACATAGGCAATCGGGCACCTAATACATTTGTTTCCTCGTATCCGTAACCATGTGCTTATCTTCTTGACAGTTGGCGTTGCTGGTTGCGGTGGGAGAGTGACGCGAGAGAGATGGAGTGAGAGTGAGAGAGAGAGAGAAAGAAAGGGTAAGAAAGTGAGAAGATAAAAAAACGTCGGAACCAGTCGTATAAAAGGACGAAAATGCAACAGCAGTGGGAGAAAAAGGTAGAAAACATATGGAGAGAGATAGGCAGTTTTATCAAGAGAAGCTGTGCACGGAAATGTCACAAAAATGTCCCAATGTGGCTCTCGGCCCATCATTCTCCTTTTTCCCCGTGCCTTTCCTTCGAGATAGAGCGGCAGAAAGTCCGCAAGTTCGCCGTGCGGCCAATTGTAGGCAGCAATGTTCTTGCAATGGAAGTACATGCTAAAGTAGATTTTTTTTAATTTCAAAGGGAAAAACTACTTTATATTAATGCTCAATTAAGCATCTTACTTATTGTTGTATGTAAGCGAATAAACATTGGAAACTTTAACTACGGAAATAAACATGTCAAATGCTAACAATTACTTTGCATATAATATTTTGTTTTGGATTTCATTACGGAACAACATTTATTTAAGAGTGCCTGTCAGTATCGTTCGATCAAGGCTTGCCCTAGGAATTTTTTTTTCGAATTTCTTCACCAAAATTAATTACAGTATACAACTCGACGTGGCGAACAAAATAGGCTACATTTCAAAGTTGAAAAAAAATTTTCGCATGAGACCCAGTACAGTAATCTTTTAAATTACATTGGTCATAAGTCGCTTAAAATTTATGATTAGACAACCATCGAGCTATCATTGGATAGCTGATTGGACGGGCTTTAATTTTCATGTTGATGATGTTTTCATAAAATTTGAATTTGGCCCTGAAAGACGGCCCTAAACATTTTCGGTGGTGGTTTTTGGCAAAATTTTGCATTTTCAGTTCATTTCCACAAAACCGCTCCTACATATTCTTAAAGTGCTTGAAATTTGCTACAATATATGTCTCTTTCAAAAAAATTAAGCGTCCCGGACTATGGTTCCTAAACGCTTGAACATGATCTTGCGTAAACTGTAACACCGTGCAAGCGCATTCTTCGATCCATAACTGCGCTCAATGTCAATATTACAAAATCGTAAGTATATCATCTAAGAGCTCTCACGGAGATCTTCAAATGTTACATAGATTATTTTATTGAAAAGTCTCAATTTATATGGGAAATTTCGTTATGTACAATTAGAAGGCTTAAAAAATTATTTTAAAAACGTTTTCGCCTGTCGAAACATACATCATAAGAAAGAGGATGAAATTTGGTACAAGATGGACCCCTTTCAATGGTATTCCATGCATACAATCTTTTGTTATAAATCATAAAAATAGTGCCAGTAGCGGCGCTGTCATTTCGCCCAAGAATTCACATTTTAGTTTATTCGAATTAGAATATTCCAACCCTTTTTTTCTACAGTTTTTCCATAAGGCGTTGTTATCATACTCTTATGGCTTATAACAAAAGATCGTATGCATGGTATTCCATTGAAAGGGGTCCATCTTGTGCCAAATTTCATCCTCTTTCTTATGATGTATGTTTCGACAGGCGAAAATGTTTGTGAAGTAGTTTTTTAAACCTTCTAATTGTACATAACGAAATTTCACATATAAATAGAAACTTTTCAATAAAATAATGTATGTTACATTTGAAGATCTCCGTGAGAGCTCTTAGATGATATACTTACAATTTTGTAATATTGACATTGAGCGCAGTTATGGATAGAAGAATGCGCTTGCACGGTGTTACAGTTTACACAGGATTATGTTCAAACGTTTGGGAACCATAGTCCGGGACGCTCAATTGTTTTGAAAGAGACATATATTGTAGCAAATTTCAAGCACTTTAAAAATATGTAAGAGCGGTTTTGTGGAAATGAACAGAAAATGCAAAATTTTGCCAAAAACCACCACCGAAAATGTTTAGAGCCGTCTTTTAGGGCCAAATTCAAATTTTATGAAAACATCATCAACATGAAAATTAAAGCCCGTCCAATTAGCTATCCAATGATAGCTCGATGGTTGTCGAATCATAAGTTTGAAGCGACTTACCAATGTAATTTAAAAGGTTACTGTACTGGGTCTCACGCGGAAAATTTTTTTCAACTTTGAAATGTAGCCTATTTTGTTCGCCACGTCGAGTTGTATGCTGTAATTAATTTTGATGAAGAAATTCGAAAAAAAATTCCTAGGGCAGGTCGTAATAGGGCCCTGCTCGAGTCTTACTGACACCCTCTCTTAATTTAAATAAATTTACCTTGACATCCTTGATGTTCCTTACGACGACAATGTACTTTGCATCTGAATGAGAGGGCACTGCGGGCTCGCAAAAATGCGATTTCAGCACCCGAGGATCGGCGAGTTTGTCGCAGAACTCGGAGCCGACTTGTTCAATCATAGGACTTTGTACGAAAAGACCTAGCAAAAAATACAACTAACAATAAGCAATCTATTTTTTTCTCTTACTAAATTAACCTGCTCATGTAGGCATTCTACAACACCTGAATAATTTGCAAACTGAGTACAGTCCCGCCCAACATTTCAGGTACATAGATTAATCAGATTAATTAGATTAATTTAAATAATCTCAATTGATTTTTCAGCGCTTAGGGCGCATTTCAATAGTGTTCTCAGGTCTAACTAGACTAATTCGACGCGGCTAAATACGTTGGTCACGTTATTTTCTTTAAAAAAGTTGACACTAACGAGAAAATTCATATTTTGTGCAGAAACCCGTTTGAAAATAGTGCGCCATGTGCTACATTACATGCGCGATGCGCTGCATTTTTAAACGGGGTTTCGAGCTAAAATATCAATTTTCTCGTTAGTGTCAACTTGTTTTAAGAAAATAACATTACCATCGTATTTAGAAGGGTCGAATTAGTCTATATTAACCTGAAAACTCTATTGAAATGCGTCCTGAGCGCTGAAAAATCAATTGAGATTATTTAGATTAATCTAATTAATCTATGTACCTGAAATGTTGGGCGGGACTGTATGTCAATAATGCAAAGTTGTAGTAAATCACACGTGCTCTCTCGCACTTGTGTCAGGCAAAAAGGCGCGAATTCAAAAGTGTTTTTCCAACATTCTGAACGCTCCGGCTGCTCGCCGTCGCTCTTCTCGTAGGGCGTGCGGCCGAGGAGGAGATGCACAATGTGCTGCATCCACGTCGTGCCCGACTTGGCCATCGTGCACACGAAGATGTCACGATGACGCGCGCGCATTGACGCGATGCTTCTGTAAGGAAATTATATTTCAAATTCCCGCCAGCCACCTCTTCTCACTCTCATTCACGCTCGCTATGCGAAATACATTGGAAATGAGAATGAGATATGTAATAGTGTTTTCTTCCAGACGCAGCAATTTGAATGCGCATTAATAGATTGTCTTGATCGTCATAGCTTAAAATCACAGAGAAAGATATGTATTAAGAACACGTCTTATGTACATATGTGATTTTATTTTCAAACTAAATGCAATTTCTTTCGTGTGGAATAAAAATGAGTTTAAATACCACGTTTAAAAGTAAGCAGAAAATAAATGTGGTTGAAATTAAGATGTGTTCTCATATCAGCACTGACCTAACTGCTTCGGCTGTGAAGTTTGACGAATATTTCATTCCATCAATGTCGATCAAAGCCGGAAGCTGAAAAAAGTTTTTTACATCTTAAGCATTCCGCTACAGTAATTATCGAAATTTAAAAACAAATAGCAATTTTATTACGCAGTAGCAGAAGATATGAAGGGAAAAACCGGATTGAAAAGGCACAGAAAAGACACAATTTATCATTACCTTTCGCTTTCCATTCTCGCCTAGCGAGTCGCTCTTCTCGTTCGGGGCCATTGCTGTCTACTCTAACAATTACTTCTCGTCACCGAGCCACCCATCTTACTTTAAGTCCTCCCAGCTCGTTGAGAATACAATCATGACGATCAAGGTACATACATACGTAGATCATAATTCAGAGCAGCGCTAAAATGATGTCCATTTCGATAAAAAGAGAGCGAGAGAGAGAGAGAGCGCGAGAAAGCGAGAGAGCGAGAGAGCGAGAGGAGAGAGATTGAGAGGGGGGGGGGGGGTGAAGATATGGAGAGATGTCTCTGCATCGATGAAATCTTCATGCAATATGCCACCAGGAAGTGAAACTTTGTCGGCGATATTATGTTCCAACTTTTATTAAGCAAGGCAAGATAGGAAATCAGGAAATGCTAGGAACTAGGAGATTTTTTTAATGGAAATTCTAAATCGAGCTATTCTTTCTTGATGCGAATTTGTGCATCACAGGCAAATTCGTAGGAAGCAAGGAGAATAAATGCAAAGAAGGAAAAAAACTACTGTGACAAAATTGTGCTCAAGATCAAAACCGCACTCTCGATCCATTTGTTTCCTTCTCTTGCCACGCCATCTCCTCTCACCACCACGACGAGGAAGGCCCAAAGGTGTAATCTGGCCCAACTTTTTTGGGCCCTTCGGGCCCAAAATCTCGGCCCTGCCCGGTCCGCAGATTTCGGGCCATTGAATTTTAGGACCGGCCGGCCCGGGTGGGCCCGATTTTTTAAACATGTCAGATTCCACTTTCGAATTCTTAATTTTCTTATAGAAATTTTTTTGCTTTTTGCTTCCCGTACACAAGACTTCGCATTTACATTTATAATTTCTTCTAACTTCTATCTGATGAACGTTCACATCTAATATACATAAAAGTGTGGTTTATCTTCCCAACTTTTATGAAATTCAGCGAATTCATCTTGCCGTTCTCGAAAATCATTCCAAATTCTGGAATAAGTTACGATTATGTACGATTATGAAAGCATAACTACATGCATTATCTAACAATAAGCCTTTTTTGGATCACTAAGGTTGTGTCATGTTAATTTAATAATTAAATGCTAGTCGTAAATATTTAGTTCTGAGACAGCGAATTCTTTGAATGGTTGTCAGTCAAGCATTCACTGATTGTGAGATGCTCATCCATAATTTATTTGGAAAAAGGGTATAAACATACATATATGCTAAACGGGGATTCCTAATCGTCAAGTCGAATTCCTAATTTGAAATTAGATTTGACCACTAGGAGATATCATTTCCAGGAAGAAGTCTTCTCCTTTCTATTAGTTCATATTATTTTTATGGTTAGATTGCTTACTGGTGACGAGTCTCATGTTTTTTTAATGAGAGACGAGAATTAATGATGGAAGGACCGGGAAGCTAAAGAGGAGGCTGGAGCGCTTACGAACATTCCAGGAAACTTCCGGCTATAAATTCCAGCTTCACAGGGTATCGAAAAATGCTGGGAGAGCCCTGCAGAATTGATGATCAAATTAGCAATCAAAGGTCTACCAATTCATTAATTAAGGAATATGGTTTTTTTATGTGTCAGCGACTGATTAAATGTGTATATTGAGTTTGCATAATAATAGCAGTTTGTGCAAACTCTTTTTGAAGTGGATGTCCTTATGAGGAGCTGTCTTTTTTAATGTCTGCTTTTCTTTCCATTTCGGTCGCTTCATCGAAACTACTTTTTTTTTAGATTGTGCTCTTTTCATCAAAATGTTTGTTGAAACACATGCAAACAGCAGCACCTTACCGGTAGTCTGAAATCGCCATTTTGGCGAGCTGTGCGAGGTTTAAAATTCGAGAGCACGATGAAACTTGCAGAGATGGTCGCACATTCGCGTTCGCAGTTTCGCACACAATAAAGCAATATTCGTGAAATTTTTTTCATAAATAGACAAGATATTGCTTTATAAAGACACTAAAGTGGAATTTGAAAACATTCACTTTTATGGTCTCAGCGGTCTCTAGAATTTGGAGAGGCGCCATTCTCTTATATGGAAATTAGTCATGGGTTTTCTATAATAAGTTGTAGAGCAAAAAATTATCTTTCTATTGAGCTATAGTATGCCAGATACCTACGAGCTTTATAAAACTGTTGAAATACGCTCGATACAGTGCCTATGCATCGGCTTACACTTTGTTTAGGCCGAAAACGCCGAAAGCAAAACACAAGCGATATACCGCATGAAGGTAGTCTAGGAAATTTATGTATGTTTTTATGTAACCGTTTAAATAAAATTTAAATGCAAAACAAATTTGTTAATTGCCGGGCAAACTATCCCGCTCGCCCGGGGTAGACCCGGACGTTTGTATTGCGGCTCCAACTCGCTCGCACTACACTAAATTATCCCTCTCCAAGATGTACAATGCTTTTCTTCTTACCTTGCCCAGTGCATAGGTCAAAGAAACGCTGAATCGCGCGTATTCAACAGTTTTATGATTGGGAAACGTAAAAAAAAAACCTCGTCAATTTCTGGCATACTGTAGCTCATTGAGAAGATAATTTTTTCCTCTACAATTTTAAAAAAGAAAACCCGTGACATTTTTCCATATAAGAGAATGGCGCCTTTCCAAAGTCTAGAGGTCGCTGAGACCATAAAAGTGAATATTTTCAAATTCTACTTTAGTAGCTTTGTAAAGCAATATCTTGTCTATTTATGAAAAAAATTTCACAAATATTGTTTTATTGTGTGCGAATCTCTGCAAGTTTCATCGGGCTCTCGAATTTTAAATCTCGCACAGCTCGCCAAAAAGGCGATTTCAGACTCCCGGACCCATTCCAATCGTTTCGCTGTGTTAAAAAGTACCTATAAAGAGCGAAATCAAATTTTGCCGGTTTCCCGGCTCTTTGGCTTCCTTACGATTCTCTCGCAAATCTCGTCATATGTATGTATATATGTAGATTTGTGCTATACGAGGATTCCTAAGCAATCAAGTCGTATTCCGATCCGGGTGTTAAATTTTTGACCTCTAGGAGTATGTAGATCATATCTAGGAAGTTGTCTTCTCCCTATCAGTTCATGTTTCGTTTAGATTGCTTACTGTTGACAATCTTCTCATGTTTTTGAGTAAGCTATGAGAATTAGTGATGGAAAAGCCAAAGATGAGGCTGGAGTCCTTAAGAGATTGTAGGGCGTATTGGTATCCTAATTTCCGCCTGAACATTCACATTTGCTCAAACTCGTGAGCAGGAAAATTGGCATAAATCGCTTCAAACTCAACAATGGTCAACATTAGGGTGATCATTCGATTTGTCTTCTTAAAACTAACAAAACAATTCCAAGATAGGCATGAATTTGCTTTTAATTTCACTTTTTCAATACTTTTTTTGGAAAAACCTTTTTTTCTGTGTCTTGAAATCGGCACCCTTTCGCCTGTTTCTGATATTTGTTGAGAAGAGCGCGCCATAGTTTTACCTTTGTAAGAAAGAGCATTTAATTTTACGTAGTTTACATAGGTTTTCAACTGAATTGGACGGCGTAATAGATGCGATTTTGCTTCCAGAAACTCCTAACTCCGCAAATTATCAAAATTTTAAATCGCCGAATCATTCCCGAGCAGGTAGTTCTTGAGCTAGAAACAAGATGGGATTGTTCACCAGTTGATTACATGCAGATATGGTATATTTGTGCAACATTACAAAAAAATAATTGGTAAATTGTTTTTTCGTATCTCAAATAATTCTACAATAACTACGGAAATGTAACTTTATGGCTCATTTTCAAATAAATTTCTGAATTTATATTTTACCAAATGAAAGAACGGGTTTTTTGAACCTGTACAATTGCCCATCACTTCAATATAGCTACAATCTTTTCGGTAATCTATAATTAGAGACAGAAATCCGATGACTTTTCGAAAAAAAAAATGTTTTTTTTTCAAATCGATCTTTTGCCGTATGTTATAGGTTGGGAGAGAAGAAAGTCAATTTTATTCTTTATAATAATAATTTTTGCTTCATCATTTGCAATATACAGCTCAGAATAATTCATCGTGAATTTCTGACTCAAAATAATTCATCGTTCCATGTCTTCCTGTTATTCTGAGCTGTATATTGAAAATCATGAAGCAAAAAGTATTATTATAAAGAATAAAATTGACTTTCTTCTCTCCCAACCTATAACATACGGCAAAAGAACGATTTGAAAAAAAACATTTTTTTTTTCGAAAAAAGTCATCGGATTTCTGTCTCTAATTATAGATTACCGAAAAGATTGTAGCTATATTGAAGTGATGGGCAATTGTACAGGTTCAAAAAACCCGTTCTTTCATTTGGTAAAATATAAATGCAGAAATTTATTTGAAAATGAGCCATAAAGTTACATTTCCGTAGTTATTGGGGAATTATTTGAGAAACGAAAAAACAATTTACCAATTATTTTTTTGTAATGTTGCACAAATATACCATATCTGCATGTAATCAACTGGTGAACAATCCCATCTTGTTTCTAGCTCAAGAACTACCTGCTCGGGAATGATTCGGCGATTAAAAATTTTGATAATTTGCGGAGTTAGGAGTTTCTGGAAGCAAAATCGCATCTATTACGCCGTCCAATTCAGTTGAAAACCTATGTATACTACGTAAAATTAAATGCTCTTTCTTACAAAGGTAAAACTATGGCGCGCTCTTCTCAACAAATATCAGAAACAGGCGAAAGGGTGCCGATTTCAAGACACAGAAAAAAAGGTTTTCCAAAAAAGTATTGAAAAAGTGAAATTAAAAGCAAATTCATGCCTATTTTGGAACTGTTTTGTTAGTTTTAAGAAGACAAATCGAATGATCACTCTAATGTTTCCCATTGTTGAGTTTGAAGCGATTTATGCCAATTTTCCTGCTCACGAGTTTGAGCAAATGTGAATGTTCAGGCGGAAATTAGGATACCAATACGCCCTACAATCCTTTAGTCAACCATTGTACTAGGGGTTTTAAATGCTCCTCTTTCACGTGGTGGTGTCGTATTCGCGCGCTCGATACGTTTTCGTGCCCAAACCGCACCTCCGATACATTTGGGTGTCAATATGACCCCTTAAATGAATTTTTTTCAAAACCTTTGTATGACTTTTTTATGCCCCTGTGATTGCTGAACGTAATAAACTTTTCAAAATTCAATGTCGTTGAGTTTACAAAAAGTTATAGCTATTTAACTGATTTCGACATTTCAAGGTATACTGTGCTTAAAAACAAAAATAAATTTTTGAAAAAAATGTTTTTGGAATCCCCATAGGGTGCTACAGTAACCCTTCAAATAAAATGAAAATCAAAAAAATAATGTTATTCCCTGCACTACCTTAATAGGCCCGTGGTCGAATCTCTCAGACAGGCTCTCTTAAGAACAGTCCACGAAGATCACATTTCCTTGCCATTAGCATATGTATATAACCGGTCATGAATTCCAGCTTCATAGAGTGTCGAAAAAGGCTGGGAGAGTCGTGCAGCATTGATGATCAAATTAGCACTCGAAAAAGGAAAGCTGGCCTGCCGATGACACGTGCATCCTTTTATAGACAGACGCATGGTTTCCTCTCCAAAGTTGTTGATCGTTTTCAGACCCCCTCTCACTAGAGTCTTCCTCAATGCTTCCGAGAAAGGCATCTTAAGTCTTGCTCAGAAACGCATTGTGTCTATTGGCTTTCCCGTACTCGATAGTTATTCGATGAAGGCTCGCAGTTTCGCGCATAATAAAGGAACATTTGTGAAATGTTTGTCATAAATATACAGGATATTGCTTTAAAAAAGCTTGCTCAATTTGAATTTGAAAATATTTATTTTTAGAGTCTCAGAGGAATCTAGACTTTGCATTGTTTTTTATGTCGCGTTTTAATATGAGTTTTCTATCTTAAGTTGAAAAGTTTAAAATTCTCTTTATTCTAAGCAATCTTATGCCAATTGACGAGGTCATTTATGTTTCCCAGCCAGATAACTGTTGAAATACGGTGGTTCTGAAGAGGGCTGCAAACGCGGCGTGCAGCACTGTGTCAACTTACAAGGAAAGCCTCTTTCCATAACATAGAAAATCACAACCTCAGTAATTTGATTATGTAGTATTTCTCGAAAAATGAGTCTGAAGCTATTTTAAAACTGCTGTGGAGGCATTTGCGATTTTATATTAATTTTTGAAATTTAAATAAAATTTACATAGGAAATGCTCGACCGTTTTCAGTCATTGTTTGACTGAACTATCGTCAGGGGAGGCCGGCCTCGGGAGCGTGGGCCGCGGCCGGGGCCGGGGCCGACCTTGGGGGCCGTGGATAATTATATGAAGTCCACCCCAGTTGAACAAATTATGAGCCAATTTATGATGAAATATGATACGCTTTATTCAGTATACGTTACAGATGTATTGCACATACGCATTTTTTTCAATTTTGGATGGATTTTTTCCCAACGCGAAAATTTGTTTAATTTTTTAGCTTTGGGGTTGGGGCCTCCTTCGGGGCCGACCACGGGGTCGGCCCCGAAGGAGGGGCCGACCCCGTGGTCGGCCCCGAAGGAGGCCCCAACCGGCCGACCTTGGGGGCCGGGGCAGGGGCCGACCTCGGCCGATCTTGCGGGCCGGGGCTGACCTCGGGGGCCGGGGCCGAATATTTTCGGCCCCCGGCAAGCACGGGCTATCGTATTGTTGGAAGCGCATTGGATTGCGCTCCCGACTTCTATTTTTGAAGTTTGGGTTCGATTCCCTTTGGAGACGATGTTTTTGCAGCGACTGTTTTGTTTATAGCGATAATAAAGGACACTCTTAAGGGTATTTTTAAACGATTTTGAGCGTATGCAAAACTTTATTATGAAAATTTTGCGAGGTACTTTTTAAACTTTTTTTCGGCAATATAACTTCTCCATGATTTGTGATCCGATAGAGGCCGTCCCCAAAACGGGAAAAGTTTTCCAAAATTGTTTTTTTTTGCTGAAACTTGGCCGAAAATTTTTTAAAGAGTACATCGCAAATTTTAAATAATACATTTTTACAAAACGACTGATATAGGTCGAGCTTTTCGTATGTAAGTTTTATTCAAATATTAAAAATTCATATAAAATTGCAAAAGCGTCCTCAGCAGTTTTTAAATAGTTGCAGACTCATTTTTCGAGGAATACTACATAATAAAGTGATCGGCTGGGTTATGGAAAGAGGCTTTCCTTGTTAGTAATTGCCGCACAATTTCCTTACCGCTGCTGCACACTTCACTGACTGATGATGAACCGGTACAACAACGAATTCATCTTAGCTCTCATCTCGCTCATTGCAGCGTCACTTGCGTTAGCATTTTTCACTATGTTGTTTTTGTGAATTAAGATGAAATGCATGGATTTAACAGTGGCCACTTAAAGGGTGGCTAGTGTGGTGCATTCTTCAATAGACGGAAAATTGTTAAATTGGCAAACTAATTCTAAAAAATCGCATTGTTTGATGTGCGTTCTTGTTACATAATTCTTGGTTTATTTTTCCATAGTAAATTTTTTTTTTTAATTTCCAAAATTTTTGAAAGATGAAAAGATTGGGCTGGGTATATTTAATTTTATATTTGAAAATTATTCACGAAATTTACCAAAGTGTGATAAAAATATGTGTCTGCATTACAAATCAAGTTAAAAGTTGATGAAAAAGTTGATTCTGTTATCGAAGCCGTAATTAATTGATTCTAAACAGGAAAAAAATTTTTGCCACAAAATCGTAAGAAAATAAAACAGTACCATTAGATTAAATATCACAAGGGTAGAAACCAAACAACATCGTATTAATAAATATAACGAAATACGGCAGGAAGTGAGTGATTCGCTTTTCAGGGCAAATGGGCTTCCGGATTATTGTGTACATTTAATACGCTGCATCATCTTCATTTCCTCCATTTGCGTGAAGACCGCTACAGTATGCAATCAGCGATCATGTTTAGTACCCTTCATGCTCTTTTACTATTCTTTGGGCTTATGAAGGGGAAGAAACAATCTATAGTTAACATGAAAAAGTGTCTCAAGATATTTTTGTGAATTTGATCACTCTTGTTTAACAGTGTGGCGCTAGTACTCAGACAAAGTATGTATATATGAATGTACATAGGTCGGAAAAAATTACAAAATCCAACGACTGAGCAAAATGCAACCAACATTATCATTTTGCAACGTTTATTTACAGCTAAAGTTAATTTACGCAGCTTGTCTGACACTTGACGATTTATTTATTTATTTATTCATACATCAATTTAAAGATGTGACAACATATAGAATACACCGTCATGCTATCAGTGCAAGTAAAGAGAAATGGAAAGGGGGGGGGGTAGGGAAAAGCCGACAACACTGAACCTGAACCTCCGAGCATGTGACGTATGTATATAGTGCGGAGGGAGCGACTTCCCGAGGCGTGGGCCAGGCCCCTACAGCACTTGAAGAGTGTGCTGGCGCCACACACCAGGAGCAGCAGAGTGCAGCAAAGGGGTGTGAAAGGGTTAGAAGAATAGCATAGTTCATATACGTGTATGTATATGTAAAGAGAGAAAAAACTATCTGCACTGCATAAATTAAAGGGAATATAGCTTTAGATTTGAATAATCAATTCGAAAAATGTCTAAAAGCGTAATACTTTTTAATTTGTTTCTTAAAGATTGTAAGGCTCTAAGATTGCTCTGTAGAGGACGGACGAGACATGTATCGATTAGGCAATCAAATGGCAAAACTATTATGATGAATTTGGAGCTGCCAGCTAGAAATATGAAATTGTGCACAGATACACGATTGTTTGAAGCCATGAAAGTAATGAACTTGCTAAGCTCAACATCTACAAGCTGATGCAAAATTTTATAGAAGAATAAAAGATCACTACAAGTGCGTCTAAGCAAGAGAGATGGGGGAGAGAAAATTCTAAGACAAGCATCGTGACAAGGCAGATCAGAGAAAGATTATGGTCTAGAAACTGTAAAGCAACTAATATAAAGTAATCACTTAAATACATGTTGTACATTCTCTAGTTTGCGGATCAACTGTTTCTTATAAGGTGACCAAACTACAGTTGAGAATTCCAGAATTGGCGAAACATATGCATTATAACATTTGATATAAATACAGATAGATTCAATATGAACCGTAGAAGAAAGAGCAGAATCAATAAGAATACCGAGATCACGGACAGGAAGACCAGCAACAGAGAAATTCGAAGATGGAGTGAGAGGGTATGGGAGTTTGGGATTTCTTTTGCCCAAGTGTAATACGCTGCACTTTTACTGAGCGATGCTTAACTGCATGTTTTATCAGTATTTTGATATTCTAAGTGAAGCTTGAGATAAATAATGGTGAGCGGGAGAAGGTTTTTTTTAAATCAAAAAAGGTGTATAGCTTTAGATCATCTGCGACAAGAGAGCATTTTACAAGAAAGAAGGGCGACTAAATTTGTGGGAGATCAGAAATGAAGCAGATAAAAAAGAAGAGAAGACAGAACACAACCTCTTACAATCAGGACAGCTTTAGGACTAGACAAGAAATTGTTTAACGATGATGTATGTATATACACTTTTTGTAATAGATGAACAAGTCTTGTCTAAGCCAGCGAGACAGTTATATTTATAGATCTAAAGTAAGACAATATTGTGAAAGGTAACAATCAAATGGAATATGTTGATAAGACTTCCTAGTAAAAATGATAACAGTTCAGCAAGAAAATTAACTTGCATGGAAGCATTGAGTGAGTAGTAAGATACATACATATATGTACATGTAGATATATTAGAAAAGAACCCAGAATGAATGAATGAACACTTACGAAGGCCGACTGAGCGGGTGAGCATTCTGCCCACTTGCTATGATCGCAACTGCTTCTTCTCTCCTCTTGGATGCGTCTTTAACCGGCTCGTGGTTTGTGCACTCTTTCATAATTTTTCATATCCTGGAGACGCATTTGCATATTGCACGCTTTCCCCGTCCAAAGTTTTGACAGCCTTAGGCAATATTCAATTTATTTTTATAAATCAATATACGTACCTTTATTTTTTCTATTAGTGCCCCTCCCTCAATCAGAGCCCCCCTCTCCAATAGTACCCCCTCCCCCCTTAATAGTCCAATATCTCGGCTCACGACGTATATATGTATCTCGAATTAATCCTGGAGGCATGAGATGCTCTTCCCCATGAAGTTATTGCAAATTCATTCAAAATCTCCCATAAAATTTATATTCCAGTGATGATTCCATTGAATTCAAGCTATGATTCTTCTTTTTTTTAAAAGTTATCCAACGTTTTGTCAATCACAATGAAAAATAGTACCTCTCCCTCTAATAGAACCCCCTCCCCCTATTAATAGTTCCCATTCTCGGATGGGCATTGAAAAATAGTGCAAAGGGGACACAAAGAGAAAAACATACGGTATATGTATGTATACATTAACTAAGATCAAAACAGCTTTATTCCCAACATTAACATATCTGCTATAATTTAGCTCCAGCAGTGCTTCCAGCAAGAACGATGAAGAACTATAATATTTTTTTTCCATTTATCAGCTTCACCTATTACATGAAATGCTAATTAACTTGTTTAGGCTGATTTTTTTTTAAATACTGTTACGAGCAGTACAGGTTTTTTTCAGTACCGAGCAATTCATTCTGGCAGAGTTAACAAGCCAGCTCGTGGCCAGGCAGAAGCCCGTAAGCGTCCCTCCGTCCTCATCATTAGCATGCCCTTCCGTCTTCCACGATGATTACAATTTCCTATTAGTCATCCTGTTCAAATCAAAGGATAAATTGTGAAACCTTAACATTATTACAGCAGCATATTATTTTCCATTTAAGATTGTTGGCACATGAGCTCGCCAGAAACAGCAAAATTGACTCTCCATTTTATTCTTCATTAACATTTGATTATTGAAGAGATGCGCAAAAATGATTCTACTCAATCTCGCCTTTGGTGATGATATGCATGCTTGTCATTTTATCTCCACGAAAAAAAACAGTACTGCTTCTGAGTATGCATGGAGAGGCTATTGTGGCCTGCCATTGACTAAATAACTTCTGCCACTATTCGTCGTCTTGGGTTGAGTGTGAACCTCTTTTTCGCTGCCTTTAGCAAATTTACCTCTTCTATCTCTCCATTTTCATGCTTTTCCTTCTCTACACATGCTAATGGTAAGTGTAAACTTTTTGTCTTGTCGTCAAATGAAAAAGATGAAACAAACGATGAAGAGGAACGGGATCGTCCTCCAACTCATTCATTGTATCAATCTCTCGGAGATACGAAGAACAGGAAGGGGAGGACGATTTAATTTAATATTTATATTACTGTCATTTTTTACAGTAAGACATGCTCTCTCACCTTTGTGTCACGCAAAAAGGAGGAAAATTCAAACGTGAGTTTTGGCTCATTTAATTCGACGAGCTGTCGGACGATTGGGTGAAAGCGAGATCATGACACGTCTGCCGCTTGAGAAAGCGAAAGAATGACTTCCGAATCGAGTGAGACAAAAGCATGAGAAACCAATAAAATGAGAGCAATATCGTTCGTTTAGGACGGGTGGTCTTAGCTAATGGTAAGGTTTGTGCTCCAAGGACATGTTTCCATGGCTGATGAAAAACATATGTATATGTATGTAAGTTCTAAATTGCCTGTGGAACTGTCGGGGAGTTGTGGTGGGGAAGAGAAAAAGCATTTTTAGATTTGCCGGCCACAATGGCGACACGCACGCTACTGCATAAGATATCGGAGATTCGATAAAAATATTGAGTGCGCCCAACGTCCCCAATACCTCGTTCGGCCTGCAGTGCTTTGCACACATCTCAAAAATTTTTTTTTTAAATCTGGCATTGCGAGTTTCCTCCTCCTGACCCCTCCTCAACCCGCTCATCGTCCTCACTCTCACCTCCAAGTACTCCGCTGGTCTCCGCTCTGCTTACAGCTCCTGCGTTCGTCGCAAGGTCTCGGTTTAATCTCTCGTTGCATTTGTTACTGTCCTGGCAGCCGTGTCAGTGACCTCATAGGCCTGCCTTAACGTACCATCGCAGACACTTTGAAGAACTAGCACAATCCACATGCCAAAAATTTACCTACTATCAAGAAGGATCATTGACCCTTATGCATTTTAAAAGAACTGGAAATAATTAATTTGCGTTCAATCTACCAGATCATCCTCTAGTCTCACGCCAATTTGCAGGTCTCTTCATCTCCGATTCACCACTCAACCATACAACAGTACAGCTGACTGTTATCAATAATTATTACTCTCGTGTTTTAGGAAACGTTGACAAATTGTGATAAAAGTGTAAAAAAATATAGATTTATTCTTTACTCTCAAAAATATCAACGATGATGTATGTATGTGTCTCATGCTTCTTGTCAATCATAGTTGCACACTTTGACACCCCAAGTTATGTGCCTGCTTTCTGAAGGTCGTTTTTTCCGTTCAGAAATAATCTCACGCCAACTTTCACTTCATAGACAGATAAGTGCTGCGTTTATATGGACATATTTAAGTATGTCGGAAATAGTTTACGCTCTGCAAAGTCAAGCGAGAACTCAATGTTTGGTAACGATACGACGAGGACAATCTAAACAGCGGCCATGACGTTGGTTGCGATGCGTACGATGCAACTGATTGCATGTCAGCAAACTCGGCAACATTCATTTAGAGTGCAAGCGAACAAACTTTGCACTTACATACATATCTCTTTTCTTCTATATTTACTATCTTTAGTTACATGTTTATTCTGTGAATCGTCAATTGCAAGATGTATTACGAAGGATTGCATATAATTAGCTGTTTAAAATTACATGGATACAACTTCAACAATGAATGAAGTTCAAAGCTAACGGATACCACTTTGGTTTTTTGTCAAGTCGATGTCTCAAAGAAGAATATAATAAACTATAAAGCTAAGGAATCTACATGCATGCAAAATGTTATGTGTGTAAAAACATAACAAAAGTTAGCATAAGAATATCATTTGAAATAAATAAATGCATAGTGTGTTTATATTTCTAAAAAATTAGATACATTTTTCAGGAAAACATCGTGTACGCAAAAAAATACCGTTGAATTGAGTGGTATTGATTGTGGAACAAACTTTGAATAGCGGACAAATATACTTGCAAGTGCAGCTAGTGGTGTCACGGCAAAATTCTCCACCCGCGCGAGCCCGAACTTTCGACATCTCGCCTCTAATTCGTTACTCTGAATATCTATAATTTATAACTCCTTTTCTCAATTGTATTGCGATTTCGTATTTATATGAAACCTCCTTTACGAGACAGCCATACTGGACGATATTTCTATATAGAAAGGGAAGTTGATCGGCTCGAATCCATAAGGAATTTTCTCGCTCCCATTCGTTATAAAATAGTCTGCAAAAGAACTATTAGTTATTCTTCTTCATTTTTGACAAGCTTATTTCTCTGAACCCTGCACAGTCTTTTCAATAATGTTGACTTCCCCATTGTAAGCATTACCTTCTTATTTCTTAAGAGAAGAATGGAAAAAAATATTTATGTATATTACTACATACTTATGTAGTATGTGCGAATGTGGTATGCGTGTTTCTTTCATTTCCCTTTCATTTTCTACTTCAGCGATGACAAAAAACCAAGGAATATACATATATATATATATATATATATATATATATATATATATATATATATATATATATATGTATAATTTTTTACGGCAACTTGCCGTTATCTTTGAGGTATCTCGTCAACTTTAAATTCGCGCCACAATTCCCGATTAACTTGGAGACGTAGCCTATTACTTTCTCATCGTCGAAGTTGAAGCAGCGAGAGCAAAGAGAGTACGATGCTGGAATTTTCACATACACGCATATATATATATATATATATATATATATATATATAATCAAGAAAACATTGAAGAAAACTGTTAGGTATTAGTTCGGTAGCACTAGACTGTAGAAGGGCTAACCTTCGTCGCGCTCAGTAGTTCCTCTTTTAATCTTGACAAGCATGTCTGTGCACCCGTAGTCGAGTCCGTCCTTCGACACAGTCGCGATTGCTTCTGTAATAGAAAAAAAGTTCACAAACTTAGTACGACAGAAAAACCTCCTGGATGAGTGTATCGTGGGACAAGAATCAAGGTTAATTTATGTTTATTTATTTTATCTTTGTTAATTTGCCTTAAAAAAGTTAAACTAGAGCTACATAGATATTCGCTCAACTTTGCAATGATGTAGATTAGCGGGATACTTTGAAATTAGAAGGCTTGCCTATATGTTCAAAAAGTGGCGTCATGCTGTTACAATCTTCAAGACTTGTGGAATAGTAATGAGCGTGCTCGTCCTTTGGAGTCATCCGATACAGAATGAGTTTCTCTAATACAGAGTGAGTTGTGGTTGGCAAGGATGTTGATTGAGTGGTTTCTGTGGTTGATGGTTGTGTTGATTGGGTGGTTTTTGCCTTTGATGACGATGTTGATTGAGTGGTTTCTGTTGTTGATGGCGCTGCTGATTGAGTGGTTTGAGTGGTTTCTGTAGTTGGTGGCGATGTTGATTGAGTGATTTCTGTTGTTGATGGCGAGGTTGATTTAATGGTTTCTGTCGTTAATAACGTCATTATTTTTGATGTCATCCTGCAATCGATCGACAATTAAAAATTTCCTTATTATTTCAATTTTTGAAATTTCCAGAGATTCTTACGCATGTAACTACAGAATCGTACTTGGTAGATGTTGAGGTCGCCGTGGATGTTGAAGTAGCAGCCGAGGTCGATGACAAGTCGATGACGTCAACCTCCTTGAGGACAGTTGGGGTGTAGCTAGCAGGCTCCTCAATCGTTGTGGGTTCAGTAGTCACAGGTTCAGTCATCATAGATGCAGTCGTCCCTGGAGCACTCATGGAAGAAGACTCGCCTCCATCTAGGTCTTTAGTTGTCACGATTGTGTTGTATCTCTTGTGAAATGTTGTTATGTTGTTCTTGTGGACAAGAATTTGCATATTAAAAAATAATAAAACAATATCAAGTTACCAATGCATACATAATAACAGCATCTTCTACTAGCCGATTTCTTAATCCTGATTTTAACATTAATATTGCCATAATTAACCTTCGCCAAGTCTTGTGATTGTCGATTGTTCATTGTCAGCAACTTTGCATTGTTGTGCTGTTCTGTTAAAGCGCCAGTCTTCACCAGGCACCGGCTCCTTTTCACCGTAGTGCAGACATGTAGAACTTGTCGAATCAAGAGAAAATGCAAATGCATAGCAGGATTCGTTCTGACAATGAGCATCGTAACTTACACAAGTTGGCTGTCATATTGCCACCATTACTTCTAATGCATGCGGTTTTCCTATACGATTTGCCGTTTAATCAAAATTGCTTTGTCCTGAAAATAATAGAAACCAGTGAAAGAAATAATTGAACTTTACAGCTGACCCGGATGCAAGCGCATGCGCATTTCCGAAGCAGATGCTCATCTCTGATCGGATTATTGCTTGGTGGGTCGCGAAAGAAGTTCACTTCGCCTTCCTACAATGAGCAGATAGTCTTGATTAAAAAGAATTTAGGAGTATATTTTCAGAACGATGATGACGGTTTTTATAGCACACGAGTTCTCAATTTAAATGCATGTGACCTTTTTGGCACATAGAGCTAATGATGATTTCATTTATTTTTCCATTTTTATCCCTCTTTTCGGCCCCTTTTTAGGACTCTACGAGGTCCCGTTTGGTAGAATAGAACCTTCGTTTAGAGCTGGAAGCTTTATCGGCCTCCCGTAAAAATTAAGATGTATTACATACATCATACATACCTGCGCAGTGATCAGATGCAGATGAAGAACGAAGCAGGCGATTTGCCAGAACATGGTCACAGCCTTCCACGTAGAAGATGTCGACAGGAAGAGTGTGGATAGTGAATAAGACTTTTCCTGGCCTTCGAAATCCATTAGTTGCCGAGGAGATTTACAAGCGCGTCAGCTTTCTGTTCTCTGACGCATTCGAACACTTAGTGTAGCCAAACTAACATGTGAGTTACGGCCACGAATATGTAACAAAAATGCAACTAAAATGTGGTTAATATGTTACTAATTGTAAGATGTAACAAACCTATACTAGAATAAATTGAAATGTAACTAAAATGTATCTACATATGCGGTAATCGTTGTGTACTTCGAGAGCTTCGCAGACGCGCTGTCCTGTCCGGTTCTGGTTAACGAAATTTATTTTACGATTTAGTAACACTTATTCTTATAATAGTTACAATTTTACTTAGTTACTATTTACATTTTAACTACATATTAGTTACATTAAATCCACTGCTCAAAGCTTGTCAAAATTGTAGAAGTGCTTTCTGCATGTTTTTTTTGCAAAGGCCTTAAGCGATGTTTTAGAAGCGTTGGACGAAGTGTTCGAATGCGTCATACGCGGCCGTCGGCAAGTACCGCGAAAATTTTGCAAAGACGCTCTACGCAGCCAGAATCGATGCTCTTCTCTGTCCGCCACTGGTCGATGCATACTTTTATACATTTAATCTAAAAGTAAGCACAACTTTTTTTTAGTAATTAATGAGAAGTAAACAAACATGTATGTTTGTACATATGTCAGGCAATAACTTTTTTTATATATAATAAAATGAATACTGAAATAGGTGATGCTGGCGCCGCCGCTTGCGACGCCTCTTCGGCTGCAGTCGGCGATGATGTACACGACGCTCTTCAACCTGCTCGACTTTGCAGCGAGCGTGACGCTGCAAAGTCGAGCAGTCCGCGTGACGCTGCAAAGTCGAGCAGTCCGCGTGACGCTGCAAAGTCGAGCAGTCCGCGTGACGCTGCAAAGTCCGCGTGACGGAATGGAATGAAGAGGACGAGAAGAGGAGAAGAGACTGGCCGAGGAGTACCCGTCGGCGGACGGCTGGTACAAGGAAGTCAAGCAGGTTGTCAAGGTGCGAGCTGATTGTGAGAGGGAGAGAAAGAGAGAGATAGAGATAAAAGTGAGCGAGAGAGTGAAGGGATCGAGAGAGAGAGGAGAGAGAGAGAGAGAGAGAGAGAGAGGAGAAGGAAGAGATAGAAAACTGAGGGAGAGGGAAAGAGAGTTAAACGGACGGTTGGAACGAGGAGATCAAGAGTGTCGTCATGGAGGGTGAAGATCAAAAGTTTTTTTTGAAAGAATTAATATCGATGGTTTTGATGTCTTGATCTTCAGGGTTCGGTCGGCCTTCCGCTCGGCGCGCAGATTGCCGCGCCGCCCTTCAAAGAGGAGCTCGTCCTCAAACTCTTCTCGGATCTCGAAGATGCGAGGAAAGGAAAATGAAGTGATGCGCTATCAAGAACTCCACCACTCATTTTCTCTCTCGTGAAATAAATGTTTTGAGGCCGATTACTAGAAGCTATGGTTTGCCCATTGAACACTACCTTTTAATACTATGTACATACATCTTGAACAACACCGGGGGCAGTGTATTAAATTTTCGGTACTCAGGCTTATGATAAACCAAAGAATATACATATGACGCGATTTGCGAGAGAATCGTAAGGAAGCCAAAGAGCCGGGGACCCGGCAAAATTAGATATCGCTCAAAAGCTCTTTATAGGTACTTTTTAACACGGCGAAACGAGTGGAATGGGTCCGGGAGTCTGAAATCGCCATTTTGGCGAGCTGTGCGAGGTTTAAAATTCGAGAGCCCGATGAAACTTGCTGAGATGATCGCACATTCGCGTTTGCTGTTTCGCACAGAATAAAGCAATATTCGTGAACATTTTGTCATAAATAGACAAGATATTGCTTTACAAAGCTATTAAAGTAGAATTTGAAAATATTCACTTTTATGGTCTCAGCGGCCTCTAGACTTTGGAGAGGTGCCATTCTCTTATATGGAAAAATGTCACGGGTTTTCTTTCTTAAATTGTAGAGCAAAAAATTATCTTTCCAATGAGCTATAGTATGCCAGATATCGACGAGGTCTTTTATGTTTCCCAATTATAAAACTGTTGAAATCCGCGGGTTCAGCGTTCCTTTGACCTATGCACCGGGCTAGGTAAGAAGAAAAGCATTGTCTAGCCTAGTTAAGGGTGATTTAGTGTAGTGCGAACGAGTTGGAGTAGCAATGCAAAAGTCCGGGGTTCGATTCCACGGCCGAGCAAGTTATTTTTCCCGGCAATTAACAAATTTATTTTGCATTTAAGTTTTGTTTAAACAGTTACATAAAAACCTACATAAATTCCCTAGACAACCTTCATTCGGTATATCGCTTGTATTTCGCTTTCGGCGTTGGTAACGCCTAAACAAAGTGTATGCCGATGCATAGGCACTGAACCGCGCGTATTTCAACAGTCTTATGACTGGGAAATATAAAAGACCTCGTCGATATCTGGCATACTATAGCTCATTGGAAAGATAATTTTTTGCTCTACAATTTAAGATAGAAAACCCGTGACATTTTTCCATATAAGAGAATGGCACCTCTCCAAAATCTTGAGGCCGCTGAGACCATAAAAGTGAATATTTTCAAATTCTACTTTAGCAGCTTTGTAAAGCAATATCTTGTCTATTTATGACAAAATTTTCACGAATATTGCTTTATTCTGTGCGAAACAGCAAACGCGAATGTGCGATCATCTCTGCAAGTTTCATCGGGCTCTCGAATTTTAAACCTCGCACAGCTCGCCAAAATGGCGATTTCAGACTCCCGGACCCATTCCAATCGTTTCGCCGTGTTAAAAAGTACCTTTAAAGAGCTTTTGAACGAAATCTAATTTTGCCGGGTCCCCGGCCATTTTGATACTCTCGCAAATCGCGTCATATATACTAGCAAAGTATGTTTGTTTCAAAATCAAGGAAAATTAAGCACCTCGATGCACTAATATTGCACATTTTCTCGTTCTTTGCGTAAGCACTCAAGAATACGAGGAGAAGTTTCGTATTCTTAATCCAATTGTAAAAGTAATTGCAGAATAACGTTTACAATTGTTCACCACCCTTCCGCTATTCATGTACGCGAACGACAATCAACCATGTACATATGAGTTAAAGTTGAGAAATGTAAGAGTGATAAAGAAGAGAGAAAGAAGGAGAGAGAGAGAGAGAGAGAGAGAGAGAGAGAGAAGAACTAACGAGAGAGAAAAGGTATGTGCGTCCGAATTTATTATTAATGCTAATATGTTAATTATTGTTTTACCACCTCGTTCGATCGAACCATCGAGGACCGTAAGTCCTTATTTTTATAAATTACGATTGAAGGAAGTAAAACCACCCGCACCTATAAGACAAGCACAAGAATTCGTGTGCTGACCAATTTGGACTGTTCATTTTTAATATTCCGGTATTCTCTCAATTATTCTCTCTCACTCTCACATTGCTGTTATCTATTACTCATTTGTCTTTTCAAATTCTTTCTCCACCCTCTCTTTCTTTCATTCTCTTGCTCTCTCACGTCCTGTGATTTATTTTTGCTGTTCGATTTTTTTTGCGCTTTTATTGAAAGCTACAGTTCTAATCCGTTTGTCATTACAATTAACTATTTAAACATTCTTCTTGTTGATTAAAGCCGAAATATAATTCGTTTCTAATTTACATGAGATGTTGCTAGAAATGGTGACGTTTTTGCCACATCATCTGCTTGGCTTTCAAAGTATTCGCCTAGCCACTCCCTAACACTCGCAGAAAGACGAGTTGGGGCATTCGGGATATTCCCGTGGTAGGAGTTGGAAAACGGGCGCTCTTAATTATTTCATAAGAATTTTACACATTTGCATTGTTTTCACCTTTGTCCAGGAGTGGATGCCATCGAGGTGGTTGAGTGTAGCGAGGTATTTCTGCATGGCCAACGCACCGTCTCCCCTAGCGGAAGTGATAGCATACCAAATGTGATTGATAATGCTGCGACTCCAGTCTTTCAAAGTACCACTGCTCTTTCTCTTCGCTTTCTAAAAAAAAGCTAAAATATTAGAACATTTCTTTTCAAAGGAAAATCAACCTCTAAGATCAGCTTTGTGTGATTCCTAACAAGATGCCAGGCGTCGTTCATATGTTTTATATTATAGGGTCGAAGTGCAGCGGCCACAGAGCGACTCCTATAGGTCGTGATGGACGTGATGGGATGGGCACTGGCACCGCCGATCTCTGCCAGCAAGGAGTCGAGCGCCTTCGTCATTCCCAGGGGCTCCATGGCTGGCGATGAGCCATCTGGGGGTTAGCTCGTTATGTTCATCAAACACATCATGGGGGATAACTTGCTAGTTTCCTTTTTCTCGGTAACGCTGAACGAAATGATAACGTTGTAAGGAAGGAGCATGATCTCATATCGGCAGCACATTGCGCTGAATCGTAAGCCCCATCGCCAGCGAGATGAATAGGTTCCCCCTGAAATTCAGATTTCTTATTTTGGAACCATTGTATTGAGATAGAACACATTTGTAATATCAGCAAGTAGCCGCTTGATCCAATAGTCGTGCTGACGCAGCTAGACTCTATCAACAGCCGGGGAAATGTAGTTCTCTCTTATTTTGTAGTATGAACTCTCGGACATAAAGGCCATTCCGAGTGTTTCAAAGGTGGATGAGACAGCCTGAGTAGTTAGGATGAAAAGCAAAAAATTATTGAAAGAGTGGCTTACCCCGAATCCATGCGTAGTCATTGTTACTGCTCCCACCAGATCTATGGAGACACCATGCAGTTTTTCTTTGCTTGAATTGGCCGCAGTAGCTACCTTGGGACTGCTGCTCCATACCCTTTTGTGGTCACGGTTGATCGTACAAAAAGAATGCACGTGAACCACCGGACCTTCAGTCCTTATTGTCACCTAAAGAAGTTATAGTACAATGATGATTAGAGGCATTCTATTCAAACTAACATCACATACTCCTTCCTTAGAGCATTGCAAGCAGTCTCGGAAGAGCATTGCCAGGTTATCCAAGAAGACTAGACCGTACTTAGCCGACGTCTGCATGTTACAGGTTGATGGGCGAACGGCTACCTCGTCTTCAAAGACCGACTCGACCTCCTGGTCCTCCAACGAAATGGGTCAGTTAGTTTATCGTTATTACGAATAGTAATATTTTGACTAACCTCTTCACTGGATTCTTCATTGTACATTGGTGTCAAAGCAGGCGGTTGGCAAGGTGAAGCACTTGATAATATTGCTGATTTTGCGTGTCTTCCCGGAACAGCTCCAGCATCACACAAAAGTGGCATTTCAGAATCGAGAGATGGGCGACGTGGTGGAGGCGCTGCGATGAAGTAGGGCCGGAAAGAGGGCGGCAACGGCCGCACTGCTGGAGTTCTCAACGGAAGAAGGAGGCTGTCGCTTCCCGCTCGACCTCGATGAAATCTCGGCGGACCCTGATTAGTTTGGTTTTTAGGTAAGCTACCAGTTTGTTCTCTCTCTCTCTCTCTCTCTCTCTCTGTCTGTCTGTCTTTCTCTCTCTCAGTTTGTCTCTATCTCTCTTTCACCCTCTCTTTCTCTTTTGATTGTTCTATAAGTGAATAAAGGAATGTAGAACCTGGAGTGTTGCCACAGTTGATGCCATTGGAAGAGCAGCAGGCAGACGTTGCTCAGTCCTGTTCCGTAGAACATGAAAATCGGTGGAGTCAAAATGTTCACGGCAAAGGTTGGGGTCGATGAAGAGGGAGATGTTACGACGTAGAGTAGCTTCTTGAGAGGGGTCATTTCGACAGATGGCGGATATCCAAGCAGTTCTCTTAGTCTGATATGATGTGAACATCGACATCTGGCTGACTGTCTTGGTACGAGCACATATCACGCATGTTACTGATATTACCATGGTGAATGACTGGCTCGGCGGGAAGTAGAATCATCATTCGTACCCTCCCAAATTCGTTCATTCCCTTAGGCTCTGTTTCTTGGCGCCAAGATTTGCCTGAGACAGTAGCCGCCTTCCATTTTCTTTGAAATTTGTATGCTATTTCTGTTCCAGTGAAAAAGAGATTCAATGCATTTATCACGTGAACTATTCAACATCAAAAAAGCCAGTGTACTGGCCGTCTTGCTCTGGCCACTTCTGTCGGATGGCCATGACCGCACAGGCTGGAAGCTCGATTCTATTGCTGCGACCAGCTCTTCCCCATATCTCCGCCGCAAGGCATCGATATATCGCGTATCTCTTTGACCTGGAATTTGTCTACCTTTTTTATCTCTAAAACTCGCTACTTCTATCTATCTATCTCTCTCTCTTTCTCTCTCTCTCTCTTCTTTCCTCGTTCTATTCTCTCTCTCTCTCTCTCTCTCTCTCTCTCTCTCTCTCTCTCTTACTTGTTGCTTGGAGTAGTAGGGATGGGTCTGGTGCTGCTTCCTTCATACATGTCGTACAAACGAGAAGCAAGCCGAGCTCCATTCTCGTCTAAGAACTGCCTTTGAAAGGCATCTGAGTCAGTGACGCAGTTGACGGTCTCCTCTACGAGACCGCCCAGGAATGCAAGAACTTCCCTTCCTCGACGGAGAAGCTTCTCCGGATGGTGCATCACCGACTGGCAGCAATAAGACGTCGAGTACTCGCTGACCACTCTACATCGGCCACAGGAACATCGCAGAATGTCCGCGGTCGTTTCTGAACTGAAGACCTTCGATGCACGCTGACTTTCCATTAGCCGCCGACGCTCTTCCGTCCTCTCCAGTTGCTCAGAGGTGGGGTCGAAAACGTGAGGATGAACTAGGTCATCCATTACCTGTATTTGCACGTGCTTTATATTTACAACCATAAACCATTATCGAGAGTATGAATATAAACTCTTGCAATCGTGTAAATATGTACATAGCAGACTGCATCGGCTAAGCGGGATTGCGATGTTTGCTATTTCGCACCTTTCCCTCTTTCATTCGCGTGGACGCCATGCCCTATCGCTCTTGACTCAGAGTTCAAAGTACGTGAGTGGTAGAGAAATACACCGTAATCCTCCTATTAAAATGTTATTTTCTCGGGATAGAGGAATTTTTGTGAATTCGGACCACTTGCAATCGATGTTTCTAGCACAGCCTGACCAAATACAGCGAAAAAACGAAACATTATTTATTCGCCGGAGACCTCCTTTAAGGGGTCTGATATTGAGCGGGCTTCTGTTATATATTGGGCATTGCTTACTTCAGGGTTAGGCTACTATTATTAGGGGATTATACGGTATATATGTTGCCTTCTACACAAGGATACTGTTTGCGAAGCTGACTGCTAATATAAACAGCACTATCATTGGAAGTACATATATCAGGTCACAAATTTCGAAACAAAAAAGAGTGAAAATGGACTGAAAGGATGAGAGAAGCAGAGAGCGAGAGAGGAAGAAAAAGAGAAAAGAGAGAGAGAGGAAGGGAGAGAGCGAGAGATTAAGAGATACCGAAGAGAAAGCGAGAAATGTGAGAGAGAGCGGACAAGAGCTTATGAATCTACTTGACGGCTCACTTGGCATTCCTATGCCCGTTTTGGTGGCTAAATAAGGAGAAGCAGGCTAATGATGAAAAGTGGCCGAGCCATCGACGGCTTCATTCTTCGCCTGAGTCTTTACCTCTCTCTCTGCATCCAGCTCTTTCGCGCTCTCTCTCACACACTCGTCAACAGTAATTACCAATTACGATTTGCCATGACCGCTCCTTCGGCTGAGTTCCACTTGTACTTTGTCTTTCTCTCATCTTCTATGTTTTGTTGTCATTCTATCTAAGTCATCTCAATCGTACATCTGCTTTAGGTCACGGTCAATTTTTATGACTCAATTTTTTTTCCGCTCTTTAGCTTTTCTTTCTTTCTCTCTCTCTCTCTCTCTTTTCTCTCTCTCTTTTTTCTCCCTCTTTCTCTCTCCTTCTCTCTCTTTCTCTCTCACTTTCCTCGTCTCTATCTCCCTGGTCTTGTCATCATACCAATTTTGTTTGTTGCCTGACTCCATGACCACAAGTCACAAAGAATTCCGGTAAAAACATGGAATCAGAAAAGGTCTCTTTCTGCTCTCCTTTCTCACTCGTCATCACTCTCTCTCTCTCTCTCTCTCTCATTGCCTCTCCCGCTCTCTCTCTATCTAGCTCTCTCTCCCTATCCTCTCTCTCTCTCTCTTCCTCTCTCCATCTCTCTCACTCTCCCTCTCTCTCTTTCTCTCTCTCTCTTCCCTCTAATCTCTTCCTGCTGTCTCTACCTTGAACTGCTCTTCTCCAGTTGTTGCCTGGCTGCGTATCATTGCATCGTTCTTGTCATCATCAACAGCTTCACTTCCCCGTCGCCTTCCTTCTCTTCCTCATTAAGGCACCTCTGGAGCAGAAGGGTGGGGACACTGTTGAGGAATGACGGGGCTATGGTTGTGGTATGACGGGGGGGGGGGGGGGTAAGAGAAAGGAGCAGTTACAAGAGTAGTTAACAAAAGCGGGAACTCATTTTTAAAATGCGCCTTTCTATATCGTAACGACGTAATCGGCCAGTTCTGCGCCATTTTTACTTCTTTTTTTGGTCTCACTGATATGCAAGGCATGTGGATGTGTGTTCTTTGGCATTTCAGAGAGATAGTGAGAGAGAAAGAGAGAGAGGTAGAGAGTGATGGAGAGAGAGAGAGCAATAAAGAGGGAGAGGTATACAGAGAGAGAACGAGAGAGAGAGAGTGAGAGAGAAAGAGAGAACGACAGAGAGAGAATGAGAGAGAGATACACAGCCATGCCTCAACCCTCTCTAGAAGTCCATCTGATGTGCAAAGCCGACAAATGGTCGCTAAGTGCCATTGGCATTGCCGATGTGGAGTTGGGGGGGGGGGAAGACGGAGGAAAGGAGAGGAAAAGAGAAAGAGAGAAGGAAGGAGAGAGAGACAGAGAAAGAGAGAGAAAAGAGGTGGTACCTGAACCTGGCGTGGACCTGGCCGAGAGGGCCAGGGCGGTGTCGAATGGAGGTGAAGAGGAGGCGAGGAGAGTGGCCGAAAAAGGAGTGCCTCCAGAACCACCCCTGAAGAGAGGGAGAGAGTGAGAGATTCATGTGATAGGCAGAGAGAGAGAGCAGAGAAATGAAGGAAGGAGAAAGACAGAAAGATGTAGAGAGAGATAGATATGGAGAGAGTGAGTGTGTGTGAAAGAGAAATACAGAGAGAGCGAGAGAGAGAAAGAGAGAAAGAGAGAGAGAGAGAGAGAAAGAGAGAGAGAGAGAGGGAGAGAGAGGGCCGTGTATTGGATTAGCCTCCAGGGGTCGCCTCTCATCGAAGAGGTGGTGCATGCACACACCTTCATCCAAATATCACTCGAGCTACTTCTCTCTTTCTTTTTCACTCTCTCTCTCTTTCACTCTATCTCTTCCACTCTCCCACTTTCTCTTTCACTGTCTCTCGCTCGTTCTCTTAAAGCACTCCCTCTCTCTCTCTCTCCCGCTCTCTCTCTCTCTCCGGTCCCTTATTTTTTTACTACCACGTTCGGTAGCTCTTCTCAGCTGTAAAATCAGAATCGCTTTAGCTCCTCTGCCCATGGCTACTCGACGCCGCCAACAAAATATCCACTAGTGACTTTCCTAGAGCCCGTCCTTGTGTTGGTTCTGTCCCTCGCCCATCGCCCTAGCCGAGCCCCCACCCAACCCCGGTCTCTTCCCTGCCCCCCCCCCCCCCAAAACTCTCACCCGTCTCATCACAACTCATTATGCACATTAACTGTGCAAATAATCGCATCTCTCTGCCGTGTTACCGTTGGCATTTTATCAAGAATGCCGAGGAAAAAAATATATGCAAATCTCTGCAAATTTTTGCGTGTGGATGATAAATTTTAGCTTGTTCGTGGTTTCGGTTGCATACATAATGACAAAGACCGTTCCCCTGCTCGTACACTCCCTCTTTCTTCCTCTCCATTTTTCTTCCTCTCCCACTTTCTTTCTCTTTCCCTTTCTCCTTCTCTTTCTCTCTCTCTCTCTCTCTCTTTCTATTTCTTTCTATTTCTCTTTCTCTCTATCTTCCTGTCCATCTCTTTTCTCTCCCTCTTGTCTTCTATTGTTTTGTCTCCCTCTTTTCTCCTCTTTTTTTTCTTTCTCTTTTTCGTTATCTCAATCTCTCTCTCTCTCTCTCTCTCTCTCTCTCTTTCTCTCACCCCCCCCCCCGTTCTCTTCCATTCCCTCTCTCTAATTTCCCGTAATCTCATCTCTGTTGACAGCCTCTTCGTCATCCGCTTATTGCCATTTCGTGGAGACGACGTATTCATAGTAGATGTGCATGCGATGCTGAATTGGCCCACGCCGCTTCCACCATCCACCAACTTTTCATATACGAGCTTCTACCTCTCCCTCTCTCTCTCTCTCTCTCTCTCTCTCTCTCGCTCTCTCTCACTCTTTCCCTTTCTCTCTCTCTCTTTCTTTCTCTTTTTCTTTCTGTTTCTGTTTCTCTTTCTCCTTCTCCTTTTCTTTTTCTTTTTATATTTCTTCTTCTTTTTCTTTCTCACAAGCCTCCAGATTTACGAAAGCTCATTTGTATGTAGGGTGGAATGAGAAACATTCCATACAGGGCTTTTGCTATCTAGAAAATATATAGCAAAAGACCCGTATAATTCTAATTTTAGGCGTAAATTTTTTCGCTTAATTTCGTGAATAAAAAGTGTTTGGACACTCTTTATTCACGGAGGGAGGAATAGATAGAGAAGACGATAGAGGTAATTTCCAGCGCTTGCAAAACAGTATTTTCGTCGGTCAGTTTACCTCGCAGTTTCACACGGACGGTCTGTTGTCTCATGCTGTCTAGCTTGCGAGAGAGGGAGAGAGAGAGAGACCGCGAGAGGGAGACAGAGAATGAATGATGGCGAGAGACGAGAGTAAAGGAATAGAGAGAGAGAAAAGTTAGCGAATACATGAATAGAGAGAGAGAGAGAGCGAGAGATTGGAGAGAGAATAGATAGAGAGATTGGAGAGGAAAATAATAGAATAAGCGAGAGCTTGTGGAGAGAAATGAGAAAAGGAGGGAGAGAGATGGAGAAGACGACAGAGGCACTGAGCTTGTTAGCTATTTGCCTTGCATCGCAGTAAGATCAAAGAGGTGTCAGGTCGCGTCATTGTAATCCACATCCAATGTCTTTTTCTAACAATATGTCAGATGTGAGCCACCAGCATCACGAGGAAATAGCTAAATTCCCATTATTTAATTTAAACTTTTTTTATTTTGTTCTATGTTACATCACCGTTTTATTAAACATATTGAAAAAAGATGAGAATTCGTAAGTAGACAAATATTTCCGTCATTAATTCTGACATTTCCAATGATTTAGCGATTTTAATCTCCTCTATGTTGAAACATTTATCGCATCGCTCCAAAGTCTTGCGAAATACATATCTAAATATAATATTTCTCTTCTGCAACTTTTTATTGTTTACACACTGACTGATCTCACCTAGACATTCATACATAAATAAATCACTTTCTATCCCTCCACTTCTGAATCCGGGTTTTATGAAGAACCACTCAAATTTATGTGTGAACGCTTCGCTTGCTCTCTCTCTCTCTCTCTCTCCCTCTCTCTCTCTTTCTCTCTCTCTCTTTCTCTCTCTCTCTCTTTCAATTTCTCTCTCGCACTCTCTTTTCCTCTCTCTCTTTCTCTCTCTCTCTCTCTCTCTCTCTCTCTCTCTCTGTCCCCACTCACGAGCAATTAGGCGCCGGCTTAACAGAGAAATGTGATGAAAGAGTTTACATCCGGCACCTCTGGGTATTTTTGATCTCTGCCAATCATGAAGTTTATATAATTTCTTTTATATTCACATTTAAACGTATACCATTTTTGCCTGATACTCATATATGCATTTATGTCATTCCTTATTCGCCCAGGTGGTTTTGCCCAGCATTTACCGCATAAATGAACGATTGTATCATTTTGAAATGATCTCAGCGTGGATGAATTGCTAATAATAATATCTCTCTCTATCTCTCTCTGTGTCTATGTGTCTGTTTATCTATCTCTATCCATCGCTGTCTCTCTCTCTTGAACTCTACATCTTTCTCCCTTTCTCTCTCCATCTCTCACTCTTTTTCTCTTTCTCTTGCTCTCTCACTCTCTCGCTCTTTCTCCCTCTCTCACTCTTTCTCTCTCTCTCTCTCTTGCTCTATTGATCTCTTTCTCTCTTTCATTCTTTCTCTCTTTCTCTTTTTTCCCTTTCTCGCTTTCTCTCTTTCTCTCTTTCTCTTTCTCTCGTGTTCTATTTCTCTCTCTCCTCTCTCTCTTTCTCCCTCACATCTTTGTCTCCCTCTCTTCCTCATTCTCTTCTCGCTCACAGACAATTAGTCCGGGCTGACAAAGAAGAGTGATTACATCCGACTCATCTTGGCAAATCCATTATTATTTTTGTTCTCTGCATATCATAAAATTTGTATAATTACTTTTATTTTTACAAGTAAGAAAATGCATTCTTGTAAATGGTCATTTTTGCTTGATTAGTAAGTATGTATGCATTTTGTATTTAATGTTAATTTAAGAAAAAGAAAACAACAACAACACTAGTTATCGCCCTTCCCCTGGGGAACTTGCAGACTATTCCATTCTAGTCTACTACGAACCCCGCTCCTCCGTATTTTCAAGTAAAATTCTATCTCATCGTCACTTTTATACGGACATGGCATGTACTGAGAATACACCTGTAACGTTATCTCTCTCTCCCTCTTTTTCTCGCTCCATCTCTTTCTCTATTTCTCTATCTCGTGCTCTCTCTCATTCTCTATATCCCTCTATCTCATTCTCTCTCTCTCTCTCTATCTCTCTCTCCCTCCCTTAATAGAGAGCCAGATTGAGATTTCCTGCCCGTTTCTTCCCTTGCCACACGAGCACTTCCTCCATGCACCTTCCTAGAGAGAGAGAGAGAGAGAGAGAGAGAGAGAGTAATCTTCCTGCTCCACCAGACAGACACCTGCCCTTAATATGGACACACATGTAACGGTTGGCTGCACTTCCCCTTCCTCCTCCTGGTGCCTCATGGCGAGTTTCATCAAAGTTTCCCGGTGTCACCTCCTGGAGGGGAGGGAGGCAGAGGCAAGAGGAGCAGGTCCGAGCCCCCCAAGAACTCTCTCTCATTGTAACCAACTCGGTCTCTCACGTGAGTGAGAATAGATTTTTCCTTTTCTTGAGATATCCGGACATGAAGAACTTCTGGATAACGTAGCATTGGTATACTTTATAATTTTGCGTTTATTTCATGACATTTCATATATTTTTGAATTCTAGATACTACAAAAACTGGTTCGTCGAACAGGGAAAAACCGCGGGAATTCAAAATATGATCTTGGCGCTCCTTTAAGATTGTTGCTTTGGGCAATTCTCTACCCATTCTTTGTGTCGCTCTTTCGTCGTCCTTTTCACTTGAAACGCCCATAATAAATGGCCGGCTTATCCGCACCCTCAGGCGCCCAAAAGCCGGCCCTCCACCCGGGACCACCCGGAATATGATATGAGAGTACAGAGATCGAAAACAACGAGTTCAGCCTCCTGAACCTATTCTCTTTCTGCTTTTCTTTGTTCTGTGTATTGTGAGTCACACACAAGTTGTGACGCTTGTCTTACCATTAGGTTGATTTATTAGATGTTTTAATGCACTTTAAATACCGCTTTTATTTCTATTATTTTTGCGCAGGTTTGATGACTTTAGATTAAAATAATGCAACCTCCCTAATAGCTACTAATTTGCTGCATCAACTAACTTTTTCTGAATCAGCACTGTATTTTATGATCCTCTTGGATCTCGAAAGTGCAACAGTTGGACGAAGGAAGCTTGTTCCCCGCACAAATGAATGGGACAAAGTGCTGTGTAGTCCATTTCACTTGAAGCATTCCGTAGCCGTGACATGGAAAACAACGTGTCAGTAACACAAGTGGAGGATGTACGCGCAAAATATCTTCTTATTTATACGTTATGAAATTGGGGATACGCCATCACAAAAAAATGTTCTTGTCAGCTTTCTTATTGTTAGTAAATCCACCGCGTTTCGATGTAAAACGGTAGCAATATTTTCATTAGGAAAGGATGGAAAACAGGCACTGTTTTCAACATGCTCTCTTGCCAACTCTCCTTCTCTCCCCTCTCTTTCTCTCTCTCTCTTCCCTTCCTATTCTCTCTTTCTCTCACTATTCTTTTCCCTATAAAACTTCGTTCTCGTCTCTTTTATGCTCTCTTTCCTCGCCCTCACTCTCTCTCACTCACTCTCTCTCTCTATCTCTCTCTCTCTCTCTATCTCTCTCTCTGTCTCTCTCTATCTCTCTCTCGCAACCCCTATCCCTCCCTCTCTCTCACTCCCTCTTCCTCTCCCTCTCCTTCTCTCTCTCTCTCTCTCTCTCTCTCTCTCTCTCTCTCTTTCTCTATTTTGCCTCTATATGGCCAACACCCATCAAATAGCCGCTGCCAGTCAAGAGTGACACGCAAGATGCCTTGGGTGGCAGTTCTTTTTAATGGCTGTCTATTTTCGCTCTCTATTACCTTAGCTGTCCACTATCACTGCTTATATCTCTCTTACGCTCGTAATTCTCTCTCTCTCCTTCTTACTCTCTCTCACTCTCTATTTCTCTCTCATTCTCTATTTCTCTCTATCTCTCTCTTTTCTTCTCTATTACCTCCTCAACCTTGCTCATCAAATATGACGAATAACATATAGTACGACAAAGTATGGAATGTGATTCTATGGCCAATTGCAGATTCCTTTTGCAGAGAAACGCCTTGTTACTACATGACCATTCTCGTCTCCCCCTGTTCCCTTTCTCCTCATGCTTCCACATTACAACTTTTCTTTCAGCTCACCTGAAAAAAAAATTCTTCTATTAAATTAGCCTTACAATAATCTCCAATCATGATAGTTTTTGCTGCCATAGACATACATATGTACTGTATATATGTGCTCAAATTAAGAATGAATTTTTTGTTTAGATTTCGTGGATTTTTCACTATTTATTCCACGCCTAATACATGGTTAATCCTTGTTAGTGGCTTAATTCTACAAAAAGAATGAAGGCTAACTCCTCCATGTTGCGCATTCTCCTGTGCAATGTTCTCCTCCTCCTCTTCTTCTTCTTCTCGGCTGATCCACAAAGGGCCAAAAGTGCGAGTGCGAGCGAGCGGTCCGTTATTTAGCTTTAAAAGCACTCATCTCCATCTTCGGCACACATGAGCCATGGAGAAGCAGTAAAGTAGAGACTGAGAGAGTGAGAGAGTGAGAGAGAGAGTGAGATTTGGAGAGAGACGGAGAGAGAGAGACACTGAAATTGACAGAAATAGAATGAGAGAGAGAGCGAACGAGAGAAAGATAGGAAAGATGGAGAGAAAGTGAAGGAGGGAGAGGCCGAGAGAGAAACACGAGTGAGTAGGACACATTCTAATACCTTCGCCTGCACAGGCTTGCTAGTTAAATGATGAGGAAGAGAGAGAGAGTAAAAAATAGAGAGAGGGAGAGAGAGAATTAGAGAGAATTAGAGAAAAGTGATGAAAGTGAGTGAAGATACAGAAATTTTAGAAATAGAGAGAGAGAGAGAGAGACAGAGAGAGAATTGGAGAGAAGACGTCATGAGTTCCAGGTTGACTGTCAACGCTTTCTCTTCCTCCTTTTGCCAATGAATGAAGGCGCCACAGACCTGCCCCGAGGGACGAGACGGGAAGAGACCTTTCTTGTCTCCGCTGTCGGAACCCAGCCACTTTTACTTAGTAAAGATGTTTTTGCACCCGCGGTTAAAGGGGCGAGAGAATGAATGGAATGTGAGAGAAGGAAGTATAAATAAACTAATGGAGAGCGAGAGAGAGAGAGAGAGAAGGAGAGAGAGTGAGAGGGAGAGAGTGACACAGAGAGAGAGAGACAGAGAGAGAGAGAGGGAGAGAGAGAGAAAAAGAGAGAAGCGGCGCGTTGTGCCATGAAGCATCCCTTGTTTCGTTCCAGCCCCCGCTTCTCACGTTTATTCGCAGGGAAGCCGAAAGAGAGAAATTAACCTTTCAAGTAGACAACGTCAAGTCCTTGTTCTCTTTCCTTCTCTTTCTCTCTTTGTCTCTGCATTTCTCTCTCTTTTTCTCTCTTTATCTCTCTGCCACTCTCTCCCTCTCTGTCTCTCTGACTCGTTCCTTGATTTCTTATTCGTACTTCAATCGAAAACGACTCGAAGAGGAAAAAAACAACATTACAGCTTGCGCCAATGCTCTCTCTCTCTCTCTCCTTCTCTCTCTCTCTCTCTCTCTCTCCTTCTCTCTCTCTCTCTCTGTTTCCATCTCGGCGATTTACACTTTTTGAAGCTTCGTCTCTCTCTCTCTCTCTCTCTCTCTCTCTCTCTCTCTTACTCCCTCTCTCTCCATCTCTCCTTCCCTCTCTTTCCCTCCCTTTCCAGATGAAAGAGCCGCGGCGTCCGCGGGATGGCCACATCGTCCACACAATCCACTGCATTCTCCTTGCCACCGCGGCCATCTTCCTAATCTCGCAAGGTGTCCACGGAATCAAGATTGACAACGACTACAATCTGTCCAACGAAGATGAGGTATACTTTTCTTTTTATCTATTTTTATTTTTTTGTATTAATTGTTATTTTTATTTATCCTGTTTATTCTCAGTCTGCTGGAACCTGGAAATATTGCAAAAAAATATAGTATTAAAGAAAAATATAATATATGTATGTATATAGTCAAGGTTCGCACGAGAACTAAGAGACATCCATTGCGAAAGGTGCTTTTTAGTAGGCGCTATAATAGTTTAGCGCAGTCAATAAAATCAAACGCGCTTTTTAAAAAGTCATTTGTTTGCATATATTTTACTGATTTCTTACCTTTTTAATGCTAAAGAGTTTCCTAAATGAAACATATTCTTTTCTCCCTTTAGCTCGAGCCGACCACGAGCCCGCCGACCTCGACGCGGAAGCCGCTGAACTGCACGAGGGACACGGCCATCATCGATAAGCTCCTCAACGGCACCGGCTACAACAAGTTTCGCATTCCGAGTAAGGCCGTCGGGAATAGGATGTTGATATTTTCTTTTTTCTTCTTTAGACTAGTTTTTTTTTCGAGAAAGGGAAAAAAACGAGTGTTCCATATTATCCAAAGAAAGAGAGAGAAAAATACTAATATGTACAGACATATATAACAAAAAAATCGAAACCATTAAAAACCTCATGGTCAGCCAAAATCATGTTATAATTAGAATGATATTTAATTAGAAAAAAATGCTTATTGAAGCCGATAACGGCGTTCGCGTCAGCGTGGAATTCTGGATCCAAGCGATAACGTCCATCAACGAGATCACAAATGACTTTGAGGTGTGAATTATCGATAAGAATTGAGAGACTAAGCGACACTTTAATTGCCTAACATAGGCTGTTTATTTTTCTCTTTCAAAGTCTGTCACATGAGGAGTCTCTGTATCTCTATTCGTCACGGTTTCTTAGTCCTTTTTCTCATCTCTCTCCTTCTCTAACTCGTTCTCTCTTCTCTCTCTCTCTCTCTCTGTCTCTCGTTCTCTCACACTCTCTGTCCTTCTTTCTCTCGCTCTCTCTGTCTTTCCATTCTCTTCACCAGAGCGACGCTCTCCATTGCATTTAGGAGGGACTTTTGGCGTTCACTAATCTCTGTCACGCATGCTGCAAACAAAAGCATCTAGCAGAGAGTGGAAGAGAGAGAGAGAGAGAAAGTGAGAAAGAGAGAGAGAGAAAGAGAGAGCTTGAGTGGATCAGGAAGACAGCAGAGTGTAGGAGAAGAGCGCAGCAATTGCTCGATCAAAGACAAAAAAGAAGACGTGAATTGTGATGCGAAGATATATGGAGTGTGGAGGGTAATGAGGCGAGATTCGGACTGATCGAGAGCGAGAGTGAGAAAGAGAGAGAGGGAGAGAGTTAAAGGATAGAGAGAGAGAACGAGAGTGAGAAAAAGAGAGAGAGGGAGAGAATTAAAGGATAGAGAGAGAGAACGAGAGTGAGAAAAAGAGAGAGAGGGAGAGAGTTAAAGGATAGAGATAGAACGAGAGTGAGAAAAAGAGAGAGAGGGAGAGAGTTAAAGGATAGAGTGAGAGAACCAGAGAGAGAGAGAGAGAGAGAGAGAGAGAGAGAGAGAGAGAGTTCAATAAAAGGAGAAAGGGTAGCGAGATAAAAGACGGAGTCTGTTCCGTAGAAACTCTTGTCATAACGAGTGTCTCTTCGGCAGATGTTAGGGAAAAGAAGAAATGGCAAATTAGACATGAAGAAAATGACGAAAAATCACATGGGAGAAGTAATTCGCGATTTACTCGATCGAAGACGATGTCCTGGACGCAGCGGAACGAATGCTTCACGATTACCCTATAAACTCTGAATCAATTCTAAAATGACCGGGCGATCTGTCGTTTGAACGGCGACCTCTTACGAATTCATGTTGTAACTTAAATCTATTGGTAATCTGACTTTACATCATACTATAGATAATTGTCGGTTGAATATTTGCATGAATACATTGGTATAATATTATGCGTTGTCAAGGTGGACATTCAGACAAGTTAATAAATTAAGAATTAATTTAACTTTTTTTGTCTTAATATAAAATCAAATTCAGAAGTTCAGATGGATATTTACATCAACGAGATGTGGCTCGATCCAGCGCTCAACTTTGAGCATCTCACGCCGTGCAAGCAGAATCTCTCGCTCAATCATCAGGCAAGCTTTTTTTCTATTTCAAAAAGAATTAAAAAATATATAACAGTACAAAAAAAATCTCCCTTTTTTCATCAATTTTTTTGCTCCTAATCTGTATTCTGCTGAAGTGAAAAGAGAAAAAAATATATACATAAATATATAAATTTAAAACAGGTCATTCAGTTCTCATTCTCACAATCAGGTTCTCGATCGACTGTGGACGCCGAATAGCTGCTTCATCAATAGTAAGATTGCGCAGATTCACGACTCTCCCTTCAAGTAAGCTTCTTCTATTGCTAAAAACAATGATAATGCTCGGGACTAATTGTGGACTCCAATGAATTTGAAAATAAAACTAGTTTCGATAATCATAATTTTTTTGTTCAGAAACGTCTTTCTCATGCTCTACCCGAACGGGACCGTCTGGGTGAACTATGTCAGTTGGTAGATGTAGAAAGTATGTTAGCTAAAATCTTTTAATAATAATGTAGAAAGAAGAAAATTCAACTTGTGCATCATATAACTGTACAAATAAAGAATGTAAACATATCAAACATCACAAAATATCAATAGCATGTAACCATTGCTTTAAAAATAATTTTATCTAGCATTCCTCTATTCCATAAGCGTAAAAGGAGGACGATGCCCTAGATGATCAATGCTGTTTGGAAATTCAGTGATCGCCCTCCTTTAATCGAAATATTTTCGGAGCTCACGTTCAGAGAACCCGCGTGAAAGGCCCTTGTGCACTGGATCTCAGCAACTTCCCACTCGACGTGCAGACGTGCAATCTTATCTACGAAAGGTTGCTTTTTCGCATAGGAAAACGAAACTTTACCGTTATCAATTTTTTCCTCTCCATTCTTGTCGCCTCTCTCTAACAAAAAAGCGGGAAACAAGATTAAGCATGAATATTCTTCTAAATACAGATACATATGTATGTTCTATATAGCCATTAAATATTTTGATTTCGTAATCTCATGGTTTTCCGAAATAGCCAGAGAAAGAATATATGATGTGCGATGAAATTTTAAGGAAAAAATTAATTAATTAATAAAAAAAATAATAATTAAAAAAAAGAATAAATATATATAGATACTTTTCAGCTTCAACTACAACAACCAGGAAGTGCAGATGCGCTGGTCGGATTCGTCCTCGGAACCCGTCAAGACGACCGGTCAAATCGTCCTGCCCGACTTTGATCTCATCAACATCTCCGCCACTCTCATAAATGAGGTTCTCTTTTTGCAAGTTAATTATTTTTTATCTTTTTCTATTTTAATCATTTTTAATTTTTATTACACAAAGTATTTACTACTTTTTAAAGCTATACAACTTTTGTATATGACAAAAGAAAAAAATGCCATATCATACTAGAGAAATATGGTGCGCATGTGGTTTTCATGTGGAGTTGTTTGATATCAAAGGACAGGATAAGTCTCAGAGTTACTTCGCGTACGAGACGTATAAGTTTTATTTAAAAGAACATACTTAGTTTAATATAATTTATAGTGTGTTTACTGAACCAAGTGGCCATTCAGCCGTATCCGGCCGGAATGTGGGATGAACTCCACGTCCATCTCACTTTCAAGCGTCGCTACATCTGGTACTTTATGCAGGCCTATCTGCCGACGTATCTCACCATCTTTATCAGGTAAGCGGAGTGTCTATACATTTATCTATTGTACATAAGTATGTGCATTTGCTCTCTCAGTCACCAACACTCTATATTCCAGTCTCTCTTCCTCTCTCTCTCTTTCTCTCTCTCTCTCTCTCTCTCTCTCTCCAGCTGGGTCTCCTTCTCTCTCCGCCCCGTACCATCCCTCTCTCTCTCGCTCTCTCTCTCTCGTTCTCTCCTCTCCTCTCTGTCTCTCTCCCCCTCTCTCTCTCACTCTCTCACTCTCTCTCTCCCTCTCTCACTCTCTCCAGCTGGGTCTCCTTCTCTCTCGGCCCCCGTGCCATTCCTGCTCGCACGATGCTGGGCGTGAATGCGTTGCTCGCAATGATCTTCCAGTTCGGCAACATCATGCGCAATCTCCCGCGCGTCTCGTACATCAAAGCGATAGGCACGTAATCTTCTAAATCCATTGATATGTTAAAATATATTTATATATATATATATATATATAATTTTAAGAAAATAAAAAAAACTACAATTCAGAACTTATAAATAACTTATAAATTTATTGTATGGAGAAAAAAACTCGCTTTCATTGTTTTTATCAGAACGATAGTTGTTGAAATGAGATTTTTGGAGATGATAATTAATGTAGCATCACAAACAATTTAAATGTGCAAATGATAAGATTTTCATCTGCTGCCGTTTTTGTCAATATTGTTTGTTGAGTTTTGTGGCTCTTTCTAAAATATGTATCAAGGCCACATCCTTTGAAGATGTCTGGATGCTCGTCTCCATGACGTTCATCTTCTGCTCGCTTCTCGAGCTCGCCATCGTCGGCTACAAAGTACGTTGTTTTGAACAAAAATTTTTCTTAAAATTTTTGACCAAAAACACTTTTATACAGTATACATACTTCCAGTTATGATTTCGAGCGAATGTTTTTGTAAAATTTATATTTGATCGCCAATCTTTATGGTTAATTGAAAGGAAAAGCCATTCACATCTGTTCTACCTTCTGGTTTTTATTAGTAAAATAAAATCTACATTTTCATTGTCGAATGTAGGTAAAAGACGAGGCAGCAGCACCGAGCTCAAAGAGAAAGCACATCATTTGCAAAAAGGTCTGATTTTCACGCCATTATTACTCTGCGCGCTCTCTCCTTCTCTCTGTCTTTCTCTCCCTCTCTCCTCTCTCTCGCTCTCTGTCTCTGTCTCTCTCTCTATCTCTCTATCTCTTTCCAGGCAGACAACGCTGGCTTTGACTCGTCGCCAACTCGTCTCTGCCGCTACGAGGAGCGTTACATGCTTCCACTCGATCGCAAATCCATCGGATGCCATATGCCGAGGTGAGTGTATTGCTAGAAATGAGGGAAAGACGAGAACGAGAGGGTCATGAAAGAGGAAGAGAGAGAAAGAGAGAGAGAGGGAGAGAGAAAGGAATTGAAAAGAGAGAGAGAAATTATTTAGTTGTATGTGGTGCATTTTTATTTTAAAAAGTAAAATAAAATTGACACCATGTGGTTTTAATCATCGGCATTCTCAATAAATAGCAAAGGTTTCTATTTCACATCCGATTTATTTTATGTAGAGAGGATCGAAAGTGACCAGAGAAGTTGAAGAGAGACGGAGAAGGATGGTGGGAGAGAAAAGAGAGAAAGAGTGCAAGAGAGAAAGAGAGAAAGAGCGAAAGAGAGAACGAGAGAAAGAGAGAAATGTTAACAGCTGGCCGCCAAGCTGTTTCTCGTGGCCGCCCGAGCGAATCGACACCATCTCATCGATTGCGTTTCCGACGTGCTTCGCGCTCTTCAATGTACTATGATATTAATTAATTAATTAATTAATTCAGTTATTTATTTATTAACTTATTTTAATTTTTTTCGCATAGTCCATAACAATTGACAATGGAATATGCTGTTACAATACATGTAATGTTGCTTCTTCTCTCTTTTTAGACATTAAAAAAAACAGAAAAACCTCAATGACTCTCTTAAAGAGACCTTTTCCTCTTCTTTAGATAATCTACTGGTCGTACTACTCGCAACGCAAGGCTGGTGATAATGCATAGCCGCCCTTTGCACACAACTCTTCATGACACTCTACGGCATACTACATTTTGAGGAAGATGGTCATGAAAGAAAAAGTATCAGAAAAAGCTGAGATTCGCACAAATATTATCGGAATATATCACTCCCGTTGAGAAAATAGAAAAAGGATGCTGCCACATTGCTCAGAACAAACTATCTGCGGGTTTATTAGCAAATGAAATATTTGCTCCCGGTTATGTTTTTTTGTGTTTTTTTTTCTCTCTCGCCCATATTTTGTTTGCAACACAAACAACATTTTCCGTCATAATTGCACCTTTCTCGGATTCGCTTTATAACAGTGCTTGACATTTCGGTGGATATCAGTTCGGAATCATAGTTGTTGCAATAAACCTTGCTTTATCAACCTCTTTTTTTGGTAACGTTTATAATTTAGAAAGAAAAAAATATGTTTGCTTTATATCTGCTCTTTCCGCCTCATTCAGCATTGCTTTCATTTGTGTGCCATGAATAAAGCCTGAGATTTGCAAGGGTTCTCTGCTATTCTTTCAAATCGTTCCCGATAAAATGCACTACATATCATTTCTATATAAATTGCATTCATAATTGGCGTATTATTTTGACAATAAATGTGCCGAAGAGCCGAAAATAACAAAGATTCAACAACATCAAACTGACAAAAGCAAATCTATAGAAATCACATTGAGCATTCTTAGAAGCACCGGGTAAGAGGCGAATTTTTAATGTAAATGATTGGGAGACCCTACCAAATAACATTCTAATAACAATATGCATTTTACTTTGTGTATTTTTCAATTCAGCTATTTCCCTCTTAAAGGCGACTTTATCTTGGCAGACTTTTGAAGCCACTTGTCCGCATTCTTATTCACGTCTTCACTCTTCTGTAGAACAATCGCATCTGGTGTACCTGATAAAACAAAGGGTAGTAAAAAGAATGTTCTTATGCGAAACGATATTTAAAGGTGCACGACACTCAACAGCAATTTATTCGTATTTTAATTATCTTTGTTGTTTCTCTCTAAATCCTACAATGCTCTCTCGTCCTTGTGTCAGGCAAAAAGGCGAAGATTAAAACGCGAGTTTTTGGCTCTTTGTGAACTTACCGTAATTCGGTGGATTTCCGCGCGGGTCATAGCCGAGAGTCTCGAGCATGGGCGCAATCTTGAAAGTAAGAAAAAATATTCACCTATTGCGATAAATGCAATCAATTTAACTTATGAAATCTTTCAAGACGAAATTCAAGCTATATTCAGTGCGCAAACAAAACAAACCTCTGCCATGTTGTTAATGACCTCCTTCGGAAGATCTGCCGCCCACTTTGACAACGCACCGATATTCACCGGCTTTACAACCTGAGGAAAATATGCAAAAAATCAAATCGCGTTGAGAAGACAGCCGTGTTAAGGTAAATGGTCAAGTTTTCTTCATAAAAAATATCCTCACAATCAGATAGGGGTTTGAAAATTGTTAAATAAAACAGCAGGCATACGCATTTACCTGATCACTGCTCGACCCAATGTTCGAAAGTTTGATCTCATTGCCCACGTACTCTTCATGCCGCAACACGGCAGCGTTCCATGGCAGATCGAGGAATCTGAGGATGCGGCGAAGTTGGGGCTCCGGATGAAGAACCAGCTCTTCGTAGCGGACCTAGATAATTATATCTACGAAGACTATTGTAGTCGCATCTCTCTGCCCTCTAGCCATATAAAAGGCGCGATTTCAAGTTAAAGTTTTGGTTCCTTTAACTTTCTACCGTATCTCTCCAAATATGAGCAGGGAATGCGTTGGATAACAAAATGATCCCCTACTCTTGTATATCTTTCTTTAGAGACAAACCTTCAAGCAGTTCTCTCCAATAGCTTCACACTGCTGATTCATGGTCGGTATTATATCGTTCCACATCTCCAAACATTGCTCGGTAGTTGGTCAAATCAAATCCTTTGAGGGGTATCTGAAAGAGTGGCTCATTGGTCGATAATGAAAACGAAAAAGAAGTACAAAATAATGGGTAAAATACAAAAACAATATGTCTATTAAATAAGCACAAAGTAAATAATATTTATTTAAAAGCTAATATGGCGGGAAAAAAAATTGAACGAATAAGTAAGTAACCTTTCTCGTGATAATCGAGTGAACGGTAGCTCGTCCATCCCGAATCATGAAGATGAACTTGGCATTCGGGAAGAGCTCAGAGAGGAAAGAGATGTGCTTGTAGGCTAGTGGATCTTTGTTGCAGAGACGGCGGGCAGGGACATCGTGGCCAGCTATCAGCTCAACCATTTTATATTTTTTAAATTTATTTTTGTATATCCCATACAGCAGAACATACAAATCTTTACTTTTAAATAGTCTTTAAAATTGGTCTGGCGGCAAGTTAAATGGCAATAGTATTTTGGACAATGAAGCAGTTCAACTTTACTTTTAAAAGTCTTTGGCTTTGTTCTAGCGGCAAGTGAATCACAATAATATTTTGGACGATTAAGCAGTTCGTAATTTGCTAGGGCTGCGAATTGGAAAGTAAATCTGTATTTGCACGTTCGTTCGTCGCCTGTTCACCTAGTCCACACGAAAACCACATGGACATATTTCACGAGTATATGACATTTTTGCCATTTGTGATAATTTAGCAATTCTAGAAGTTACAAAAGTGGTAAAGTTAAGCAAAGTAGCAAATAGTTTGGTGTAATAAAAAAAAAAGTGAATCACAATAATATTTTGGACGTTTAAGAAGTTCGTAATATGCTAGGGCTACGAATAATAAGGCAAATCAATATTTGCACGTTCGTAAAACATATTTGTATGTGTGTGAACATTCAAATACATACCTGTAGGATAAAGGAGCTTATCGCCTTACTAAGGACATCATCCGTTATTCCTGCTTGCTGTAACCGATTAATCTCCTGAAAAGTTACAAAGTTACCCAATTTTCATCTGCACAGAAAGAAAGACTCGTCAGTCTTTGTTAAGAACTCGTCTTTGAGGGGAGTTCAAGCTCTTTTGTTGGGATTCAGAATAAATGTCTAATTGGTGTTTTCAATTAGAAAAACGAAACGCACTGACCTTTTGGCTGCGGTGCCATTGATCGTTGTAGTCAAGAATCTCTGGAATCAAACTCGTCTCCTCGCCACAGCGAACATCAGGATGAACATCTAGCATTGCTCTCATCAGGGTTGTCCCAGACCGAGGGACACCGCCTAGGAACGGAGGACGGAAATAGCGTACTTTTTCTTCTGCTCTCAAAACAACTAATTCTTCAAATCATGAAGGATATCTCTGCATGAAATTGCATGCTAACCTATGAAAATTAGCGGCGAATTACGATCTTTGGCGCCGTACGGAGACGGAATGGAAATATCAACCATTGAATTTCGTAACCTGAGATTTAATTACAGTAAAAACATATTGTTTCGGAAATTACTTTAATAAGAATCCTTTTTTAATGCGCCGTGACAAAGGCATAAGGCTCGAGTTGTTTGAAGACCACGAAACCTATGTTCATTTTAACCTGGAATTTTCGCGGAACGATGATACGGTTTTTCCCTCGACACTTTCATCTATTCTTTGAAGAATTTGTCGCTCTGTACTCGCCCTTGTAGCGACATTTGGAGCAAGGAACTTAAAGAAAGAAGAAAAGGCAATAAAAAACTTGTTGTAAAAGTTATAAAGTGCACAGAAAATGAGCATTTTTACCATGATATTTAAATGTTTCAAGAATTCAACGAACATCAGATTCCTGAAGCTGGAGGACAAAAAGGAAAAGACAGATGGTCGCCGAAATAGCACTTATTGTTGTATTCGAGAAGCGTTATGCATCGATGATGCATTCAGATGAGCCAAAAACTCAAGTTTGAATTCGCTCCTTTTGCCTGAAGAAAGGGTGAGAGAGCATCTGTAATTTCTAGAGAAGTTACAGATCAGGAAAAAAATTTGAAATCGATTACGGATATGCTTCTTGCTCCTTTATCTTGAAGACGGAGCAGAAAGAAAAGAAAGAGTTCAGAACAATTAGACGATACCTTCACTTTGGCGCTAAATGGTAAAATGATTCGTCGCACTCGAGCACGTCAAGCAAATATGGTTTCTCAACTCCAACCAAAACTCTCGGTGCAACAAATGGCCGTTAGAATGTACGCAGTTTACTGGCACACTAATCGTCTTATAATTCAGGAATGACAAATTTCGAAATGGGAGAAGTGAACGGCGAATGAAAAAAAAATCTGATTTCTCGTCTCATTGTTTGTCGACACTTGCATTTTTTCTACTGCCCCTTTACGTTTCTGTTCTCTCTCTCTCTCTCTCGTATGTACTCTGCTCAACTACCAAATGGAGCAAATGCTAATTTTGCTCCGGACCACATTTAATTGTTGAATTATTTATTTACCAGAAACTCTTTCATCCGAGACTTTCGAAACTCCAATCGCCATCAGACTACATACTTACAGTCCCGCCCAGGATCTTGGTACCAAGGAGGGGTCGGAGGGGTCGGAGGGGTCCAAATGCATCCTCGGTAATAACTACTTTCCTAGGAAAGAGAAAAATATTTTAAATGGTACGTTGGTTCGCTTATAGAGAACGGATGTTACTGTTGACAAATCGATAATTTCATATCACTTGATAAGAAGTTATCAGTTTTCGCTTATAACAAATTTCATTTCTTATATTTTTAAATGAAATTTCTTCTGTACCATTATTTTGTCTCTACCCACATCCCCAAGTAATAAATTTGAGATTGTATCATTGATAACTGAAATCGTTAAATCAGACCTTATCACGCTTGTTCACTAGCTGAGCAGATTCGCCCAACGATTATGAATCTAGTTATGTAATCAGTTTTCAAATAGAGTGCCCGTTAACAATATATTTTTGATTGTGTGTACTTTCCATGCCTTTATTCAGGATTCCCCACAGTCTTGGACTTTATCAAAAATTTTGGCCCGGTATGATGCGTCCAAATCTAGGTTGCTGCAGTAACATTGAAAATCAGAAATTTAGCGCGCGCAATCTTGTCCTTGGTTTAATACCCAGGTTTGAGGTAGCGAAATAGCACAGGCAGAGAAAAAAAAGAATCCGCCCCCTCGGCCTGAAAAGCCTCCCTGCCCTATTCTTTCTGATGAAAGGTATGGAAAGTACACACAATCAAAAATATATTGTTAACGGGCACTCTATCTGAAAACTGATTACATAACTAGATTCAGAATCGTTGGGCGAATCGGCTCAGCTATTGAACATGCGTGATAAGGTCTGATTTATCGATTTCCTTTATCAATGATACAATCTCTAACTTTATTATTTGGAGATGTGGGTAGAGACAAAATAATGATACATAAGAAATTTCATTTAAAAATATTAGAAATGAAATTTTTTATAAGCGAAAACTGATAACTTTTTATCAAGTGATAAAAAATTATCGATTTTTTAACAGTAACATCCGCTCTCTATAAGCAAACTAACGTACCATTTAAAATATTTTACTCTTTCCTAGGAAAGTAGTTATTACCGAGGATGCATTTGGACCCCTCCGACCCCTCCGACCCCTCCTTGGTACCAAGATCCTGGGCGGGACTGTACATACATATCCGCAGTCGTTTAACAGTTTCCATCCCTTCTTTGTTGGCTAGATGATATCGAAATGAGTTATTAATTGTGAAAAGAAAGAGCCATAGAACAACAATGTTTTCTTCGCAATCGATTCTATAGAAAAAAAAATTAATGCTTAAATATAAGCGAAATTGTATACAATTTCGCTTATATTTAAGCATTAATTTTATCTAATTTTATTGATGTATGAATTGTATTAGTTTAATGTTCGGGAAAGGCACTTTTAACGATTGTCACAAGAAGCCAATTTCCCTCCTGTTAGAAGTTCGAATTTGCGCGAAGAGCTGCCTCTGAATATTGTACATATCTTTGTGTCTTGCAATGTAATTGGCACGATTCGATCGTTTGTCTTAATTATCTCTACAGTTTATAAATTACTTGAAAGAAAAAAAGCTCTAATTATTATCAGTTATTATCCAATCATTAATCATTAATATTTGCTTATGCTTAGCATTCAGTTTCTAATATACAAGATGAAAAAAATCGCTCTTCTTTCTATACCTGCGAAGTGAACAAGAGAGAATCGAAATAATAGGAGATGAACATCTCGACAACTTATATCGTAAAGTAAGGAAAATGAGGTACATATGTACACATTATGCAAGTAAATAAGTAAAGCGATGTAGGCAATTTAGTTTCTCCAATCAAATAATCTCCCATCACCCACCAAGATTCTTCTTGTTTTATTATGGCCGGGCAGACAACAGAGAACCACGGTGGATAAAATTGATGCATAATATATTATCCACCGCCGCACAAGCCCCGTGGTTCTCCGTTGTCTGCCCGGAAATAATACATAATAAGACGCTTATCAAATCAATGAGATGCTTATGAAAAGGAAAAAAAGAGACAATACATATCATGAGGCCAAATGAAGTACACAAATAAAAGTACAGCAATTAAAAGTTATCCAAATTTCGAACAGAGAGATAAGATAAGTGTTGAAGTTCCGTTCGAGACTGAGCGAGCAGAAAAGAGAGAAACACATTGGAAAAGGATTAAAAATGAATATTTATGAGTTCAATAATTAATAATAAAAAAAAATGATCGTATTATTTTTTTGAAAGTGCAAAATAATCTTAAAAGAAGCAACTAAAATAGATTAAATCATCTCCTTAAAAAAAAGGAGATTTTCTGAGCTGCTTCTTACTTTTGAGCGAGAGAGAGACAGTTAGCTGCACATAAAAAATTCATGCAAATAAAAAAAAAATTGCACGCACGAATGAGTGTGCGAAAGCATAATATTTGGGGGTGCGATCTCCTGTAAACCGGCACTTTTCTGTGGGTGATAAGCGGTAAAGAGAAAAGGACTGCGGTGCTCGATTCGTGGCTGGGCTAAAATGTAATGAATACAATGCTGCTAAAAAAAATACGGCCTGACGTGTCCAGGAAGCAGGAGAGAGAAGATAATGGTGTCATTCTCACTGTTCGTCTCTCTCTCTCACTTTCTCACTCTTGCTCTCTTTTCTCTCTTTGCTCTCTTATATCGCTCTATCCCTCTCTATCCCTCTCTATTTCTCTATATTGCTTTCCTTCATATATCTACCTCAAACTCTCTCAATCTCGCTCTCATTCTCTCCAAACCTCTTTCGTGACCATTTCGATGACGAAGGAGCGGCATCTATGTAGACAACGCCAGCGTAGATTCGTCTTGTCATGACGATGGCCGAGAGGCCTTGTGTGCATTTATAACTTTTTAAACATGCCTGCTTAATTTATTATTCATTCTAGACAGCGAGAGAGACACAGAGAGAAAGCCATTCAGCTAGAGAGGTGTATGAAGAGAAGACCATGCGCTTATCGCTTAAATATAATAATGTGGAACAAAATGAGGTCAGTTCGTGCTAAACCCACATGGACGAATCAAATAAATACAAATAAAGCAAAAATGGAATGCATTTACATGTAAACACAAAAGAAATAACATGAAATTAATGATTTGAGGAGATAAAAAATGACAGGATTTGCCCAGAGAGTGAAATCATTCTGCACTGCCTGCCTGCTCTAGTTGTTGAGGAGAGAAAGAGATAAAACTTAAGCGGTGCTTCACAAAACACGGAGGAAGAAGTGGCGATGGACGAAATAGATTTATATTATTTGTGAATGTAGTGAGTTAAAAAGTAGTGCCTGCATTAAAAAAAGTAGAAGACGGCAATAATAGATCGCTCTTCGTCCATCTCTCTCAGTCTCTCTATATTTTTCTGTCATTTCTTTCTTTTGAATTACCATTTGTTGTCTATAATCGCGTCAGGTACAAGGGTATTTACGTAAGAGTTCGCTTGGAAACCAGAAGCATGCCAATGAGCCACTTTTCAAAAAGAATAGTAGAACACAAGGATACGTAACATAAAATGATGAGGCTAAATGGGAAACGAGAATTAAAATAACGCAAATAAAAGTAATGCGATTTGTAGAGCAGAGAGTTTATTTAAACGAGGAGGAGATAGTGAGCGAGCGGAAGAAAAATTAGAGAGAAAAAAGATTAAAAATTAATTAATGGTATTTGAAAATAGACAAATTAAAATAGTTCAATGTAATCATAAACGAATAACAACTGAGGCGCACAATATAAGCGGAAAGAAATATCAATATTGGCATATGTAAACGCAAAAGAAATTACATGATTTATGATTTGCGGAGATTAAAAATGAAAATATTTGCCCAGAGGGTGTAATCATTCTGCACTGTCAGCCCGCCCTAATTGTTGAGGAGAGAAAGAGATAAAACATGAGCGCTATTCGTCATGCATTGACAGCATAAATGATCAACGTTAGCCTGGGTAATTGATAATGAATGGAAAAAAAGTCAACCTCTAAAAATGTTCAAATACATATGAAATATATCTGTAAATTGGCTTTCAATTGGCCACTTTCTCTCTCACTATTTATCTTTCTCTCTCCCTCCTTTCTCTCTTCTTTCTCTCTCTCCCTCTTTCATACCTTCTGTCTTTTCTCTCCTTTTTGTATCACCATTTGTTTCCTGCTATTGCATCAGTGACAAGGCAGTTTCATTACAATTGGCCAACAGTAGTATGTTCAGACTGACGAGTTCACTTCAGCCAACGTACTTTCATACATTCAACTTATTTATTCGTCCTCTTTATTAGAACCACTCATATCAGTACCCCCCCTGAAGAAAGCATTGAAAAGAGTACCCCTCTCTCTAATTGAAGCCCTCGCCTATTACCTCTCCAACCTTACCATTAAGTAGCAAAAATGATTCTCTTATTTAAAGTTATGCTTACTACGAAGGTGGTTAATGAAAGGCCACAAATTTTTGTCGAATGGTTACCTATCAGCATTTTATTGCAGCATCGAAACAACGATAGCAGATTCGTCGATTGACACGAAGTCATTGAAAGAATAGAGCAGATCGAAGAGAATATCGCGCCAAGGGCAAGTTAGGCGATTTTTAATAAGGATTAGTAATTATGATCGAAATTGAAAATACTGTGATTTTATACACACATACAATGCATTTCCGTGATTTCTCAATTCTGATATTCCTTCCGGACGTTTCTTGGATAAGCAATTTTCGAGTGCATTCTTATCATAAAAATAAATTTAGCATTTTCCTACTCATGATTTGACTTTGGCATCTGCTTCGAAACAAACGATGGTGGGGTAAACGAATGAATTTTTTTTTACAAATTTCATTTTGCCTTATGCACTGAAGTTAGTCTGTCAATTCAAGCTCTTTCAGCCAAAAAATAAATTACCAATATACACTTTTACTGTTAAAATTAATCCTATAAATATTACTTTAAAAAAAGATCGTTGCTGTAGAAGATGCATATGTAATATCCCTTTTTCAAGGGGATATTACATATGCATCTTCTGCAGAGCCCATCTTGAATGACAATGATTTCACCGAATGCCAATCCGAAGGGAAGCAGCAATGGATGGTGGTTTAAAGAGCGAGGCGCTGAATATGATGAGACTGTGGAGCCTCCGCTTCGATTGCGCTTCGACTTTGGTTAGGAGATAATTATGTTCGAAAACAAATGATTGTTTTTAGAGATTTAATTACAGTAAAAACATATTGTTTCGGAAATTACTTTAATAAGAATCCTTTTTTAATGCGCCGTGACAAAGGCATAAGGCTCGAGTTGTTTGAAGACCACGAAACCTATGTTCATTTTAACCTGGAATTTTCGCGGAACGATGATACGGTTTTTCCCTCGACACTTTCATCTATTCTTTGAAGAATTTGTCGCTCTGTACTCGCCCTTGTAGCGACATTTGGAGCAAGGAACTTAAAGAAAGAAGAAAAGGCAATAAAAAACTTGTTGTAAAAGTTATAAAGTGCACAGAAAATGAGCATTTTTACCATGATATTTAAATGTTTCAAGAATTCAACGAACATCAGATTCCTGAAGCTGGAGGACAAAAAGGAAAAGACAGATGGTCGCCGAAATAGCACTTATTGTTGTATTCGAGAAGCGTTATGCATCGATGATGCATTCAGATGAGCCAAAAACTCAAGTTTGAATTCGCTCCTTTTGCCTGAAGAAAGGGTGAGAGAGCATCTGTAATTTCTAGAGAAGTTACAGATCAGGAAAAAAATTTGAAATCGATTACGGATATGCTTCTTGCTCCTTTATCTTGAAGACGGAGCAGAAAGAAAAGAAAGAGTTCAGAACAATTAGACGATACCTTCACTTTGGCGCTAAATGGTAAAATGATTCGTCGCACTCGAGCACGTCAAGCAAATATGGTTTCTCAACTCCAACCAAAACTCTCGGTGCAACAAATGGCCGTTAGAATGTACGCAGTTTACTGGCACACTAATCGTCTTATAATTCAGGAATGACAAATTTCGAAATGGGAGAAGTGAACGGCGAATGAAAAAAAAATCTGATTTCTCGTCTCATTGTTTGTCGACACTTGCATTTTTTCTACTGCCCCTTTACGTTTCTGTTCTCTCTCTCTCTCTCTCGTATGTACTCTGCTCAACTACCAAATGGAGCAAATGCTAATTTTGCTCCGGACCACATTTAATTGTTGAATTATTTATTTACCAGAAACTCTTTCATCCGAGACTTTCGAAACTCCAATCGCCATCAGACTACATACTTACAGTCCCGCCCAGGATCTTGGTACCAAGGAGGGGTCGGAGGGGTCGGAGGGGTCCAAATGCATCCTCGGTAATAACTACTTTCCTAGGAAAGAGAAAAATATTTTAAATGGTACGTTGGTTCGCTTATAGAGAACGGATGTTACTGTTGACAAATCGATAATTTCATATCACTTGATAAGAAGTTATCAGTTTTCGCTTATAACAAATTTCATTTCTTATATTTTTAAATGAAATTTCTTCTGTACCATTATTTTGTCTCTACCCACATCCCCAAGTAATAAATTTGAGATTGTATCATTGATAACTGAAATCGTTAAATCAGACCTTATCACGCTTGTTCACTAGCTGAGCAGATTCGCCCAACGATTATGAATCTAGTTATGTAATCAGTTTTCAAATAGAGTGCCCGTTAACAATATATTTTTGATTGTGTGTACTTTCCATGCCTTTATTCAGGATTCCCCACAGTCTTGGACTTTATCAAAAATTTTGGCCCGGTATGATGCGTCCAAATCTAGGTTGCTGCAGTAACATTGAAAATCAGAAATTTAGCGCGCGCAATCTTGTCCTTGGTTTAATACCCAGGTTTGAGGTAGCGAAATAGCACAGGCAGAGAAAAAAAAGAATCCGCCCCCTCGGCCTGAAAAGCCTCCCTGCCCTATTCTTTCTGATGAAAGGTATGGAAAGTACACACAATCAAAAATATATTGTTAACGGGCACTCTATCTGAAAACTGATTACATAACTAGATTCAGAATCGTTGGGCGAATCGGCTCAGCTATTGAACATGCGTGATAAGGTCTGATTTATCGATTTCCTTTATCAATGATACAATCTCTAACTTTATTATTTGGAGATGTGGGTAGAGACAAAATAATGATACATAAGAAATTTCATTTAAAAATATTAGAAATGAAATTTTTTATAAGCGAAAACTGATAACTTTTTATCAAGTGATAAAAAATTATCGATTTTTTAACAGTAACATCCGCTCTCTATAAGCAAACTAACGTACCATTTAAAATATTTTACTCTTTCCTAGGAAAGTAGTTATTACCGAGGATGCATTTGGACCCCTCCGACCCCTCCGACCCCTCCTTGGTACCAAGATCCTGGGCGGGACTGTACATACATATCCGCAGTCGTTTAACAGTTTCCATCCCTTCTTTGTTGGCTAGATGATATCGAAATGAGTTATTAATTGTGAAAAGAAAGAGCCATAGAACAACAATGTTTTCTTCGCAATCGATTCTATAGAAAAAAAAATTAATGCTTAAATATAAGCGAAATTGTATACAATTTCGCTTATATTTAAGCATTAATTTTATCTAATTTTATTGATGTATGAATTGTATTAGTTTAATGTTCGGGAAAGGCACTTTTAACGATTGTCACAAGAAGCCAATTTCCCTCCTGTTAGAAGTTCGAATTTGCGCGAAGAGCTGCCTCTGAATATTGTACATATCTTTGTGTCTTGCAATGTAATTGGCACGATTCGATCGTTTGTCTTAATTATCTCTACAGTTTATAAATTACTTGAAAGAAAAAAAGCTCTAATTATTATCAGTTATTATCCAATCATTAATCATTAATATTTGCTTATGCTTAGCATTCAGTTTCTAATATACAAGATGAAAAAAATCGCTCTTCTTTCTATACCTGCGAAGTGAACAAGAGAGAATCGAAATAATAGGAGATGAACATCTCGACAACTTATATCGTAAAGTAAGGAAAATGAGGTACATATGTACACATTATGCAAGTAAATAAGTAAAGCGATGTAGGCAATTTAGTTTCTCCAATCAAATAATCTCCCATCACCCACCAAGATTCTTCTTGTTTTATTATGGCCGGGCAGACAACAGAGAACCACGGTGGATAAAATTGATGCATAATATATTATCCACCGCCGCACAAGCCCCGTGGTTCTCCGTTGTCTGCCCGGAAATAATACATAATAAGACGCTTATCAAATCAATGAGATGCTTATGAAAAGGAAAAAAAGAGACAATACATATCATGAGGCCAAATGAAGTACACAAATAAAAGTACAGCAATTAAAAGTTATCCAAATTTCGAACAGAGAGATAAGATAAGTGTTGAAGTTCCGTTCGAGACTGAGCGAGCAGAAAAGAGAGAAACACATTGGAAAAGGATTAAAAATGAATATTTATGAGTTCAATAATTAATAATAAAAAAAAATGATCGTATTATTTTTTTGAAAGTGCAAAATAATCTTAAAAGAAGCAACTAAAATAGATTAAATCATCTCCTTAAAAAAAAGGAGATTTTCTGAGCTGCTTCTTACTTTTGAGCGAGAGAGAGACAGTTAGCTGCACATAAAAAATTCATGCAAATAAAAAAAAAATTGCACGCACGAATGAGTGTGCGAAAGCATAATATTTGGGGTGCGATCTCCTGTAAACCGGCACTTTTCTGTGGGTGATAAGCGGTAAAGAGAAAAGGACTGCGGTGCTCGATTCGTGGCTGGGCTAAAATGTAATGAATACAATGCTGCTAAAAAAAATACGGCCTGACGTGTCCAGGAAGCAGGAGAGAGAAGATAATGGTGTCATTCTCACTGTTCGTCTCTCTCTCTCACTTTCTCACTCTTGCTCTCTTTTCTCTCTTTGCTCTCTTATATCGCTCTATCCCTCTCTATCCCTCTCTATTTCTCTATATTGCTTTCCTTCATATATCTACCTCAAACTCTCTCAATCTCGCTCTCATTCTCTCCAAACCTCTTTCGTGACCATTTCGATGACGAAGGAGCGGCATCTATGTAGACAACGCCAGCGTAGATTCGTCTTGTCATGACGATGGCCGAGAGGCCTTGTGTGCATTTATAACTTTTTAAACATGCCTGCTTAATTTATTATTCATTCTAGACAGCGAGAGAGACACAGAGAGAAAGCCATTCAGCTAGAGAGGTGTATGAAGAGAAGACCATGCGCTTATCGCTTAAATATAATAATGTGGAACAAAATGAGGTCAGTTCGTGCTAAACCCACATGGACGAATCAAATAAATACAAATAAAGCAAAAATGGAATGCATTTACATGTAAACACAAAAGAAATAACATGAAATTAATGATTTGAGGAGATAAAAAATGACAGGATTTGCCCAGAGAGTGAAATCATTCTGCACTGCCTGCCTGCTCTAGTTGTTGAGGAGAGAAAGAGATAAAACTTAAGCGGTGCTTCACAAAACACGGAGGAAGAAGTGGCGATGGACGAAATAGATTTATATTATTTGTGAATGTAGTGAGTTAAAAAGTAGTGCCTGCATTAAAAAAAGTAGAAGACGGCAATAATAGATCGCTCTTCGTCCATCTCTCTCAGTCTCTCTATATTTTTCTGTCATTTCTTTCTTTTGAATTACCATTTGTTGTCTATAATCGCGTCAGGTACAAGGGTATTTACGTAAGAGTTCGCTTGGAAACCAGAAGCATGCCAATGAGCCACTTTTCAAAAAGAATAGTAGAACACAAGGATACGTAACATAAAATGATGAGGCTAAATGGGAAACGAGAATTAAAATAACGCAAATAAAAGTAATGCGATTTGTAGAGCAGAGAGTTTATTTAAACGAGGAGGAGATAGTGAGCGAGCGGAAGAAAAATTAGAGAGAAAAAAGATTAAAAATTAATTAATGGTATTTGAAAATAGACAAATTAAAATAGTTCAATGTAATCATAAACGAATAACAACTGAGGCGCACAATATAAGCGGAAAGAAATATCAATATTGGCATATGTAAACGCAAAAGAAATTACATGATTTATGATTTGCGGAGATTAAAAATGAAAATATTTGCCCAGAGGGTGTAATCATTCTGCACTGTCAGCCCGCCCTAATTGTTGAGGAGAGAAAGAGATAAAACATGAGCGCTATTCGTCATGCATTGACAGCATAAATGATCAACGTTAGCCTGGGTAATTGATAATGAATGGAAAAAAAGTCAACCTCTAAAAATGTTCAAATACATATGAAATATATCTGTAAATTGGCTTTCAATTGGCCACTTTCTCTCTCACTATTTATCTTTCTCTCTCCCTCCTTTCTCTCTTCTTTCTCTCTCTCCCTCTTTCATACCTTCTGTCTTTTCTCTCCTTTTTGTATCACCATTTGTTTCCTGCTATTGCATCAGTGACAAGGCAGTTTCATTACAATTGGCCAACAGTAGTATGTTCAGACTGACGAGTTCACTTCAGCCAACGTACTTTCATACATTCAACTTATTTATTCGTCCTCTTTATTAGAACCACTCATATCAGTACCCCCCCTGAAGAAAGCATTGAAAAGAGTACCCCTCTCTCTAATTGAAGCCCTCGCCTATTACCTCTCCAACCTTACCATTAAGTAGCAAAAATGATTCTCTTATTTAAAGTTGTGCTTACTACGAAGGTGGTTAATGAAAGGCCACAAATTTTTGTCGAATGGTTACCTATCAGCATTTTATTGCAGCATCGAAACAACGATAGCAGATTCGTCGATTGACACGAAGTCATTGAAAGAATAGAGCAGATCGAAGAGAATATCGCGCCAAGGGCAAGTTAGGCGATTTTTAATAAGGATTAGTAATTATGATCGAAATTGAAAATACTGTGATTTTATACACACATACAATGCATTTCCGTGATTTCTCAATTCTGATATTCCTTCCGGACGTTTCTTGGATAAGCAATTTTCGAGTGCATTCTTATCATAAAAATAAATTTAGCATTTTCCTACTCATGATTTGACTTTGGCATCTGCTTCGAAACAAACGATGGTGGGGTAAACGAATGAATTTTTTTTTACAAATTTCATTTTGCCTTATGCACTGAAGTTAGTCTGTCAATTCAAGCTCTTTCAGCCAAAAAATAAATTACCAATATACACTTTTACTGTTAAAATTAATCCTATAAATATTACTTTAAAAAAAGATCGTTGCTGTAGAAGATGCATATGTAATATCCCTTTTTCAAGGGGGATATTACATATGCATCTTCTGCAGAGCCCATCTTGAATGACAATGATTTCACCGAATGCCAATCCGAAGGGAAGCAGCAATGGATGGTGGTTTAAAGAGCGAGGCGCTGAATATGATGAGACTGTGGAGCCTCCGCTTCGATTGCGCTTCGACTTTGGTTAGGAGATAATTATGTTCGAAAACAAATGATTGTTTTTATGATCTGATCACATTGAGCCACGAAGAAAGGTTGAAAAGTTTGGTTGTTTTCGTCTTCTTTGCAACGAAGGAAGACGACAACTTGAGTGTCTGTCAACCTTGGAACGGCCATTCGTCATTCGCATTCTCTTGTGGAAAAGCGTTTTGTGTCGAACGGCTTGACAGATTAGAAATCATTTAGTTGCGCAATGCATGACATATTGGCACGAGACAAATTCTTTCGTTTTTCGATCTTCAAGGCTCGCATTATAAAGTAGCTTCTGTTTGCATGGTCCTCAATGGTCCCGGGCAAGCTTCGCTTTTTGACAAATCGTAAGGCACCTCGAGCTGCTTGTTCGGTAATACTATTTCTTGATGACTAATGCAGCACTTTATAGAGATCCCAAAAATTTGTTCCAAAAATAATGCAATTATTGATTAATGAATCGCAGCACGGATTCTGGTGGAGTTTCGTCCGAGTTCTATGACGTGAGTCACTGCATGTTCGAGGCATGCTAATTAGGCTTGATAAATAGCAAATTTTCAGAAACTTTATGAGTTTATTAAAGTTTGCATTTTTAAATTGTTCTATGTCAATCCTTGGAGAATAGTTTGATAATGAATCGTAATTTACTTCGACAGCTTATTCGTCCAGGTGGTTTTAGAATGCACTGACAGCATAAATGATTAAAGTTCAATTGGTTCTTTGAAGTCGCGCCTGCGAATAATTATCTTTCTAAGCAACTGTTTCGTTGCAGTTTCGGTACGGGTTGTGATGGTCATAGGGAGCCAGATGGAGAGATTGGAGCGCGAATAGAGACAGAGATTAAGAGGGAGAGAAAGAGAGGGAGAGGGAGAGATTGAGAGAAAGAGAGAGAGAGATAAATATGGCATGATCTCGTTCTTCGCGTCAATGTTTGTAACACTGAAGATCGTTAATTATAGTTAGCAAGTAAACATATTACTGGGACACTTTTATTAATAATTTCGCAGATGGAATTGAAAATGGCTGACGGCGATTTCAATGACGAGAGTTCGCTCCACTGCATGTACTAGATGTGACAATTAGGCTTTATCAATAGCATTTTAAGAGATATTAAAATTTCTATTGTTAAAATTTTTAGTGTCTATCTTTAGGGAATATTTTATTATTGAAGATAAACACTACACATGTGTACATAGATTGTTGCTATTGCGCAATATACAGTCCCGCCCAGGATCTTGGTACCAAAGATGCGTCGGACGCATCGGACGCATCCAAATGCATCCTCGTTAATAACAATTTTCCTTGGAAAGACTAAAATATTTTAACTGGTACATTGGTTTGCTTATAGAGAACGGATGCTACTGATAAAAAATCGATAATTTCTAATCATTTGATAAGAAGTTATCAGTTTTTGCTTATAAAAAATTTTATTTCTTATATTTTTCAATTAAATTTCTCCTGTACCATTATTTTGTCTCTACCCACTTCCCCAAATAATAAAATTAGGGATTGTATCATTGATAACGGAAATCGATAAATGAGACCTTATCACTCATGTTCATTAGCTGATAAGATTCGCCTAACGATTCTGAATCTAAGTATGTAATCAGTTTTTCAAAATAAAGTGCCGGCTAACAATATATTTTTGTTTGTGTGCACTTTGCAAGTCTTTCTTTAGAAAGAACAGGGCAGGGATGCTTCTCAAGCCGAGGGGGCGGGGCCTAACCCTTTTTTTCTCTGCCTGTGATATTTCGCTACCTCAAACTTGGGTAATTAAACCGAAGACAAAAAGGAGGTTCAATGCTACTGCAGCAACCTAGATTTGGACTCATCATACCGGGCCAAAATTTTGACAAAGACCAAGACCATGGGAATCCTGAAGAAAGAAATGCGAATACACACAAACAAAAATATATTGTTAGCCGGCACTTTATTTTGAAAAACTGATTACATAGTTAGATTCAGAATCGTTAGGCGAATCTTCTCCGCTAATGAAAATGAGTGATATGGTCTCATTTATCGATTTCCGTTATCAATGATTCAATCTCTAATGTTATTCTTGGGGATGTGGGTAGAGACAAAATAATGGTACAGGAGAAAATACATTGAAAAATATAAGAAAGGAAATTTTTTATAAGCAAAAACTGATAACTTCTTATCAAATGATTAGGAATTAGCGATTTGTTATCAGTAGCATCCGTTCTCTATATGCAAACTAATGTACCAGTTAAAATATTTTAGTCTTTCCTAGGAAAATAGTTATCAACGAGGATGCATTTGGATGCGTCCGATGCGTCCGACGCATCCATGGTACCAAGATCCTGGGCGGGACTGTATTTCGACAGCTTATTCATCCTGGTGTTTTCAGAATGCACTCGGGACATAAATGAGCTGCGTTAGCACGCGTTATTGATGTTAGGGTAGCTCATATAAAATCAAATCAAATACCGTTATAAACATGAATCACAATACACAGAGATAACTTAAAATCTCGAGGCTGAATGAAATACAAGAATCAAAGTAAAACATCAAAATAGTGCAAATGTCGACCAGAATAAGTGACAATGAGCGAGAGAGAGAAAAACAGTAAAATATTTCAATAAAAGAAGAAAATTTTTAAAAGATTTTCAAAGAAACTTTTTAAGTCGGAAGAGAGAGACAATATGCTTAGCTCTTCACAGGATGCCGGACGAATAGAGGTTGGTACCAGAAAAAATTATTTTGAAAGGAAATGTAATTTTTCTTTTAAAATATACAAAAAAATGACTAAAATATGATTGAATACTTTTAAGATAGCTTATAGAAAGGAAGAGGGAGGGAGAGCGGATGATGTATGTACCTATGTAGTAATTACTATACCGCATACTCCATCACGGGTGCGGCTCCTTGTTTTCATAAATTGCGACTGTTGAAAATAAAATATTTATTACTCCGCTCTTTGTTCTCTCAATTTGACATATGATACTACACAAGCGGTCTAAAAAAATACATTTACTTCTAAAATCGTTTTTCTTTTGTTGTCTCTGAGCAAACTGTATTTGCTAGGCATGACCGTCCAGTGACGAAAAAGAAACACAAATAAAAGTAATGCAAATGTCGACCAGAGAGATTAAATAAATGAGAAAGCTGCGTGTGACTGACAAGGGAAGCCTCTTTCCATAACCCAGCCAATCCTGATCCAAGTAAGTTTCCTATGTAGTCCTTCTCGAAAGATGTGTACTAAACTATATTAAAACTGCGCTCGTCGCATTTGCGATTTTATATGAATTTTTTAAAAATGAGTAAAATTTACATACGAAATGCTCGAACTTTATCAGTCGTGGTTTTGACTCTACAAACGTGGCGTTGGCAGCGTAGTGGGTTGCGCTCCCGCCCTCAATTTTCGAGGTCTGGGTTCGATCCCCTTTGGTGACGAATTTTTTGCTGCTACTGTTTTGTTTACAGGGATAATAAAGGGCACTCTAAAAGGTATTTTTAAGCGATTTTGAGTGTATTATAATACTTTTGCGATGTACTCTATAAGAAAAATTTTCGGCAATATCTTACTTCTCCAAGATTTGCGATCCGAAAGAGGCCGTCCCAAATAGGGAAAATTTTTCCGAAAAAAATTTTTTGTTGAAACTTTCCCCAGGGAGTTATATGATGCCAGGAAACCGAATCTGAAATTCGTTTTGCTCGAATTTGCCGTTTCCAAGAGTTACAGCAGGTTTTCCAAGAGTTACAGCAGGTTTTTTATAATAAAGTTTTGCATACACTCTAAATCGCTTAAAAATACCTTTTAGAGTGCCCTTTATTATCCCTGTAAACAAACAGTAGCAGCAAAATATTCGTCACCAAAGGGGATCGAACCCAGACCTCGAAAATTGAAGGCGGGAGCGCAACCCACTACGCTGCCAACGCCACGTTTGTAGAGTCAAAACCACGACTGATAAAGTTCGAGCATTTCGTATGTAAATTTTACTCATTTTTAAAAAATTCATATAAAATCGCAAATGCGACGAGCGCAGTTTTAAAATAGTTTAGTACACATCTTTCGAGAAGGACTACTTAGGAAACTTACTTCGATCAGGATTGGCTGGGTTATGGAAAGAGGCTTCCCTCGTGAGTGAGCGCGGAAGAGACAGAAAGACATTAAAAGATTTCAGCAAAAAAATCTCACTCTCTCTCTCTATCGTTCCCAATTATTAGCGAGAGAGAGAAAGTTAGCTGCACATAAATAAAATCCATGCAAATTAAAAAAAGAGAGTGCGAACGGCCACGGCAATTTAAATTCTCACATAATATTTGGGTATGCGATCTCCTGTAAACCGAAGCTTTTCTGTGGCTGATACGAGATAAAACGAGAGAGGGACAAAAGACTCCTCGATCCTCTGTTCGTGTCATTGTCAGACAAAAATGTACTGCATACAATACAGCTGAAAAAATACGGCCTGACGTTCCTGGGGAGCAATAGAGAGAAGATATTGGTGTCATTCTCTCTATCCGTCTCTCTCTCTCTCTCCGATGCAACGATGTAAAATTGTACCCGTAAAATAATTCTGGACTCTCTCTAAAACGCGGATATCTTTTAACAAAAAGTATTTTTCATCTTTTCAAGTTCTTTTCATCTCAGCGATCACTTAATAAATAGTAATATTAAATATAAGTCTTTTTTATTTATTACTCATGGTCAGCTAAATATGCTAGCAAAATGTGCAGTTTGAAGAAGAAGATGGTTCAACTCGAAGATGCATATATTGCTTTTTCAATCTTTTCCTTTTTGGATAGTTTTTCTATAACTGCAGAGATTGCCTTGAATGACGATGATTTCAGTGAAACCTTTTCCCGGGCAGAGAGCAGTGGATGGTGATTTAAACAGCAGCTAGCTGAATTTAATAATGGCGGCATCGGTATTTTCTGTTGCTAAGGGAGAAATAAATTCGAGACTACACATTTATTTATTATCACTCATGTTACCACGTTAACTGATCAACAAAGGTCCAAAATTTTCGTTGATTTATTTATTTTTAATTTTTTTTTTTTGAATGAAGGGAGCCACTTTTGACTCTATGCCGGAGCCTGCTGTCGCGTTTTCAACGGCCGTCACTGATTAGCACTCTTCAGAAACAAAATTATTTATTATTTATTTTCTGATTACTGTTATCATTGCAGAGATGGCCTTGAACGACAAATATTTCGCTGATTGCTAATCCATTGGCAAAGAGCTGGCGGTTTAGTGAATCATGCGCTGAATATGATGACATGGCGGCGCTTCCGCTTCAGTTTTATCGCCATTTAAAGAATTACATTCGAAACTATACGTTTATGTTTTATAATTAATCTTACCACATTAACATACGAGGAAACATTCAAAGCACGCATTCCGATTTATTGTAAGGCAACTCGGGCTTTACAAAGATAAAAATACGAATAAAAAACCGAAATAGAAAAACGAAAACCCAACCACAACCAAAAGCGTGAAATGAAATTCAAGAATAAAAGTGCTGCAAATATCCAGCAGAGAGATTAGATAAGAGGTGAGGAAGTTCCTGTTCGTGCGAAAGAGATAGAAACGCAGTTTAAAATGATTAAAAATGAATTAAAGAGAGAGGGGAGGGGAGGGACGGAGAGAGAAACCAAAAAAAGGATAGTTGAGAGATACAAGAGGAAAATTAATCTTATTTTATCGCATGGAACCAACAACAATCCAGGAGTGATGCTTGAATGAAAACGGCTACTTTAATAACTACCAAATGAATGAATTGATTTAATTATTGACTAATCTAGCGCAGCGCGAATTCTGGTGGAATTTCATATGCGCCGAGAAGCTGATGGCGAAAGTCTACTCCACTTCATTTATGAAGTGTGGTAATTATGCCTTATCAACAGCAATTTTCAGATATTTTAGAAGTACATATATTGAAACATATATCATTACATTTTTTGAATGTCAATCTTTGCCGATTCTTTTGTTAGGGAAGAAAAAACTACATATATGTATACAGATTCTCAATATTGCGCAATTTGCTCGTCCTGGTGGTTTTAGCATGCATTGACAGTATAAATGAGCAATGTTAGACAGCTTAGTTGGTACCAAGGGCAGTCGCGAAAATAATAATCTCTCTCCAACAGTCAATACTTGTCTCTATTTTTGTCTCATTCTCTCTGTCTCTCTCTCTCTCTTTCTTTCGTTCCATGTCTATCTTTCTTTCTTTCATTCTTTCGTTGTCTCTCTATCTTGCGCTCTTTCTTTCCTTCTCTCTATCTCTCTGTCGCGAGAATTGAAAAAAAATTTCTTCTCAAAGGTCGGCTCCACCCGACGAAAGCCACGGCACGGATTGTCAAGACGGAACGGCACGGACTGAATCAGGGATAAAGATAATTGTCGTTACCCTAAATCAGCCGTGCTATTATTCTTGAGAAGGCCAAATTTTCACGAAGGTGAAAGAGAAACAGAAAAAGAGAAAGAGAAAGAGTGCCAATTCAGCATACAAAAGAGTTTGTGCCGAGCGGCTTGACAGATTTGAAATCGTTTTGTTGCGTGGTGCAGACATACGAATAAAAAAAGCGGAAAAAACCCCATGATTAGAATAATATTATTAAAAATAAAGATACTTCTTTTGTGAGCTGATGATGGCGTGCGCGTAAGCGTGACGTTTTGTTTCCAAGCCATCACGTCCTTCAACGAGATCACAGAGGAAAAAGGTCAAAGAGCGGAAGAAAAATTGAGAAAGAAAGATCAACCGAGTCAAAAAATGAGAACAGAGATAGGGAGAAATATTGACAGATCGAGAGAAGAGAACATATGAGAGAAATACAAAGTAAAAGTGGAACTCTGTCGAAACTGCGGTCGAGTCAAATGGTTGTTGGTAATTACGCTTGACGAGTGAGAGAGAGAGATAGAGGGAGGGGGAAATTAAGAATGCGAGATATAGAAATGGACAGAGACAGAGGGAGACGAGAGATAGAGACCGAAAGGATACAATAAACAAGAAACGATACGAACGAATTATAAAACAAGCAAAAAAGAAGATTTCCTGAATAAATTCTAAAGCGGTGAGCGAAAGAGAGAAAAAAAATTGCAGCAAATAACAAAAATTCATGCAATTGTAAATGACTTCTCCACGGGTTTGATGAAATAAAATTTAACAAAAAAAACATAACTTCTGGAGGAAGTATAGTTCTTTTTAAATATACGTAAAATACATTAATAAAATGCGACTAAATACATTTACGTGAGAATAGTTTTCACAATATTCGGCAAAATAAAAATTTGAGTTAAATTGATCCTAATAGGTATGTCAACTTCATTTATTCGCTCAAGCCCATCTCGTAGTATTGGCGCCGGTGGTTTTATTCACTCCAATTGTAATTTATGAAAAGAAGTAGGAGGTCGGATGATACGTAGACGATCGCGTAGAACAATCAAAAATTATAACGACTGTGATAATGAATTATGCCAACAACTTTGTATATGACAATCATTTCACATTCATCCAACACAACATGCATGTTTTGTAGTGTTGATTTTGGGCCAGAAGATTGTTTATATACGCAACAGGCTCTACAAACAGTAGCTGATCAAGCTGATCTAGAACGCTTTGCATACGTGTCGCAGAAACCTCATATTCTCTCTTATTACCTTCACCTTTATTAGAACGCTTCTGAAATCAACTCAACCCTGAAGTAGGCATTAAATAGTAGTTTCTTCATCTAAAAGAAATCAAGTAATTCTGATAGTAGTCTCTACTCTCTTATTTAAAATTTAACGTATTATAAAGCTGGTTAATGAGAATTTAATGGTGGAAAAGCCTTTGATAGCTGGCAAATCAACAATTTTATCCTAAAACCCGGGTTCAACACGTCGATAACAGGATACGATTCTTTCAGTTTTATTATGGCCTGGCGGACGGGAGAGAACCATGGGAGCAACCACTGCGCTTCTTTCCACTGCGTTTTGTTCATACACACAGAACGAAACGCGTCGGCAGTTACATTTAATGCATACTAAGGAGGTAATAATACATTATAAAGCGCTTATGATGAAAAAGTCACAATACACAAAAATAACAACCGTGTGGGTAATCTAACTGTGAAGAAAGAAAGAAAGAAAGAAAGAAAGAAAGAAGAAAGAAAGAAAGAAAGAAAGAAAGAAAGAAAGAAAGAAAGAAAGAAAGAAAGAAAGAAAGAAAGAAAGAAAGAAAGAAAGAAAGAAAGAAAGAAAGAAAGAAAGAAAGAAGAAAGAAAGAAAGAAAGAAAGAAAGAAAGAAAGAAAGAAAGAAAGAAAGAAAGAAAGAAAGAAAGAAAGAAAGAAAGAAAGAAAGAAAGAAAGAAAGAAAGAAAGAAAGAAAGAAAGAAAGAAAGAAAGAAAGAAAGAAAGAAAGAAAGAAAGAAAGAAAGAAAGAAAGAAAGAAAGAAAGAAAGAAAGAAAGAAAGAAAGAAAGAAAGAAAGAAAGAAAGAAAGAAAGAAAGAAAGAAAGAAAGAAAGAAAGAAAGAAAGAAAGAAAGAAAGAAAGAAAGAAAGAAAGAAAGAAAGAAAGAAAGAAAGAAAGAAAGAAAGAAAGAAAGAAAGAAAGAAAGAAAGAAAGAAAGAAAGAAAGAAAGAAAGAAAGAAAGAAAGAAAGAAAGAAAGAAAGAAAGAAAGAAAGAAAGAAAGAAAGAAAGAAAGAAAGAAAGAAAGAAAGAAAGAAAGAAAGAAAGAAAGAAAGAAAGAAAGAAAGAAAGAAAGAAAGAAAGAAAGAAAGAAAGAAAGAAAGAAAGAAAGAAAGAAAGAAAGAAAGAAAGAAAGAAAGAAAGAAAGAAAGAAAGAAAGAAAGAAAGAAAGAAAGAAAGAAAGAAAGAAAGAAAGAAAGAAAGAAAGAAAGAAAGAAAGAAAGAAAGAAAGAAAGAAAGAAAGAAAGAAAGAAAGAAAGAAAGAAAGAAAGAAAGAAAGAAAGAAAGAAAGAAAGAAAGAAAGAAAGAAAGAAAGAAAGAAAGAAAGAAAGAAAGAAAGAAAGAAAGAAAGAAAGAAAGAAAGAAAGAAAGAAAGAAAGAAAGAAAGAAAGAAAGAAAGAAAGAAAGAAAGAAAGAAAGAAAAAGAAAGAAAGAAAGAAAGAAAGAAAGAAAGAAAGAAAGAAAGAAAGAAAGAAAGAAAGAAAGAAAGAAAGAAAGAAAGAAAGAAAGAAAGAAAGAAAGAAAGAAAGAAAGAAAGAAAGAAAGAAAGAAAGAAAGAAAGAAAGAAAAAAGAAAGAAAGAAAGAAAGAAAGAAAGAAAGAAAGAAAGAAAGAAAGAAAGAAAGAAAGAAAGAAAGAAAGAAAGAAAGAAAGAAAGAAAGAAAGAAAGAAAGAAAGAAAGAAAGAAAGAAAGAAAGAAAGAAAGAAAGAAAGAAAGAAAGAAAGAAAGAAAGAAAGAAAGAAAGAAAGAAAGAAAGAAAGAAAGAAAGAAAGAAAGAAAGAAAGAAAGAAAGAAAGAAAGAAAGAAAGAAAGAAAGAAAGAAAGAAAGAAAGAAAGAAAGAAAGAAAGAAAGAAAGAAAGAAAGAAAGAAAGAAAGAAAGAAAGAAAGAAAGAAAGAAAGAAAGAAAGAAAGAAAGAAAGAAAGAAAGAAAGAAAGAAAGAAAAAGAAAAAAAGAAAGAAAGAAAGAAAGAAAGAAAGAAAGAAAGAAAGAAAGAAAGAAAGAAAGAAAGAAAGAAAGAAAGAAAAACAAAGAATGTCTATCGCAAATTACTACGTATTCGAAAGCCAAAATATTTTAAGTATAAAAAATTAATATAAAATTCAAAAACTAACAGACTTATGTATTTATACAGCAGCACAAGCCTTCCATATCGTGCGGATCGAGGAGAATGTTCTTGAATTGTTCATGATAATTCGATGATTTTTGTGCATACTATGAGGATATTTCACGAAAAAATTTTCTAGTAGATATATTTCAAGCGTACTAAAATAAACCTTCACCCAGAGAGAGAGAGACAGAGAGAGAGAGAGATAGCGATAGAGAGTGCGAGAGAGAGCGAAAGACAGAGGAAGCAAAAGACTCAAGAGACGGAGACGGAGCGAGCATAAAGAGCGAGAGCAAAGAGCTTGTCTTGCAAAATAAGAGCATTTCTGATATTGTTGTTTCACATGTATGACTATTGTTCTGGCTACGAAGGCAGAGAAATCGCACAAATATCCATTCGAAATGCGATTCAGGGCAGCTTAGAATCAACTCATTGTTTAATGCTCTGGATCATCAACGAAAATAATTTGACATTGCATGCGATTTTGACGGTCCTTCCAAATGGTATTCTACTCTCATCATGAATTGACTTGTGAAATAGTCATCTTATTCCGAACTTCCACTTTGCTCTTTTCGGTGGCATCGATCGGCTGCATGTTTTGTGACAATTCTCTCTGCTCATCATCATATACCTTTATCTTCTCTCTTTCTCTGGTCTTAGTTGATTGATATCGAAGAAGCCGTCGGGGGCGGGCGCCGGCGGAGGGGCAGAGGAGCGGCCGCGCCCAGCGGAAGAGTCGGCGTCGCCTGGAAAGGGGAGGGGAGGAGAGAAGATTGTCTTCAAGGAATAGATACCTACATATGCCGCTGTCACTGTTTGCGAAAACGTTCTGGGTGGGGTTGTAGTCCCCAAAACAATGTAGATTGAGTTAAATATAGAACTCGCACGTCAAACTTAGATTCCTATTACTTCTGAGAGGCCGACATTTAGGGTGGGCCTGTAAAATAGACTGCACCTTTTCTAACCCTGGTTGTCTTATGTTTAGAGACCGCAGATACCCAAGATGACCCAAAACGAATCTGGGCCTCGAACTGCAAACACCGGAATTAAGCACCCTTCGGACTTATTTATTGCGGAATAAAATTCATTTTTAAAAAAACCCGTCATGTCTTGTTTATTTTGATATTGTGTATGGTGGATGCGATTTTTTTAATGAATCAATGTTGCCTAGACTGGAAATGTTGATGGGGGGCAATAATTAACCTGGGAATGCGACATTGATGCAATAACTTACTTCTTGAACGCTGCATTTTCTAAAAGTATTGTTGCAACTTTTCGCCTCGTTTAAACCAAAATTACGCTGTTGAATTATTTCGAGGCGATCATAAAGTACTAGCTAACATCAATTTTATGTGGTTTTTACGTCGCGCTTTTGTAAGAGCTAAAGTCAAAACACAACGATTTAGGCGGGTGTGTTAACCTCAATATAAGTCAAAGTTTTTTTTATTTAAAGTTTATATGATGTGTGTGGTTATCGTTGCCAATCATTCCAATCCTTGAATACTTTAAAGTAAAGAGAATCAGGAATGCAAAGTAGGGACCACTATGCAGAACCTGACAGCCCGGTCTTCATATGACAGAGTTGACCATCTGACTGCTTACTGTAGCCAGCCCATATTGCTAGCGAATTATCAATCTTGAAACTCATTTTTTAACGTTAAATCCGCAATATTGTGCAATTATTTGTATATTTATGAATTTCTCGCACTTCAATACCCCCTAAAATAGTATTCAACTGGATTTTAAATCGGTTTAAAAAAATCATCTGCGGTCTCTACTTATGTTAGACAAATATGTATTTGCGCTAACTGAATATGACCAATTTCATTCCATGACGAGAGTTTGTTCACTACTCAAGGACAATCGCGGCTTCTGCTATCTAATATGATGTCGAGAACATATCCTGACCGAGTTGCACACTCCAGGACACGGTCGTCTTCGCCTCCGGCTTGCCGGTAGAACTGGAAGACTCAGGCGAAGTGGACGTGGCCGTGGAAGTGGGCATGGCCGTGGAAGTGGGCGTGTTCGCGGAAGTAGACGTGCTTGTGGAAGTGGGCGTGGTCAATTTCGTATCTGTAAGTAGTTATTTCTGTTATAAATATAAGCATACAATTATTCGATGCCAGCTAGTTTTTATTCATTAATTAATTTAATTTTTTAACATCTTTCTCTCAATCTCATCTTAGTATTTTCTAAATAATGTAATGAATAAATATTTTCTATTATTTCGGCTGGAATATCGTCTTTGTTCATCAAAACGGCATGCAGCAGCTTACAATCAAACCTTTGAATTTCATCTGTTTATTCACGTTTATCCCTTCCTCTCTCATACGAATACAGCTCACACGAAAATTTTTGTTCAAAACATCGCACGATCTTCTACCGATAGATATGTATCACGTATAGCCTGTGCGCTGTTTGGGTTTCGGCATGAGCAGTTTGTACTGACGTTCCCCAGATACGGGGACTTTTTTCTCCGTGGCTCCTTGGTTCTGCTCTACAGCTCTGAGTTTCGCGGCACGTCGTGTTGAGTCTAATCAGCGATAGAAGGGCCCTGTTCGACCCCCGGGTGAGCTCCCGAAACGCCAACTTTTCGTCAAACGCCTATATTACGCCCAAGCCCAGGGGCTTACAAGAGATGAGAGCCTTCTGGACTACTTAGACTACTTATAGCGCCTAGAGAACTTACTTAAAAGTGACTAACAATCAGTGTCTCAAACAACCGTAGCAGGGCTTTTTCGTCTTTCTCTGGCAGACACAATATCTCTGCCACTGATTTTCTACGAATCTTCTCTTCACAGTCCTTTCCTATCTTCTCTCCACTTTTTTCCCCTTCTCTCTTTCTCTCTCCCTTTCTCTCTCTCTCTCTCTCTCTCTCTCTCTCTCTCTCTCCCTCTCCCCCCTCTCCCTTCCTCTCGCTAATACCACTCCTCTCCCTGGTCCCCGCCTTTTATGTCCTCTGGTGGCTGCCGAGGCTCTCCTATTTTATCTCTTTGCGTTCCTTATATCCTCCATAGCATTTACCTTCTATCACTAAAAACTGCCTTTCGTCAATCCACCTCTAACACCATGTCCACTGGTGATGATTCCGAACAACTGTGTAACGTTACTGTTTTCAAACAAAATTCACTAATGGGATACTCCCGAATAGAAGAAGAGTCCAACTAAATTAGATCCATCCTTTTCTCCCAGAAAAATTAGTGAGCTTTTCGAGTTAGATCTAATCCTATATCCGCTCATGGTCAGCAGAAGGCTTTGGCTAGATTTTAATTCAAGCATATGTAGTTCGTAGGCAGGGATGGCCAAAACCAGGCCCGCCTTCCTTGCGGGCCGGGCCGGGCCGGGCCCTTTCAACTGCGGGCCCGGCCCGGGCCGGGCCGGGCCCGCAGTTGGATTAAAAGATTAAGGCGGGCCGGGCCCGGGCCCGTAAACTTCCTCGCGGGCCGGGCCGGGCCGGGCCTACTATCCTTGCGGGCTGGGCCTGCTTTCATGGGATAGAAAAACCGTAATATACATATTCCTGTACATTTTGGGGTGTATTTTTATCATATTGTATGTTTATTAACCTAAAACCTAAAATAAATATTGCGATTCAAATACAATTTCCGCCGTGGATATCACGTCGGAGATCTATCTTATAGTTAAACTACACTCTGTTTTTTGGTCCTCCATTCTAAATTTATTGTTGTTAAACAACAATTTGAATAGCAACACAACAAATTTCATTAAAACAAGGCGGCGCGGCGTTTTTTAGTGCACTATTAGCGTCCTGCACCATGCTTTGTAAGGCCTGGATTTTTCTAAACGCGGGCCGGGCCGGGCCCGGGTTGCAAGCGGGCCGGGCCGGGCCGGGCCCTACCTTCAATATATCTGCCTGGGCCCGCTAATTTTGCAACGAGCCGGGCTGGGCCCGGCCCGGGCTCAGCCCTCTTTGGCCATCCCTGTTCGTAGGACGAATCCTCAAGCCAGAATAGAACAACATAACAGATCCACTTACCGCGGATCTTTGTCAAATTTCCCCCTCTCTTCTTCCAATCCTGCTTTTCTTCAATCTTCGCTTCTCACTATCACCTACTTCATCCTTTTTTAACCCCATCAATTCGCAATGCCACTACAAAGAGATATGGCGCCAGACGAATAAACTACTTGATTACAGTTTAATTTCCGATAAAGTAGCTGTGCTCTACCACAGGTGCAGAGAAATTGCGATTTAGAAGAAATGTGGGAAATTAACAAAATAATAAATTGAAACGTATATAAACATTCATTTTTTGCTGAGTTGATTGAACTGATAAATGACAGAGCAGACAGAAAAAAACATAAGGTAGGGTCAAGGCTTAAGGTCTGGGCGCTAATTAGGCTGTTCTTAGTCGGTTGGCGCGACGAGAGCGATGACTCCGCATGCCAAACCGGCGCCAGCGTTGCCCGTCTCCAACGATTCGTCCTTCTGTTCGCCTTCGCCCTTCCCTACAAACGAGGATGATTTCCTGCCTTTTTCAACATTTATATAGTAAGCATATAATGCATAAGAAGAATAGCGATAACGTGAGTTTACAGGCTGAAACACACTTTATTTCTTTTTTCCACCATCTCGAAGGCCAATCAATCTTACTCGCTGTTTCTTGCTTACAGTACTCACTACTTGGCTACAGAAATACAGTATTCGCCCACTTGGCCTCCATACAATAAACCTATCATAAGAGCTCATGATCCATAAGCCTTCCTATGGAAGCACCATCCCAGCTTCACATTCACATACCTACCGTGTTCCTTCCATTTCAAGTCATCTACCGTAACCATGCCCTCATCCCTCCTAACCCAAGTCATCGACTCCAGCGTGGACGACGAGACTGCGGCCGATAACCGAGTTGACGCCGTGCAGCTTGATGAGGCTGTCGGTGATCTCGACCCTGGCGACTCCATCCGCGCCCGCCTCCACGTTGCCGAGGTCGCCGACGTGACGGTTGTCATCCTGGAATGAGAGAGAGGGAGAGATTCAAAAGAGGGAGAGATGGAGAGAGACTGCGAGAGTGGGAGAAAGGAAAAAATACAGAGTTAGATAGAGATACAAAGAGGTACAGTTCGAGAGATGGAGATATAGAGTGAGAGAAAAAGAGCAACAGCAGAATAAATTGATCGAACCGATTTGAACGTTTTGTATTCATAAACATATTCAATTTAATTTGGAGCTGGGAAATCTTTTTTTAAATGTCTTTAAACTGAATTAATATATAATAAATGACTATTCACCTTTATTACAAATTATAGTTTAAAACAAAAAAGAAAGAAATGCTGACGTTCGGGCCTCCGTGGGTCTTGTCGAAGGGGTTGAAGTGAGGGCCGGCGGAGGCGCCGCCATTGGTCGAGTCGCCGTACTGGTGCACGTGGAAACCGTGCAGGCCAGGGGACAGTCCAGTGATCTCACCCTTCAGCACCGTCGGGTCAGACTCTCGCTTCTACAAGGAGAGAGAGAGAGAGAGAGAAAGAAAGAAAGAGAGAGAGAAAGAAAGAAGAGAGAGAGAAAGAGAGAGGGAGAGAGAGAGAGAGAAAGAGAGAGAGATGATGATGAAGAGAGGGGGAGAGAGAGCGGGGGAGAGGCCTGTAAATCGTTGCCCCGGGTATTGTCCCTTGAACGTTCAAAGGGAAGCTAGAGATAAGAGGGGGGAGGGGTGTCAAGAATCCAAGCAGAACAGACAGACCTGGAACAATTGCACGATTCCTTGAACGGTGTCTCCTTGAAGGAAAGCGACCGCGCCCTGTAAAAAAACATGAAAAATCACCGATTCTAACACCCACATTTTAATATTGATTTAAATGACGGCTATCACTGAAAATAATTATATAAAGCATAAAAATTTACGCTCTTCCTCGCACCCTCATTAGCGCGTTCTATTTTCGCGCGACTAATTTGTATGAATTGCGAAGTAGCAATAAGAAAATTAGAGGGTGTCTACTAACAGAGTGAATGCGGCATCCTTTAAGCTGATATCTGCGGATGATATCAACAACGAATAAGTTAGAAATAAAAAATTCTTTTCAAAGAAAATCTTCGGGCAAAAAGCATAAATCTATTTCTCCGAGCAGCCTCGTTATTCGACAACAAAAGGAAATTGGTGAGGGGAATTGAAAAGAAAAGAAAACTGACGGAAGAGGCTATAAAAATAGAAAAAAAAATCGGGTATAACGTCTGAATGCATAAATAATCAATGTGTGGTTAAATTTACGAAATAATACGCTTTCAGAACATAAGTCAAACAGGTAACTTCTGAAAAATGGAACAAATAGCGTGCAGAATATAGAATTGCACTTCAGAACTAAGAAATGGAAGAGCACTGTATCAAATGGAGCAGGTGCGGTGATATTATAAAAACCGAGCCACTGGATATAAAAGGAGAAGAGAGAGCAAAATTAAGAGAAGACTGCGAGAAGTGAAAGAGCATGAGAGCGTCAGAGAAAAGAGGACAGTCGAAACAAAAGAGGCACGGCAACAAGAGATAAATACAGCTAGCGTTCTTCCTATGTTCTGCAAGACTGCAGAAACTACAAACGTTGTGAAACAGTAACACATCATTCAATGACTGAGGCGCAGCAGAGACCTGGAGAACATTCTTGACAGATAATTCGCGAGCGAAAAGAACGAGGAATGCACGTGGGGGATGAACAAAATGTAGCTTGTCCCTCTCTCACTCTCGCTAGTGTACTAACAACAAATCACACTAGGCAGCATATCACACGGAATTCACAACCTTGAGGAGTGTGTGGATGAGCTGAACTAGCGGGAAGGCTGAGAGGCTTCGAGTGAGAAAGGAAGGGATTTAATTAATTAATTCTATTCATTGTAGTCGCTCTTAATATTTAAGTATAATTTAAATAATTTTTTATAAATGAATAATAATGATAAAAAATTTATAAATGTCTTCTGAAAGCAAGCAGTCTTACCAGCGGAGGGGCGATGTCTGCCATCGGAAGAAGATTCGAAGCTGCTGTCGCCCTGGCTTTCTTTTCATTCTAAAGTAACTGTTGATAAGGGATTCCTTTAAAAATATATATATTCTCGGATAAGCACAGAGAGAGAGAGAAACAGAGAGAAAAAAGAGAGTTAGAGAGTTAAAGAGTGAGAAAGAGAGACAATGAGAGAGTGTGAGAGAGAACCAAAGCTGCAATAATTGTTACGAGGGCAGGAAACGTGCAGCAGAGAAGAAAAACAGTGATCCTATATCGGCGCTAGCTATAACGGCAGAGGAAATAAGAGCATACCTGATAAAGAAACCACATGAAAATGAGCAGGCCGACCATGGTGAACAGCAACAAAATTCCGATCATGACAGAGACTTTCTGAAAGGGATATCTAAACTGCCTTCTTCTCGTTCTCTTTTTCTCGTTTTCCTGTGGCTCTAATCGCCCTACACAGATGGAAACAAGCGAAACTTTTTTTAACATGTCAGATTCTTACAAGTTCGTCTTACTTAATTTTTTTTGTGTTTAATTTACTGTTCACAAAGTATTCATTTATTGCATTGATAAGCGAAATACGACTCCTATTCTGCCATATTACGCATGACAAATACGAATTCGGAAGGTAATGCGCATGCTCACTTGTAAAGCGGCGAAAAATGGGCCCATTCGGGCTCAGAGCGGGCCCAAGGTTGGGCCAGACCCGGCCCCACCCTAGTGGGCCTTAGAAGTTTGGGCCGGTAGGCCCTTAGGCCCGGGACCATTTCATCCCTGTACCCCTTCTTCTCTTTCCCACTGCAGTCCATTCAATTTGCGATGCAAAAGTACAATCAATTTAAAAAAAAGAAAAAAAAAACAAAACGAGCTCCACAGTTGTCGGCTCAACCTGGAAGTTGTGATCATCACTGGCTGCAATCATCACCCAGAATTCGAATCCGTTGAGGAACAGCCCATGACTGAATCCGAGTAAGAAGCATGCCATCTAAAATGAGAATTTTTGGGCCCTTCTTATCGCTCATTTTTTCTCGTTCTCTTCCTCCTCTCTTTCTCTCTCACTCACTCTCCTCTCTCGTTCAGCATACCCCAGCCCCTTGGAGATGTAAACTGGCCCAACATTCTCGGGCCTGTTCCATCTCTGCATCCCACTTCTTCCCTTACCCACAGTGCCATCCAATCACACTGCCCCTGTAAAAGAATTCGCCCCAGGTTCTTATGGTGGTGCTATCTACACAACATCAACATCTTCCAGTACTAAACTTAGCAATGTCCCCAATTTATAATTCTCTTAGCAATGTCCCCAATTTATAATTCTAACTGTTACCTAAGTTGACTAAAGTTGAATAAACTAAACTTTGTTAGACTTTTTCTGATTATTTAAAACACTTGACTTTTGCTTAAAAAAACTTATTTTGAACACTTTTTGGCTTTCAAAACACGAAATGATTAACACAGTTGTCTAAGTTGACAAATCGAACTAAGCTGACTAATATAATTTAAAAATTTTGCAATTCTTCTACATGCTGGACAAAGTCAGCTAAGTTGGCTTAGTCGACAACGTTGACTAAATGAACTAAGCTGACTAAGACAATTTAATCCTTTGCTATTCTTCTGCATGCTGGGTAAGCTTGACTGCTTTTGGGGCACTTTGACCCAGCAGATCTCAGTTTACCCCTTTGAACTGTATACTGTAATGACATGTTAGATTACACGATTAGATTACACGAAGAAACATGGTAGAAACATGGTTGGCAAGTTTAACGACTTTTGGAGCACTTTGACCCGGCAGACGTCAGATGTCCTATTTGAGCGGTATACTGTAGGTTTCACCCGAAAAAGAAACATGATGGGCAAGTCTGAAGACATTTGGAACACTTTGACCCAGCGGACCTCAGATGACCCTTTTGAACGGTATACTGTACTTGACAGCAAAAAAATTACCTGCATAGCCATTCGTAACAGCGAAAAAATGAGGTACAGACGCTGGCAAGAGAGGCGATGCAGGCGATCAGCCTGCGCTCGTACCCCAAACTCGGGTAATTAAACCCGCTGCTAGCACTCCTCACTCCTTGGTTGTAGCTGACAGCGCACCCGAGATTTTCGACAGCCATACTACCCCCCCCCCCTTATATACATACCTCAAACTTGGTTAATTAAACCGGACAGGTAGGGGCAGCATATTACTCTGCGTCTCTTGCCTTTTCTGTTGTTGTCTGCGTTACGCACTCGGGTGAAAAGCGAATGGTCTAGTAATGGCAAATAACTACCGCAAATAATAGTAGTTTACCGATGGGCATTCAAGCATTATTCGAACAATTCTGCACTCGGATCCAACCATTAATAAAATTTTCAGCAATTGCCTGCGCATATTGGAGCAGTAACTTGCACATAACAGGCAGATAACCTGAGCATAACTGACAATAATTAGCTACTAAACTGTGTACTGTAACACTAAAAATAAGAGTACGGTGGCACTAAAATAATAATTCTTTTTTCGTACTATGTTCCGAAAACAACTACTTCTTTACAATTGGCTCGGCCCCCATGATGGTACCAAACAAAGAAAACAACCGCCCTTGGAAGTAGGTGCGTAAACGAAGCCCCTTCATACGAGGCGCGGAAAAAACCGCTGATTTACGAAAGTCAAAAGGCTGCAACCCTTGTTCTGACCGCGCACTCTATACTTGCCGGCTTTCAAAACCAATGGTTTATCCTTTAAAAAGAATTTCCCGCCATTTCCCATGTTCAAATTTTTTTTAATGTCCAATAAATGTTACGTTGGTTGCCAGTCGAAGGTACAAGAATACTAATTTACCTATTATTAACTGGCGAATTCTGAACCATTATTTCGCCAGTTTGCAGGTTTTGTGCCAATCTATCATTTTTGCGCACGGAATTTGCCATTAGCTTTTCACCCGAGCAGTGGCAACGATTCTCCGAAATTTTCGGGCTCTCACGCCACTCTACACTCTCACGCCCACACTTTTTTTCGGAAACACACTTGCGCATTAACTCATAAGAAGCTGTTTATGTACCCAAACACTACCCTTCCACTTTGCCCTCTCAACAATTGGGTTTTGTTGTCTGTGGGCTTGTGGCCTGAAATGCTCCCCAAGTGTTGTCGCCTGCTATTAATGTTGATGTAAATAAATTAATAAATATCGAACTGAGAGGTCCTCCTTCGTGATGGCAGACAGCTTGAAATATCCGAAGCAGAGCAGGAAGACGACGAAGACAGCAGATTCGCCGATAAACAAGTGAAGATTCTCTCTGTAAAACATACAAACTTCTGGAGCGTTCCTAGTAGTTCACTCCTTCAAACGTGTGGAATTCACTTGTGCAAAAAAAAAGAAACGATACAATTGAAAAACGGTTCATACAGTCGACCTCTATGCTTGCTAGAACTATTGTTGTTGGTTACTGATTCCACTACTTGCTATTTGGCGATTTGCGCCCAGTAAAAATCAATTTTTTTCGAGCACGGTACTGTACAACTACCGTAACCACTAGGAATGACAAAATCGATCAAAACGAAAATCATATTCGGTTTTCTCGCTTCAAATAACCCACTGTCGCAAGTTTCAGCAAAACAATTTTGGAAAAATTTTGGGGTCTTGGGGTAGTCATACCGAATTAGTACAAATATTTTTTCAAACAAATGCTAAATTATCAATATTTTATTACTCGGATTTTATTGTCAATGTCTTACCTTTTTTAATATTTTAAGAGAGCCTTTCTGTAAGGATCAAGCAGCCCTCCATGGGGGCCGGCCCCGGGGTAAAAATTTTTGATTTGGCTATCCAAAATTTAATCAGGGGTACCTATGCGCACTATGAAGAAAATTAGAAGGTCAATTTTGTTATAAAATTTTTTTCCTTGTCTGGGCATGCAAAAGTAGGGTAAATTTAAGTGCCCGTAACTTTCTTTAATATCAATATTTCTCAATTTTCTTTTTTTTATTGGCATCATCGTGGGATTCTAAACAAAAACTGCCCAGATGTTTCAGTCAACTATTTCATTTTCACATCGAAAAATTACTTTTAATATTTGAATTTGACGGTTAAGTACCTTATACTCATTTGTGTGTGGGTGTTATATCTCAGAATGTAGAGCATTAAAAACTGTATAACATACCTTCTTTTCGTTTAGCCTGGATGTCTCCCAAGCTGTCAAAAATAGCCTCAAATTGGCGTACCTCGGATCTGTGGGATTCAAGGAATGCGTGAAAAAGAAGTTAAATTCTTGTTGTAACATAAAATGAATCATTTCATTCGATTCAGCTTGTTCCTTTTCATAAAATCTCCCTACAAAAATTTCATAAAAATATCAATTTCCATGAAAATAACGCATTTTTCGATTTTTCTGCAATTGTCAGAAAATGACCTAAAACTAATCAAAGCGCTGTATTTTCAATGTTTTCAGCGAGAACAGAATGCGGATAATACTGTTCAGTACGCGACAAAATTCTCTACATCATACATCCATTACATCTGGATAGGGCGTCCCCACCAATGACAGTATCGATTTTCCTATGGCGGTCGCGTCAAAACTGACAGATCCGCATTTTCCAACTTTTCGTGCAATCTTAATGTTTCGTACTCATCCAATACATCATTCTGCTCCACGAAGCACACTAAGGTCAGAATCGATGTTTGTTTTGCAGATTTCCCGTGGTAAAAGCCCGCAAAAGGGTTTGCACGCGCGCGGATTTGAACCTGCGACCCATGACATTCGACGTGCTCAACCAATTGGCGAAAATGACATAAAAAAAATTCATTTCTGGAAATGCCAAAACCAATCTTAAAGGTTGACCTATCAACCGATAGCTATTTTTGCGCTCTATTGAAATAAATATATCCGCCAAAAAGTGTAAATTGACAGCATGGCCAAATAAGTGGCCAAAATATTCGAACCCAAAAAACTAGATCAAACAATCTATACATCATAACGTGATGTATGGGATTGTTGTTCGTTTTCGCGAAAGCTATCGAATGGCAAATAACATGTGGCGATAAGTTCAATCCGCGAGCAATAACTGCCGCGGTAAGGTATCACCAACAAATTGACTTCCCAAAGGAGTTCAGGGCACTTTTTCGGTACTCTTACTAATAGCGAGGACATTATTTATCAGACACTATTTGATATTCGGCTGGAGTACCGAAAAAGTGCCCTGAACTCCTTTGGGAAGTCAATTTGTTGGTGATACCTTACCGCGGCAGTTATTGCTCGCGGATTGAACTTTTCGCCACATGTTATTTGCCATTCGATAGCTTTCGCGAAAACGAACAACAATCCCATACATCACGTTATGATGTATAGATTGTTTGATCTACTTTTTTGGGTTCGAATATCTTGGCCACTTATTTGGCCTTGCTGCCAATTTACACTTTTTGGCGGATATATTTATTTCAATAGAGCGCAAAAATAGCTATCGGTTGATAGGTCAACCTTTAAGATTGGTTTTGGCATTTTCCAGAAATGAATTTTTTTATGTTATTTTCGTCAATTGGTTGTGTACGTCGAATGTCATGGGTCGCAGGTTCAAATCCGCGCGCGTGCAAACCCTTTTGCGGGCTTTTACCACGGGAAATCTACAAAACAAACATCGATTCTGACCTTAGTGTGCTTCGTGGAGCAGAATGATGTATTGGATGAGTACGAAACATTAAGATTGCACGAAATGGTGGAAAATGCGGATCTGTCAGTTTTGACGCGACCGTCATAGGAAAATCGATACTGTCATTGGTGGGGACGCCCTATCCAGATGTAATGGATGTATGATGTAGAGAATTTTGTCGCGTACTGAACAGTATTATCCGCATTCTGTTCTCGCTGAAAACATTGAAAATACAGCGCTTTGATTAGTTTTAGGTCATTTTCTGACAATTGCAGAAAAATCGAAAAATGCGTTATTTTCATGGAAATTGATATTTTTATGAAATTTTTGTAGGGAGATTTTATGAAAAGGAACAAGCTGAATCGAATGAAATGATTCATTTTATGTTACAACAAGAAATTAACTTCTTTTTCACGCATTCCTTGAATCCCACAGATCCGAGGTACGCCAATTTGAGGCTATTTTTGACAGCTTGGAAGACATCCAGGCTAAACGAAAAGAAGGTATGTTATACAGTTTTTAATGCTCTACATTTTGAGATATAACACCCACACACAAATGAGTGTAAGGTACTTAACCGTCAAATTTAAATATTAAAAGTAATTTTTCGATGTGAAAATGAAATAGTTGACTGAAACATCTGGGCAGTTTTTGTTTAGAATCCCACGATGATGCCAATAAAAAAAAGAAAATTGAGAAATATTGAGTTTGAAGCGAGATACGTCTATTCATAAAATATACATACTTTCAACTGTTCACACAAAAAAAATTTTGAAAATTTTTTTTAACCATTTAATCTTGCTAATGGGGCCCTGTGCCATGCCTGACTATGTTTTCATACTCGAAATCCAACATCTGGATCTGGGGCAGGCATTACTGGAGGCATACAGAGAGGCTCCCCCTACAATTATTCTGTTAAAGGAACCATGCACTGAATGATGTTACCGTAGTATATTAGGACCATTTTGAACGCGCGCCCTCAAATATTTGGCCCTTCTGCGGGTTAGAGAGCGTGTGAAATAGGAGGGTGGCTAACAGCTACAGTAAAATATTTTGGCCCAGCCACATTTCGCGTGCTTCTAACTTTCTAACAAGTATACAAAAATGGCTCAAACTCTCCAGAAGTATGTTTTATACTGATGCTAATAGATCCACGTCCATAAAACCATATGTTAAAACCTTATTGTTTGATAACGCAACGCGTTTCCGTGAGTGACCGCAATTCAAAATTGCTGCGCGGGATATAAAAAAGTGCGACCGCAACGCGTGATTGCTCGCATTGCGGTCACGTTCCAAGCTGTTCGCATTAAACAAAGTGCACAATCCTACCGTACTTTAGCCAAAAAATTGGCATTCGGCCAATTTCGTGGCTAAAGTACGGTAGGATTGGGCGCTTTTAACAAAGATGACAAATTCAAATATAATTTGAAAGCGCTTCATCAAACTGAGTATCGAGAGAGTGACATCCTTAGAGGATCGCTTTTGGAGGACCGTGATACTGTAGGAATTATCTGGATACTGTGCTTTAGGATGTGAGGAAGTTGGCGATCCTTGTTGTGATTGTCTGGTTACTAGGTATTTACTGGTTTCTGGTGACTGACTGAGTACGATTAAGTTAAGAATTCTTGTTTTTGGACGGTGACAATTCTTGCCCTAAACTATTGACAATTCTTGTTCTGATCTGTTGACAATTCTGTAAGGTGAGATAGCTCGCGCAGGTGGTTCTGACGTTGAGTGGGGATATAATCTGTGGTCAGAGTGGTTCGGAGTGCTTGCTTGAAAGATGCCGATGTTTTCTCTAATTAGCCTCATTAACTTCTAATTAGCCTCATTAATCTCTAATCCTTCTCTCTATGCCAGAGAACGAGCATTGATGTCGTGGCTTCATCGTCTTGGAGAAGGGCCACCGCCACTCGGGAGGAAGGGCTGAGGAGGAAGAGGAAGTAGAAGAAGAGTGAAGCAGACAATAAGAAAGGAGCGAGATGGCAGGCAACTTTTGGCACTCATTGCATTAGTAAGTTGTTGCCGAGTTGATAGTTTTTTTCCTGCACATTTTTGAACATCCGTCAACTGTTTTAATCTTTCTAGCCAATTTATGCGAAAAGACCAAAGGAATTGTGCTAGATCCAAAGAGTGATTGACTGTCTTTTTTCCTCCACGTAAAGGCTTCAATATTTGAATCTTTTAAATCTTCCCGCGAACATAGTTGTAACATACGAAATCTTTGCACTACAGCGAGCAATGGCTGCTCGAGAAGGCCGATCTGCTACGTGGCAGGGCGGACGATCTGAAGGTGTACAGCGAGGACGACTACCAGAAGGTCATCATCTTCTTTTCGAACTGTCAGGATGATGCTTTTTCTCTCCTTTTTCTTACTTAGTCTATACTTTTTACCTTAACATTTAGCGTTAGATTAGAAAAACAAGGCATGGTTTTCACGGCGAATTGTTTGAAATATACCAGTTCAGCAGTTTTATCCTTTTAATTGCTTATATATGTACATATTACCCCTAGCTAGTAGGTATCTTCCTTCCTTCCTTCCTTCCTTGAAGATTTCATGGTCTAGATGATCTAATGCAAAGAGGACTAAAATGTGAACATTTGTGACATCATTATTTGCTTAATTTTACTGCTCTTTAGTAGCTCATCAGTGCTGAAATAGGTCTGACCCATGACAGCGTTATTATATATTTTAATTGATTTTGTGACAATATTTATATTTAACTTTATTTATTTAGTTCAAAGTTATCATCTAATTTCGACAAATTCCGAATGCTCACTTCCTTCAGGTACTTTCTCTTCTGCGCTCTCTGGCAGCCGTCATTGATGTTAGTTTTGCATTTTACATAAAAAATTTTATCCTGAAAATTTTTTTTGTCTTTCGAGTACATTATTTGCGATAGACTTTCTTCTTATTTAATAAAATGTTGATTTTAGTTTAATTATTTTTTTTATTAAAAAATTTTTTTGTGAGATTTTAATATTTAACAATCACTCTTTATTATTTATTTATTTATTTATGTATTTATTTATTTATGTATGCATTTATTTATTTATTTATTTATTTATTATTTATTATTTATTAATTATAAAAAAAATGTTCAGGCACGTAATCTGCTGGACGGCCGCCGGCTACTGCTTCCGCATCCGCCGCCTCGACATTCTCAGGCTCGCTTGGTGGATGATCTCCGAGCGTGGCAAAGAGCGCAAAAAGCGATCGGCCAGGGATGAGATTAAGATTTGCTTTTTTAAGGTTTTCTTTTTTGCTTATTTTAGGGTCTTTAGCTTTGAGTTAATTTTTTTGCTTTTTATCGCCTTATCATTAGGGTTCACTTTGCGTATTTAGCTTGAAGATACATAGATGCTTTGGTTACAAGTAGGGCACTTTTCCACAATTCTCGCTCTCACTCTCTATTTCCCGCTCACTCTGTCTCTCTCACTCTCACTCACTATCACTCTCTCCCTCTCTCTCCCTCTCTCTTTCTCTGCCTCACACGCGGTCGTGCGCATGCTCTTATTCTCACTATCTCTCACTCTTTCTCTCTCTCTCTCTCTCTCTCTCCTTCACTCTCTATCTCTCGCTCTCATTTACTTTTCAGCTGGCCGGAGAAAGTGTCCGTCGCTCGATCCGCAACAACTACAAGAACAATTACCGGATCGACCCACACGGCCAGGGCGAGTACGACTTCGTTCTACGTGTATATATATATAGATATATATATCGATCTCTCGATCCTTCCCCTTCTCTCACTCTCTCTCTCTCTTCACCCTTCGCTCACTTTCTCTCTCCACTCTCTTCACCTACCTCATTATTTCATTATTCCAGAAGCTGCACGAAGACGTCTCCGACTCCCCTGCCGAGATGCTCTCCTTCATCAGTGTACAAGCCATTGCGGCCGCTGACAACCAGCCGGTCACGCCCGTCTCCGTCCAAATTACGTTCCGACCCCCCCCCCTCCCTCCATATTCCGGCACAGCCCCCTACCCCAGCCAAGCCCTTCCCTCTCATGATCCCGCTTGGCATTCGACTCGCAAAAGCACTCGACAAACTGAGAGCGCTCTCGAATCTCATGATGATGACAGCTGCGATGGTCCCGAAGTGAAGAGCCTGAATCAAGGAGGAAGGGTACTGTAGCCTATTATCCAGCTCGGCTATTTTATTCTAATCACTACTTCACTCAACATATGCTCTTAATTGATTTTTTTCCGTTGATGGTATTAACCATAAGCTTTCAACAGTTACATCAGATCGTTTTTTATCGCTTTTATGCGTCTTTTTTCACTGCTTCTATTTCAAATTGTGTATTGTTTGCCTGTTTTTTTGTTGAGATATCTAAGCGCGCTTTTTGCAAAGCCCAATTTTGTTACGTCATGGTTTTATCGCGAATTCCTGGCGCAGGAATTCCTCCAAACAATCTTCTCGGGTTTGCTAAAAAGGCACAAATTTTTTTATATTGTGCATGCTGTGTTCTGGGACACGCTTTATTTTGCTACTTCCTAATATTACTTTTTTGATTGTAATCCATACATTCAAGTATGTGAAGAATAAACCATTATTCGTCGGAATCCGCTGCAGAAAACAACACTTTTTGTGGTGCTTTTGTTTATGAATTTCAAGTCGACTGAGTTAAGAGCTAATCCACCAAGGCATTCAACAACGCGCTCATGAAAATGATCACAAAGTGGTGAAACTACCATTTATGCTTAGGTTGCAGAGTTCATTTTTCTCACTTCTAAATTTTTTTAAAGATTTTTTCGAATTTTTCTAATTAATGATGTTTTTATATGCGTGCGAAGCAAGCTTTCTGGGGTCCTTTGTTGTTTTACAGTAACCCTCCTATCCAGCTCATTTTTTCTTTCTATTGAAAAGCATTAGGCACCTGCGACTTTGTAGTATATTTCTTTTTTCTCTCTCACTCTCTCTCTCTCTCTCTCTCTCTCTCTCTCTCTCTCTTCTCTCTCTTCCTTAGTCTCGTCATCCCGTTTTTGAAACGACTCTTATAGATTCAACCGAAGAATGCAACTTCATACGTTGTTGCACGTCAAAAAATGTTGAGCTGAGAGAGAGCGATAGTGGGAGAGATAGAAAGAATTGGGAGATTGAGAGATGGAGAGGATAAATGGAGTAGATAAAGAGATGAAGAGGGAGAGAGAAAAGGGAAACAGAAGTACACGTTGCGGGAAAATGGGAGAAAAGGAGAGGAGAGAAGGAGGAGAGGATGTGCGCGGGGGAGGTGAGACGGGCTCCCCCACCTTGTGTGCCCTGTGCTTGTCGCGGTAGCAGTGATCGTGTTTGATGATAGCCTTGATTTTGTCATACGCACGGCTGTGCTTGTTCCGCGCACTGCAGATAACGAATTACTATCGTTTTTATTTAGACATTTTAGTATCCCTCTTGGCCCCGAAGAGACAACTCATGGGCTGGGTCCTGGTCAAATGGAAATGAGATCACGCTTCTCAAGTACTAGTTATTATCCTACACCTCCCTCTCTCTCCCAACCTGTCTTTCTTTCCGCATCTCTCCCTTTCTTCTCTCCACCCATCTTCAACCTTCATGGATCCTTCAACTCGGTACTGCAATGCCAGTCGGGCCAAGCATCCGGTCTATCAACAGCATCTGAGAAAGAGAGAGAGAATATCCAATCTCAATGGCCACCTCGAGAATCTCATAGGCGGACTCTCGGGATGGAATGCAGATGGCTACTGACTCGTAGTCCTGCTTCAGGATCATGATTCTCGTAGGCATCTGGAAGAATCTGCTGTCTCCTCGCCGTCTGTAGCGAGACAATCCCGTTCAAGGTGCCCCTTCAATTGCCAGGATATTGACGCTCAAAGATACGGTATATAATTTGGCAACCCTTCCAACAGAGGACTGACGACGCCGGCGCCGCTGCCCATGTCGTGCCCAGCGCCAGTGCCTAGTGCTGTCCGGCATCTCGACGTTGCCCTCGACGAATGTTGAATTCCGGTTTCTCAAGGTCAGTGTGATGTCGGAGATGTCGGCAAGAAGATAGGTATGTAGAGACCCTGGATCGGATGCCGACCATATAAGCGTACGCGAGAGATAGTGCGTTTTTCTCTCTTATGAAATATTTTGGAATATCCTAATGTTACAAAAGTGTAAAATTCGATATTGGAATTATACAATTACTGTTGGTTCCTTCTATGATTTATCAAACATTTTCCACTCACTTTGCAGCATGACAATGAATTTGTACGATACAACCGTCCAGCGGAGAACAGGCAAACGATCCAGAATATTATTCATTATTGATTTGGCCAACGAGAACCACTCCTTTCGGTGCCATTTCAGCATCTACATACAATTATATATTATAATTACATTTCATCACCGCTTCAAATTTTGATAAGTGTAATAAAATTCAAAATGTCTGTAGTGCTCCGCGAAAACCGAAGCAGAGTCCGTAAGCCTCCTGATTTTCTTTTTACAATTTAAGTGAGCTAATTTGGAAGAATTTGAAGGAAGGAATGTGGTATAATTTGAGAAAGGCATGGAAAACAGGGATTGAGTAAGTATGTAAGTATGAGTTATTTTTAGATTATACAAAGATTATTGTTTTATTTTATTTTATCAAAAATTTATTTGTTTTTATAATTTCCTCTTGAAATCAATGATAACAGGCGTTATCCGTCATGACGCTCTTCTCGACGAGTCGAACAGATCGGATGGCCGAGTATTCGTCAAGCGTCGAATAGCGCCGCCTTCGCTGGCGCTTCAGTTGCGGTTGTCGGGAAGCGGCCACGGTGTCACGGCCGGGGATAGAGAAGAACGTCAAACCGGCTGGCGAGAGCGGACCCGCCCCCTCGGGGCGGTGCCGCCACCGCCAGCAAGACGTTCAGTGTTGGCTAGGCCGACCACGGCGGCTGCCCCGGCCCTGTCCTTCCTCTTTCCCCATCTCTATGTATATATCATATATGTATAATGTTAGATAAGATAAAGGATAAGCACCCAAGTCCCATCACTCCCGCATGCTAACCGCTCCTCCGCGACATGGAGGTCCCGGGGAGATGACCCTACTTCTCAACCTCACGAGAGTCCCCAGACGAGATGAGAGCAGGTCGGCGACACCATCGACGTCAGGTGTCAGTCGTCCCAAATGCATAGCTGTTCATAGGTCCGTTAAAACAGTAGTTTTATTTTATTCCGCATAGATTAGTTAGATGTCACTCCAAATAAGCGGCAAATTTATCTTTGGTTGCGAGGAACCGGCGCGCCACCCCCAGGTAGATGTAATCGAAAAGTACTTTTGTAATCGCGGCATTGGAAGGCGCGCACGGGCAACCGAAGTAGGGGGGAAATATGAATGAATAAGAAGGGGCAGCGATCACTAGGATCGGCATGCTCAGCGAGCTCGCATAAGGCTAACCTTTCCACCTACTCTAGAGCGACGCGAGGCGTAATGTAAAGCAAAAAAATTATTCCCTGGCCGGGATTTTTCTCTAGTTATACTCTGTTTGCCAAAGCGAAGGCTGGAGAGGCTAGAACGCCGCATATATAATAGATAAAAGTTCCTCGCTTAGGCTCAGCACGCACTAGTTATCACTCTCTCCTCGGATTCTCTGTGCTAATAGTTTATCTGCCAATTATTCTTGAATAGGATGAAATCGTAACATATATGTATAGAGGATTATTTATTTATTTATTTATTTATTCATACATCAGTTAAATGATGTGACGACAATAACATCAAATTAAAAGAAAATAAAATATAACCGAAGTGGGCCGGCACTCCACGCCCAGCGTGTCAAGAAGGGCCGCAATTCGCACCTCATCCTCGGCCACCTTGGCCTGGTGGTGCGATGTGGCTGCCGACTCATGCAGGCCAGACACCACAATTGATCGAGCACGTGTCATTGGGTCATCGCCTTGAGAAGGAGGAGCAGACTGAGGGACCTGAACAGAAACACCGGGGGGATGGGGAGCGGCAGCGAGATGAGGCCAAGATGGAGAGGAAGACCTCGCAGAAGACAATGTGGAGATATGCTCCAGAGCGCTGGCCAAGAGGTTGACCAATTGAGACAGAACCTTCCACGTGGCATCTGGAACGCCCTCTGGCTTATCCCCAGTGGCCAGAGCCACAGACTCAATGACCAGCTTGTTGAGGTCTGGGGAAGCCGGGACCTCCATTCTGCCACGCTTCTGGCGATGAGGAGACATCGAAATAGAAATAGAAGCAGAAATAATAATCCCAAATACAATCTACTAACCCCCCCCCCCCTCCCCAACCACTCCCCCGGGGCAGCCAGCACTCCCGGAGCACACAGGATTCCCATACAATCCCAAACAATCTACTCTTTATCATTATAACCTTTCCTCCTCATGTTCGTATACTATTGCTACTCCTATATCTTTGAAATTAGCCAAATGTTATAATTCTATTCCCAGAGACACGGTTTTCTTTTATTCCTTAATATCCGTATGAACATGCATATCTAGGTCGGCTTGCATAGTTTCATTACAACATCGATAGTAGCACTTCGTCTCTCTCTCTCTGCCCTTCTCTCACTTGCGTACTTGGCGGACACTTAAAACTCGCTATGCCCGCGTCCGCCACATGAACAGCGGCGTCGTCGCTTTGTTTAAAAAACTTGATAGTGCGCCCGCAGCGTTAATCTCTCTGTGATGATAGACAACGATAGCGCGGTCAGCGCGCAAAAGGGCAACAGCTTAGCCCTGACTCACTCACTCACTCATCTCTCCCTCTAAGCATACGTTGCACACGGCGCGAATGGATAGCCGGTTTTCAAGGGAGAAAGAATAACAGGCGTGAACGCGAACGCACTGAAGAAAAAAGAGAAGTGACAGTGAAAGCGCAGCGGAAAGAAAGCGCGAAATAGAGGGAATGTTGTTCCAGTGATAGACAGGTAGATAGAGAGATAGATATTCACATTAGTATTCATACATACACATTGATGTACACATAGAGGGGTGAGCCGCTCCTGATACATTGTCCTAGGTAGATACTATAGTCGTATACTGACAAAACTATATGTATAGCGTCTTCATTTATTGTAACTTACGTTTTTGAATACTCGATAGGAGACCCCTTCCCCATAGATAACCCTGTGCTCCGGAGAGTAACGCACTCCCAGCGTTCACTCACAAATAGCGTCATACACGCGCTCAAACAATGCAACTAGCCAGTGAAAGCTACTATTTGGCCGATGCGTGTCTCCGCGCAGAGAACCGTCTAACAGCGATGTCGACGATCGCAACAAGAACATCACCGAGGCAGATGGCGACAACACCAATGGCGACAGTAACGATGGAAAGTACAAGATCAACGACCACTACTACGCCAAACCCGCAGTACTCCACGCTCACGACCCTCACGGGGAACGTCCCCTTCCAGTGGGTTTACGAACAAAACACGTTTTCGAGAAGGCGAAGAACCTGATGATTACCGCCCGATTCTCGCTATCCCGCGCCTTAGAACACCGTTCATCATGGAAACCGTCGCAAGCGGCATCGCCATTGCAACGGAAACTGAAGGACGCCGTAAGAAGTTACGTTGAACTGGAAACAGAGGAACTCGGAATCGTGTGGACAATCGACACCTTCACGCAGGACATCTATGGGACACCTAAGACAATCATAACAAACCACAAGCCGGAGAAGATATCAAAATCGAGTATCTCCCAGGAAGGTCGAATTCTGTCTCTCTCTATCTTTGGAAGACGAGATCGCCGAACCGAAAGAATGCGGACAGATCGATTGCGAGGATCAAGAAACGAAGGTCAAGAGAAGAAGGTCGAAGAGAGAAAAGTACTCGATGATGTACTTCAGATCAATGCCATGTCGATTCAAGCAATCTCCAACTGTCAAGGAGATGAAGAAATGCCGGCGAGATCAAGACACAGCAACAGTGAAGCAGAAGATCGACTCAACGACGCCCAGTGTACAGGCCGACTATTACAACCGCCGCCATCGTCCCGCCTTCGAAACGTCCAAGGCGGGGACGAAGTACTGCTCTCTGGAGCGCCTCGCCATTACAAACTCGCCCCAGGTCATACCAGCCATTCCGCGTGCTGGAAGATGAAAAGTGACCGCTGCCGCCATGCGAAGCCAGCGGCTACTCGCCACCAACGCCGGTACGACAGCGACAGACAAGATCCGAATCGCGAGCTGAGGAAGAAGAAGAGAGACTCCGACTTAGAATATATTTCGAAATGTACGATGTAGTGTATGCATTTTTCTCTCTATAAAGTCCCATAACAGCTATAAGATGAAAAGTGTCTAACAATCTAACTGTTTAGCTAATTGTATTTTCAACCCTCACTTTCAGTATGCAGTACGCACACATCGCACAATCGTTCTCGTTCTACTTCCTAACTGCTTCCCCATGTCACCATGTCACCTAGCCATCAAAAATTGGTAACAGAACAACCAATAGATGTCACGGACAAGACTATTTTTTCTCTCTTTTTTCCGTATAATTATTGTTCCATGTACAAAGAACATATCTTTTCTTTGTATTGTTTTTCCATTTATTTATGTACTCAGCACAACTAACAAAGGATTTTCTTTGTTTATTTCTGTTTATCAAGAGCGAGGGACCGCTCTAGTGTAAAAAGGGGGATGTCACGGCCGGGGATAGAGAAGAACGTCAAACCGGCTCGCGAGGGCGGACCCGCCCCCTCGGGGCGGTGCCGCCGCCACCGCCAGCAAGACGTTCAGTGTTGGCTAGGCCGACCATGGCAGCTGCCCCGGCCCTGTCCTTCCCCTTTCCCCGTCTCTCTATATATATATCTATACATATATGTATAATGTTAGTTAGAATAAAGGATATACACCCAAGTCCCGATTCTCCCACATGCTACCGCTCCTCCGCGACAGATGGGGCGGCCCTTTGAATGTGGAGATTTAACAAAAGTTCCGTGTAAATTATAAATCATCTTTTTTTGCACATTACTTGATTTCTGCATTTGCTTTATGAACATCCCAGTCGAGTACCGATTGCAATAAGCGCATTTGATCAAGGAAATACATTTTTCGTTCTCCCAAATTTTTAAATTTCAATCGATCATCATAGGAAGAAGACATATGAAATCATTCCGATTCAGATGTAATAATAAATGTTCTGTAGAAAGTATCTCTAACATTCCAACTTTTAAGATTTTTGAACGAATATTTTAAATAAAATAAAAATTAAGAAATAAATTCTTATCAAGGCTGTGCTCGCCGCGATTGCCGCATGCGCTCTGAAGGATCTCTTTCTCGCATCTGTACGTGCGAGCCATCTCATTCACAAGAGTGCCGTTGACTTTGTACGAATACTCTCCATTCTCTCTCTCTCTCGCTTTCTCTTTCTCTCTCGCACTCTCTCTCTCTCTCTCGCTTTCTCGCTCTTGCTCTTTCTCCGTCTTTGAACTCTCCAAAGCTGATCTCCTACATCACCTTCTTGGTATTTTAAATAAATGTTGTTTCGTTCTTGCCGCGGAAATAATTATTCACCCAATTTCGAGGAAATACTGTAAGTATAAAACAAATTTCGTTGTCAGGAATGCGATTGATACGATACGACGCTCCACTTTACTTTGCAAACTCGAGCATTTTGTCAACAGCATCTATCGCATTGCCGGCGTCAATCCGCAGGAGCGTAACTAGTTCACATACTATAATATTTTTAAGCCACACAAGTAAAAAGAACCATTTCAAATGTAAGGACTTTAAAGTACATATGTATGTAGCATTCATAAAATGGATTAAATGTTGATTTCTACTATTTAGTCTTATTTTAGCTGGTCCAAGAAGCTTCAACTTCGTCCGGACAAAACTGACGAAGACAGGAAAAAAAAGAGAAAAGCTGGGTCGTCATTGTCGGCACGACTCAGACAGGTTTTGGAGAGTTATCCCGTCGAAAGGAATCTTCCGTACTTTGGAAGTCTCCTTTTCCATTGTAGCTAGGACGTGGTTCCATTGCCACGTCAGCCAACATTTCTCTCCTGGAAATTTCTCGCCCTCTCTCCCTCTCTCTCTCTCTCTCTCTCTCTCTCTCTTCTTTCAAGAAAGCAAGAAACAGTTTCTTGGCAGGTAAGGCCTCGAATTCTGAAATGGCTGTGGAGAGTGGGTCTCCGGATGTATACCACTGAAAAGCAGATTCTGCTTCCCGTTCTCTGCTTTTCGTTTTCCCTTCTCCTTTCACTTCCTTCCTGGTTTTTTGTTGGGGCAATTGGCGCCCAGAGTCGAACACAGCCGCTTGTGGATTGTCCAGCATTTGATAAACGAGGCAGCCTATTGTATGTGAGCATGCCTCGGCTTAGCCTCTGATACGCATTCAGACAGTCCGAGTGGTCTCCGAAGCTTTCAACCTGCGAGCTCTCCTCTGAGCCTCTCAGAAAGACTGCTCGTCTCTTCTCAGCCTTTTCAGTCTCCCGAGTTGGCTCGGAGTGTTTCCCTCTCCTCGTCCTTCTTTACCATCGTTTGCTTGTAGTGTTCTTCCCACGACTTGAAAATGGCGAAATGGATTCGCTAACTGTATTTTCGCTCTTGACCTTGTTCTCACTTTCTCCTCGCTACGTGATGATATTCCACGCCCACTACATACATTCTACAACTGTAACTATCACAAAAAGATTCATAATAAGATTTGGCCACCTCCATGTTATCAGACGCCTATAAATTAATTGGACGCCTATAAATTTTTGGGCGCCTATATTTAAGACGGGACTATTAAAGGTAGTCTCCGGCGAATGTTTGGACAAGCAATTCAAAATAGGCATTTGACCCATGAAGTGTCCCGCACGGAAGGGCCTCAAGCTGCCACTGGCTAAAATATGAGTAGTTCTCTACCCGTCACGTTTTCGTAAGGCTGTGATCCTCTCATTTCAGTGCTGCTGCCCTTGCACTCTTTCCACAGAAATTTGTGGTCAAACAATTGTATAGGGAGCTGACCTGTTGAGAAAATTCTGGCCAATATCGGTTGCGCGCTCCACTATGCACCCTTTGAAGAATGCGATTCGGATTTAGCCGGTTTTGTTATACACGGCTCTTTTTTTCAAAATGGATGGATTTGGCGTTTTTGAAGCGCTCGAGCGATACCAAATAGGGGAGTGCTAAGATCTACAGTAGCCAATTCTCTACCCGTGATATTTAAAATGAATATAACTCTGGAATGATAAGATGAAATACATTCAAACTTTCCCTATCTAAGTTTTACTATGAGACAAACCGATCCATGCTTAAAAATGATATGTTAATTATTCGCCGGAGACCTCCTTTAACGATGGGACGGCTTTAAATCCTTCTGACGCATATAAATATTTGGGGCGCGATGATTTTCTATAGGACGGCTATAATTCTGGGACGCCTACTCTGGAAAAGAACCGATATTGATGTGTGCTGTGGTGCTACGAACGGTTTTTCCCGAGTTCACTAAGGGCTCGATCAAGGTCTACTTACAATTAGCCGTCATCAAAGGTCACAGTTATTCATTACTCATCTTATGCATGTACATATGCATTCTCATACTTGTTGTTTGTTGCAAGCGTTTTTATCTACACATCTCTCCCCCTTTCTGTCCCTCTCTCAACGTCTTCACTATCTTCATCTCTAGCCTTCCTGCTTTCTAGTCAATAAGCGTATTCGGAGACATCAGAGGGATGGAGCGACAAATGGGAGAGGGTGCACCGTATGATTTTGCCCATAGAGTGAGGGAAGTGGGAATAGAGGAAGGAGAGGCACCATTTATTGTTCAATCAGAACAAGTCATCAAAAGGATTTGTTTGTGCCAGAAATTTTAGTAATACTTGTGACCTCGAGCCGGAAGCCAAGGGGACGGTTTTTATTCGCGCGGAGAGCTCGAAGAAAGGATCCCTTCTGATCCCCGGATAGCATTGTAAACCAGGGTATTGCTGATTGATTTTGTTCGATTTTGAAAAAGTCGTGAAAACATTTGCCACTACTTTTCTCACAAGTGGTAAGTTGACGATTATTCCACCTCATTATTATGATTCTTGCCAGTGATGCAGCAAGATCTCCGCATCGGCATTCTGAATTGCCGGATGACCCAAAGGGCCGACCGACAGCCTCGTCGAATTCAAGGAAGATGGATGGAAGACGTTGGATACGAAGAGGTGTGAAGTGGAGACACTGGAAGTCTAAAGGCCATCCTGGACGTCCCGAGAGCGATGTTGCCGCCAATTCGACCAAAATCTGTAAACAACTTGGATGCGAACACCAGTCATGAATCCCGATCTCTTTGATCTTGCCTTCATTCACCGGCCAGTTCCTGTTTGTAGAATGAACTTGTATAAACTTATATTATTAGGAAATCGTTCTTCTATGGACCGCAGCCCGGAAATACAAAGTTATCGCCGGAAGGTTCTACAATCCAGATAAAATAAATTCCAAAAAAAAAACTACTCGATCAAAGAAGTAAATTATTTTATTATTTTGTACAGCATGCAGAAGTCTGAAACACGAGTGATTTGAGTTAAGATTTTTTTTTGGTCAGAATTGTATAAAACAATACTAGTCGCAATTTTGTTGTTTTACGAAAGGATGGAAAAAGATTTTAGCAATACAATAGTTGTTCAATTTTAAATTGCGAAGATCATAGGTAGGCCATCAATAAGGGAAATTGCTAGTTCCTTTCGTCGAGTGCCATCGTCCCTAATGGTTCGTTATTCGTCTTTGTGTTCATTTTATATTTATGTTCACATTTATGCCGTTGAAGAAAATTGCTTATAAAGTAACCGTTGTTGGTATCACAGATAGAAAATTGTCACAAATATTCTCTCGCAATTGTTAAGATAGATAATGCATCCAAAGTAAACGACAGGAAACTTTGTTTATGAAAAACATGGAGGTAAAAATTGAAATTGAAGTGGCTGCGAAATTCAAATTAAAAAAATAATGCGAAACTATGTAAAGAGACGGGGCGCCGAGAAGAAGATGGCCTTGGATGACATCACGAGGAAGATAAAGAAGGTGATGGGGCAGACGCTGTCGAAGACAATCCGCGCTTCATGCAATCTCTTTCTCATGCGCACCAGAGCGCGGTCCATCTGGAGAGGGGAGGAGAGATAACGCGTAGAGAAGAGAGAGAGAGAGAGAGAGAGAGAGAGAGAGAGTGGGGAGGTAGAAAGAGAAAGATAGAGAAACTGAGAGAGAGAGCAAGAGTTAAACAAAGAGAGGGAGACAGAGAGAGAGAGAGAAAGAGTGGGAGAGGTAGAAAGAGAAAGATAGAGAAACAGAGAGAGAGAGGAAGAGTTAAACAAAGAGAGAGAGACAGAAAGAGAGTGAGAGAGAGAGAGTGGGGGAGATAGAAAGAGAAAGAGAGAGAAACAGAGAGAGAGAGAGAGGAAGAGTTAAACAAAGAGAGAGAAAGAGAGAGAGCGAGAGACAGAAAGAGTGAGAGAGAGAGAGAGCTGCGGAGCAAGGCGGCAAACCTCCTCGCGCACCTCGAAGTACTTCTCAAGCTGGTCAGGCCGAAGGAGGACTCGCTTCAGCTTCAGCTTCTCCTGAAGAAAGGCTCTTTTCTGGAGACAGGACACCGTGACCGTTGTTCTTATCCGCGATAGATTTATTCCTGTTATTTTCATCGCAATTCATATTCTTTCCTTAACGTCTACTTTTTTGTTAAAAAAATTTCTTCCAAAACATCCTCTTCGTCGGCGCGTTCAGCGCTGCGTGTTGCCGTGTCAAAAGCGAGATTCGCGTGGGAAGCGGAGCTTACAAAGTGGCTCCTCCTCCTCTTCGTGGCTGACTGGAGCAGGCAGCGACCGGGTGACGACATTGAAGTCTGACAAACAAACTTAAATTATTACAAAACAATTAAATGAACGAACAATTTAATCAAGAAATAATGTGTATAATATAATAAATAGTGAATATGTTAACTATGCAATTAAGCAACTATGCAATTAATATAAGAATAATAACTATGCAATTTATGTAGTTAGCCAGCTTGCAACTAAACTTGTCTATTTATATAAATCGTACCTACCAATCGAAAGAGAAGAATCGCCAAGTAAGACGATATGGAAAGCAGAAGCAAGTAGTAGAGGATCTTCTTGTCTGACGTTCGAAACGAAGCGAGTATCGATTGGCTCGTTCAAATCCGAGCTTGGTTTGACGATAACCTCCAAGAAGCAGACGTCGCTACTGCAGCTTTTCGGGTTGGACATTCTAAAAAGATCATATGACACGATTTGCGAGAGAATCGAAATGGCCGGGGAGGCGGCCAAAATCGACCTACTTGGATTTTATTCGAAAGTTCCTTATAGGTTTTTTCTGATAGGAGGAATCGATTGGAAGTGGTATAAAGATCGGAAAGTGCCATCTTCGTTAGTTCTGATGGCTTGAAATATGGGGCTCGAGGGGCGAGTTGGATGCACATCTGGGGTCACTGCGCCGCACTTTGTTGAGATATATGAACAAAAATTTATATCTCATGGTCAATAGCCAAGATATTGCTCTAAACGATAAAAACAAACATTTGAAAATTTCCAACATTAAACTATTTATAGACTTTGAAGTTTGAGAGGGCGCAGGCAACTTATTTCTCATTTCACCTGAACCAGTCCTAGAGCAGGAAAAGAGCTTACGAATACACTATAGGATTTTGAAAACTTAGGAAGTCTTTAATGTTTCCTGATAGATTATTTCGGTGTGGCAGTACAAATCAGCACATCCGCGGATTAAAAAAGGTATTTAAAATATTTCTAAACGTTCATACGTAAACAATAAGAAAGAGCGTGAAATTTGCTATGAGTTGACCTCTTTCATTAGATATGATAAAATTACGATTTTTTGGTATAAGAATAGGTCATTTGCTTGTAACAATTATTCAAGGAAAGGTGCCGAAAAAAATTGGAATAGTCGAATTCGAATAACCTAAAAAAAATTAATTATTGTGCGAAATGCTGGTGGCACTATAGGCCATAATTTTATGGCTGACAACAAAACATCGTAGAATTGAAAATTTGTTGAAAGGGGTTTAGCTTGTAGCAAATTTTGCGCTCGTTCTTATGGTTTATGTTTGGACTTGCGGAGATGATTTTGAATGGCTGATTTGTACTACCGCACCCGAATAAACGAGCAGTAAACATCAAAGACCTCCTAATTTTTCTCAATCATATAGTGCATTCGAAAGCTCTTTTCATGCTCCATACAACTGTGTTGGTTTGTTTTGGTAAAATGAGAAATAAGTTGTCGGCGCCCTCTCAAACGTCAACGTCTATAAATGCTTTAGAGTTGGAAATTTTCAAATTTTTCTTTTTATTGTTTAGGCAATATCTTGGTTATTGAGTTATAAATTTTCGTTCATACATATACATACCTCAAAAAGTGCAGCGCAGTGACCCCAGATGTGCATCCAACTCGCCCCTCTGCGCGTCGAGCCCCATATTTCAAGCCTTCATAACCAACGAAGACGGAATTTTCCCATCTTTATACCACTTCCAATCGATTCCTTATATCAGAAAACATCTAAAAGGAACTTTACAAAAAAATCCAAGCTGGTCGATTTTGGTCGGGTCCCCGGACATCAAGCTTCTTTTTGATTCTCTCGCAAATCGCGTCATATGTAGATATTTATGAAAAAACATAATAATGAAGATGTATACTACAATTGTTTAGTTAATCGAATGGAACTAATTATTTATCCATTCACAAAAGTAATATAATAAAGAAAATTACTCTAGTAAGGAGTAAGTGAAACAGTAAGCGCTCGATCCCGTTAATCGGCAGAAGTATTGAATGAATGGTGCGCTGGGGAAGCGGAGCAGAACAGAGGGGGGTCGGGAATGCAGTCTGTGGCGTTGGGGGTGGAGCAAGAGGGGAGGAGAGACATTGAAGAAAGATGAGAAAGAGAGAGAAAGAGAGAGAGAAGGGGAGAGATAGAGAGAGAGAAGGGGAGAGATAGAGAGAGAAATAGAGAGAAAGAGAGAGGAGGAGAGATAGATAAAGAGAGAGAGAGAGAGAGAGATCGAAGAGACCTTATCCAGCATAAGAGGTCGTTCTCTATGGCAAAAGGCCTCACAACAGCCGGCCCCGACCCGCCTCTGCTCCGCTTCCTCTGCGTTCATTCAATCCTTCAGCCTGTTCATCGGATTGAGCGCTAACTGTTTCTCTTATTCCATACCAGAGTTTTCCGTAATATTTTAATATATTAATCATGTTTATGGATTCATATTTGTTTCGTTGTTCGATTAATTAAACAATTGCAGTCCTGATCTCGTCATTGAAAATGTACACACACATGCATGTATGTATGTATATATGTACATATATATATATATATATATATATATTACATATATATGTATATATATAAATATATATATATATATATACAGTAGCGTGCAATAAAAGTGCATATTTTGGTTTTTCTTGCATATTTTCCTTCAAAATAGATGAAAGTTAATGAAATTTTCAGGGTTGCTTCTTAATATAGTTACGTTACTAATAGTATATTATTGGTTTCATTTATCGACTAATGAGCGAGCAAAAATCAATAACTCAAAATTACACGGACTACACATTTAGATGTGCTGAACGAAATAATTTGTTTCTTTGATGCTCGGGTAGTTTTTGCTGGTATTTTTTTTATTTGCATTACAGAACATCCCCGCGATAACTTTTAGGCCTAATTTTGATTTTATATTATGTTCTTACTTGCTAGCTGCCTTCAGTCCCAGATTCATTCACTCGGCCTGAGATGCAGAAGGTTCAGTAGGAAAAAATCGATGATTTACCACTATACCCATTGAAAGAATGACATTTATATATTCGCAGAGAATCACTGAACTTATTCAGATGGCTGTTTAAATTATATGCTAACTTTTTGTGAACGTTTTGGACACCACGATCAACTTTGGCATGCAGCCCGGGCGTACTTAAAATGACGCTATGTAGGGTCCGTGAGTAAAATTTGGTTTTGCCTGTCTCTAATGATGGCTAATAGACTTTTCCGTATTTGGCAGCCTTATTTCACCTGTGGCTTCATGAAAGTGGAGAACGTTTGAATGTACCCCAGGAATAGAATAGTGCGGTATCCAAGAAGGCTGGGAAGGAAACTCTAAAAATAAAAAATAATAATTTATTACACCATTAAATATATGATGTGACCACACGTGATATAAAAAAAACCGCGAAAGCATGAGAAAAAAACCTTGCAATATCTTGGAGTGAGAGAGAGAATTGAACTGAGAACTGTTGCAAATCGAGATTAAAAGAGATTGGGATGAAGGGGGGAAGAGGGGATGACCACCGCCGTCAACACTCCGCTCAATAAAGTACATCAACCGAACGATTAGTATTTGTTTCGCTTAACCACGTCTGGATTGTTACCAGTAAATTGGTAATTACAGATCTGCGCTCTCTAAAGCCATGCTGGCAGTCAGGAAGGATAGAGTGAAGCTTGCACCACTTGGATAGCTTATGCTTGATACATCTTTCCATAATCTTAGCGGGGGCAGTTGAGATTGTAATAGGGCGAAAGTGATCTAGGGCTGATGGAGAAGGGACCTTATTGATCGGAATAACTACACCTTCTAGCCACTTAGATAGAACCGTGCCTAAGGACAGAGAGAAATTGAAAATAAAACTTAATGGTTCAGAAAGTGCATATGCACACTTCTTGAAAACGATAGGTGATATTAAATCTGATAGTAGGCTACAAGAAGACTTAAGACGCTTTAAGAAGTACGCTACTTGCTGGGGCATAATAATAAAGTCAGGCAAGGATTCAGTGATATATCTGGAAAATTCGTGGGTATTTCCATCATCAGTAGTAAATACACTTGTAAAAAATGAAGCAAGTGCGTTGGCCTTATCATAATCACTTGTTAAAATACGACCAGTACAGCTAAGAGAGCCAATTCTAGGTGAACGTTGAAGACGTGAAAAGACGAATGAGAGTAAACCTGACTTCGAAGAGATAAGGCGGGATTCACAGTTACGAGAATACTTATCAATTTCTCTACGAAGTTTTACGCATACACGATCATATTCTACTCGTACCGGGCTGCAATTCAGTTTGGTAAAAGGAAAATTCTTGTGCCTAAGAAGGGAACGAATGTGTGGAGGGTAAGCGTCTGAAGGAGCTAGAATACGTTTATAAGGAGTACATTCAGAAAGAAAGAATTTAAGAGGCTTAATAAGGCGGCTATAGAGATCATCGATATCATGAAACTCGTCAAAACAGCCAATCCAATCAACAGATGCAATATACGCGGAAAGCTTATCAAAGTCACAGCGCCTGTAGTCAAAGGTAGGCAGAAAAAGAGGAAAACTCTGTGCGAAGGACAAACTGAAAGAAACCGAGGAGTGATCTAACAATGAGGTTGAAAAAGGAGCACCAACAACACAATCGGAAATAACGCCAGGAGAAGAAGCAACTATATCAACAATATTTGCATTTAGCGTGGGAAACTTAACATGTTGAATAAAACATAAATTAGATAAGAGATCTACTAAACATTTCGCCTGACCACGACAAGAAGGCAGGTCTTTCCAGTCTAGCGGAAGGTTAAGATCACCACATAAAACTGAAGAATACGGGACAGATAATAGATCCGAGAGGACATCGAAAAGCAGATCATTCGCAGAAGAACTTGTATTCGGTGGTCTATATACTAAAACAATGCGCAAGAGATCATGGCCACAAGGGGAGTGCAAGTCAACAGCAAGAATATCACATTTTAGGGAAGTACGGAATGAGACAGAAGAGATAGCAATAGATTGATAAAAAATTATAGCTACGCTGCCGCCTCTCTTAGAAGAACGATCTGCACGGAAGATATTAAAGGGCAAATTGCCGACAATTTCAGAATCAACTATTTTAGAGCTCAGCCAAGTTTCGCAGATAAGAAGCAGCTTTGGACGAGAAATAGCCAAGTATGCATGTAAGTCAGACAATTTATTGACAATGCTACGAGAATTGAAAAGAACACATTGAAGCGAGGAGGACCCTTGCGCAACTAGTTTCCCTGACCACTCGGAGAGGCATCCATTTCATTACCAGCTGTGCCCTTGGCATTGCCCTCACTTGGGTTGGCGGGAGGAAGAGGAGGCGGCAGAGTGACTCGTACCCGACCTGGGATGTCGACTCTGCGCCAGATCTCATCCCTGTACACAACCCATCCGGCGTTCTTATCACTCTTGTTAAGAGAGGATGCATGGGCACGCAGCTGTTTCCATTTCTGCCTCTCCTCCAGTGTCATGCTGCGCCCCACATAAACACTCTGCCACTGGGGTTGCTCCCGGAGGATCCGCCCGTTCTTCAAGGCCGTCAAGAGATGTCCTCTTGTAGGATAGAGCACCTTGACCAACCTGGGTTTATCAATGGCACGGCCCATCCTGAACACGGACAAGGCGCGTGCCTCAACACCCAGTGCCGAGAGGAGTGCAGAGACGGCCCTCTCATCCGCCCCAACCTTTTCCTCTAAGGAGGCCGCATTCGACTCCGGCAGATTGGCGACGACCAGCGATCTCTCACGCAAGTGCGTCTCTGCCGAAGTGTCAGCGGAGGCCGGCGCAAGAGGACGAAAAACAGCGACTCAAAAATAACATTAGTGGATACAGAACAGCGTTCTGCAATTGCCTGAATCTCAAATAGCCGATTTAATGTTGTGATTGATAAAAAAAGGCAACTGTCAAATATCGCATTTTATATATATATATATGTATATATATATTTATATATATATATATATATATTTATATATATATATATATATATATATATATATATATATATTGTTTGTTCATAAATATTTATATTCGTTCTAGAATGTTCAACTCGAAAAGCTCTATTAGCGACGACTGCGACATAAAAGTCATCGTCAAACCAGGCTCGGATTTAAACGAGCCAATCGATGCTCGTTTCTTTTCGAACGTCAGACAAGAAGATCGCTTCTTAAATTTAAATACGCTTTTCTTCTTAAAAATTTTTAAACAAAAAAATTAATAACTAAAATTTGGACACTTAAGATGTCTATTTTCTTTAGTGCATTCTTACAGTGTATTGCAGACACATGAAGAAGACAGCGTCAGCCTTCACTTTATCGACTCCGATTCCACATCGGAGCTCACGGCGGATGTTCGCCAGTTTTTAAAATTATACGCTTGATTTAATTTTATTTTTAGGAGCATGAAATCGCACCGAGAGAGTTGAAGTGGATGGTGGCGATAAAGAAGATACTCCACTTCGAGTTCGTACTGACGGTGACTTCATGGCTAACGATACATGCTTCGCGACTCTGGGAATCGTGGACTTTTATGCCTCGCAAGAAGACCGCGACGCGTGTCAAAACCGCGACGCATTTCATGAACGCGACTTGCCAATTCCTGCATGTCTCCGCTGTGATCATCTACTCCGCCCTGCTCTTCTACTTTCTTCTGCTTTCCGTACCGCTTTCCGTCCCGATTTCCTTCTGTCGGGCAACAGGTACAATTTATATAAATAATATGATTTAATTGTTAGCTAGCTAACCAGTATGCATATTTACTACGCTATTGATTACTCTATACACATTAATTGTTAATTAAATTGTTTATTCATTTATTAGGCAGTAATCATTTAAGTTTATTTTCATACTCCGACGGCGTCCTCGCCCAGTCGCTGCCTCCTCCAGTCAGCCACACAGAGCACATCGTTCCGTCGGCAGAGGAGGAGGAGGCACTTCGGAAGCTCCGCCTCCACGTGGCTCTCACTTCAGTCCCGGCAATACGCAACGCTGAACGCGCCACCGACGAGGATCTCACATTCCCGGTAAGTGGATTTTGGAAGAACTTCAATGCTAAAGAAAGAATATTCATCATAATGAAAAATAACAGCAATTTATACATCACGGACCAAAACCACGGTCACTGCGCCCGGTCTCCAGACAGGAATCTTTCTTCTCTTCAGGAAAAGCCGATACTGATTGTTGACCAGCTTGAGAACATGTCCGTCTTCGAGATGTACGAGGAGGTTGGACGCTTTGCTCCGCTTCCTTCCCTCTCTCGCTCTATTATTTATTTATCATACATGAAATTAATATTCCAATTTTACAGCACTAATGCTTGAAAGAAAACCATCATCTGTGTAAACTACATAGAAAGATTGGGGGAACGAAGGAGGGGGATGCATATTATTCATACCTTTCTTTCTCTCTTTCTCTTTCTAACTCATCTATCTTTCTTCTCTTTGTACGATCTCCTACTTGTCCCCGCTCCAACCTTTTCCTCATCAACTTCAGATGGACCGTGTTATTGAGCGGAGTGAAATCGCACTGCAAGAGTCGCTGATTCTCTTCATACACATGTTCTTCCTCCTCGTCTTTTTCTTCATCGTCAATTCGCATCTCTACCAGATCGTTGCACTGTTTCGTACTATTTTTATGAACTTGAATTTTATAGCAATTTCCGCCACTTTACTTTGGACATCTTATCTATCGTCTATGTGCTTTCCGGATTTTTCGACTCGAAAAGCTGCAGTAGTAACTTAGAAGTCATCGTCAGGCCAGGCTCGGATATGAACGCAACGCATGACGAGACCGCAACTCGTGACCAGACCGCGACGCGTGACCAGACCGCGACGCATGACAAGACCGCGAAGCGTGATATCATCGTGATGTGTCAATTCTGGCGACATGTCTTCACAGTGTCCGTCTACTTGCTTCTGCTTTCCATTCCGCTTTCCATGACAATTGCCGGCTTTCGATTATTAGGTACGATTTATACAAATAGTATTGTTTAATTATTAGCTAGCTAACTGAATTGCATGTTTATTGCACCATTTATTAGAGCATACTCATTTTTTAAACTGTTTATTCATTTAGTTGGTTAGTGATCATTTGGGTTTTCCTCTCAGTCTCCGACAAAGTCGTCAGCCAGTCGCTGCCTCCTCCAGTCAGCCACGAAGAGAGCATCGTTCCGTCGGCAGAGGAGGAGGAGGCACTTCGGAAGCTCCGCCCCCATGCGGCTCTCACTTTTGACAGCGCTGAACGCGCCACCGACGAGGACCTCACATTCCCGGTACTTTGATTTAAAAAATATATATATAATTTTTTTTAGAAAATAAGCTTCGGAAGATCTTCGAGGTGCGCGAGGAGGTCGCTTTGCTCCGCTTCTCTCTTTCTTTCTCTCTCTCACTTCCTCTATCACTTCTCTATCCCTCTCACACTTTCTTTTCTCCCTCACTTCCTTTTCTGTCTCTCTCTCTCTCTCTCTCTCTTTTTATACTCTCCCTTTCTATCTCTCTCACTCTATTTCTCTCTTTCGCTCATTACCACCTCTGGCTAGACCATTACCAGCTCTGGTAAGGCATGAATTGCCTTTGAAAGATTATGAATTATGATGGGAAAAACAGCAATTAATACTTCGTGGATCAAAACCGTGGTCATGGTCACCAGACAATAATCTTTCTTCTCTTCAGGAGAAGCTGAAGCGCGTCCAACATCGGCCTTACCAGCTTGAGAAGATGTCCGTCTCCGAGATAAACGAGGAGGTTCTCCGCTTCTCTATTCTTTCTTTTTTCCTTTCTTTCCTTTCTTTCCTTTCTTTCCTATCTTTCCTTCTTTCCTTTCTTTCCTTTCTTTTCTTTCTTTCCTTTCTTTCCTTTCTTTCCTTTCTTTCCTTTCTTTCCTTTCTTTCCTTTCTTTCCTTTCTTTCCTTTCTTTCCTTTCTTTCCTTTCTTTCCTTTCTTTCCTTTCTTTCCTTTCTTTCCTTTCTTTCCTTTCTTTCCTTTCTTTAATTTTTTTAATTTTTTTTCTTTCTTTAATTTTTTCCTTTCTTTAATTTCTTTAATTTCTTTCATCTCTTACACTACTATCTTCTCTCTCTCTCTCTCTCTCTCTCTCTCTCTCTCTTCTCTCTCTCTCTATTTCTCACACTACTCCCTTCTCTCTCTCCCTCTCTCTCTCTCTGTTTCTCTCTCTCTTCCCAACTCCTCCCTCTCACTTCTCTTCGCACAATCTCTTCTCCCTTTCCATCCCCTTTTCCAGATGGACCGGGTTATCGAGCGAATGAGAAGAAAAGTCCAAAAGTCGGAGATTGCCGTCTTCAATGTCTGGAATATCGCCTTCATTGCCTTAATGGCGATGTCAAGTAATGCCATTATAGTCTCGGTGTACTTCCTCTTTGAATAATTTCGCTTTCTTTTCGAATTTGAATGTTTCACGCCATTTTGTTTTCGAATTTCAATTTTGCGGCCATTTTGCTTCCAACATTTCCCGACCACTTTACTTTCTATACAGCATCTATCACTGCGTTCTTCGATTAGTAAAATTAAGAAAACGTAACTATGATGCTCATTTCTCAACAAAGCTGACTTCATAAGCAATTGCCTCTTTTATTCAAAGGCATACACGTGAACAAGTAGAATAATGAATACAATGACCGAATAACGAACGACTTGGACTCACAGAAGATGGAGACTCCAGTCAATTGTGCATTCGACACACACCTCGAGGTGGCGCGACCTTATGATGGGTATAACAATAGAATGCAACTTTTGAACCACGGAGCGAATAGTTACAGTATGACTTGTAAGCAGGCGAAGGAAGCAATACAAAGTGCCCCGCCGAAACCCAAATAGCGTCAGTTGCTCGTACTGACGCCAATTTAACACTAATAAATTCTGCCCAAATTAATGCTTTTATTTTGTAATTGGTGCTATTTTTTAGGATTTACACGTAAGTGTCTCATCGACTCAAGACTTCAAATTGAATCTGCAAAAATATATTGTGGAAATTAGACAAACTGAACCTGTAATCAAAACTGCTAATCAGGTTTACAGCGAACTTCTCTTATGTGACTGTAGAAGTAGCAGCAACTGCTAAATATGTATGTAGCATTATTGATTAAGTCGACTTCTTCGAAATCCTCTTGAGAAATGCCACGATATTAGAAGAGATTGATGTGTCAAAACAACACATTAATCAACTTTTCGCTTTCACTTATGTGCGATTGTGAACAAAATAAGCTTCATAATAATAAATTCAATTAAAGGAGCATGAACAGCCAAAACTCATGCGCGGAAAAACTTGTAGGAAACAGTGGAGATAATGTAATGCTCTTCTCTTTTATTATAATATTTGTACTGAAAAAGTGAACACGGACTCATTAAAACTTTTAGAAAAAATTTAAACGTGAAATTTTCTATTCGATACTTCGATATTTCTCCGGGAATCTTCGCAGAATGAGAAATGAACGGAGGAAAAAACTGAAAATGGCTGTTTTCATATATTTTGACATTGCAAGAGAAGAAATTAAAAAAAAAAAATTTTACTGCCTACAGGCCGGTGGTGAATATCCTGGAGTTAATTTTCTGCATGACATGCAAAGAACAGAAATGTATTGTATCGCACCAAAAATTTCCCTGATACAGGCACATTTTTTGTATGCAAATTTATCGCTAATGCTGTACTAATGTGTCTTTTTACTTTGCAGAAGTGTTCGCATGAAGGACATAGACCGACTAGTGTTATAGCTTAAGGCATGAAAAAATTGAGTTTCATGCTCCATTAAGACAGCATGTCTGTATCCGTTGAGTATCCGTTGAGCACGTCCTGCCCTGGGGAATTATTTTCGATTTCGTTCACGAAAATTGGCTCACCGATACAACTCGACGTCCTCTACAACATACCGTACATTTTAATTTTTTTTTTCAGAAAAATTCCATTCGAGAAACATACAGTCCCGCCCAGGATCTTGGTACCAAGGACGCTTCGGACGATTCGGACGCTTCCAAATGCATCGTCGTTAATATCTTTTGTTCTAGGAAAAACTAAAATATTCTAATTGGTACATTAGTTTGCTTATAGAGTACGGATGCTACTGTTAAAAAATCGATAACTTTTTATCATTTGATAAGAAGTTATCAGTTTTTGCTAATAAAAAATTTCATTTCAAATATCTTTAAACGAAATTTCCCCTGTACCATTATTTTGTCTCTACACACATCCCCAAATAATAAAATTAAAGATTGTATCATTGATAACGGAAATCGATAAATGAGACCTTATCACGCATGTTCATATGATGTAAAGATTCGCCTTACGATTCTGAATCTAATTCTGTAATCAGTTTTCGACAGAATGTGCCGGTTAACAATGTATTTTTGATTGTATGCTTTGCAAGACTTTCTTCAGAAAGAACAGGGCAGGGAGGCCTTGCAGGCCGAGGGGGCGGGCCCTAACCCTTTTTTTCTCTGCCTGTGCTATTTCGCTACCTTAAACTTGGGTAATTAAACCGAAGACGAAAAGGGAGCGCGCAATATTTCTGAGTATCAATGCAAGCGCAGCAACCTAGATTTGGACGCATCATACCGGGCCAAAATTTTGACAAAGACCAAGAAAATGGGTAATCCTGAAGAAAGGCTTGCAAAGTACACACAATCAAAAATGTTGTTAACCGGCACTTTCTGTTGAAAACTGATTACAGAATTAGATTCAGAATAGTAAGGCGAATCTTTACATCATATGAACATGCGTGATAAGATCTCATTTATCGATTTCCGTTATTAATGATACAATCTTTAATTTTATTATTTGGGGATGTGTGTAGAGACAAAATAATGATACAGGAGAAATTTCGTTTAAAAACATTTGAAATGAAATTTTGTATTAGCAAAAACTGATAACTTCTTATCAAATGATAAAAAGTTATCGATTTTTTAACAGTAGCATCCGTACTCTATAAGAAACTAATGTACCATTTAGAATATTTTAGTTTTTCCTAGAACAAAAGTTATTAACGAGGATGCATTTGGAAGCGTCCGAATCGTCCGAAGCGTCCTTGGTACCAAGATCCTGGGCGGGACTGTACATATGTATGTACATATGTACATTTTTTCAGAGAGTAATCTGAAATGACAAATGAATGCGAATCAAATGCATTTATACATAATGCAAAAATGGAACGCTTTTCCGTGTAAACACAAAAGAAATAACATTATTTACATATTATTTGTGGAGATAAAAAATTGTTTGCCCAGAGGGTGTAATCATTCTACACTCTCAGCCCGCGCTAATTGTTGAGGAGAGAAAGAGATAAAACTTGAGCGGTGCAGCACAAAACACAATGTTGTTCAGTGTGTTCTCGATTACAAGCTCGGCCGAGTTTTAATCGAGAACGTATTTTTTTTTTGCAATTACAATATTAAGATCCTACAATATTCATAACAATAGTTGCAAATATAAATATACTATCAATCAAACAAGATCACTATACATCGCCACGCCAATTTTTCGTAATAATAATATGTGAAGCACCTTCAGCAAAATAAAAGTGAAAATTGTAAAAGATATGCTATACTACTATTTGAGAAGATGTGAAGATATTTAAATACGTGGTTCGACACGTTGTCAATGGACGCAACTAAAACAATTATTTTTACCTACCTACATACATATGACAGAAGTTACGATGAGATTGAGCCAAACATCGTTCCAGGAAGTGCCTGTCTTTTCGAGTCATCTCCCATCATGACCGAGCTGCTTCTTTCTGGTTTCGGCTCTCCGAGGAAGGCGCCGCGCCAACTGCAAAAGCACGGCGGTGGAACGTGTCGAGGAAGAAGCTGCATGCTATCTCTCTTTCTCTCTCTCTCTCTATCTCTCTCTCTCTATCTATCTCTATCTATCTCTCTCTCTCTCTCTCTCTCTTTCTTTCTCTCTCTCTATCTCTTTTTCTCTTTCTCTCTCTCTCTCTCTCTCTCTCTCTCTCTCTCTCTGGACAAAAGTAGAGAGCAGACCGCCGATACGGAGTGACGAAGTAGATCGTGATCATCGGATTCAACGTCGGCAAAAGGTCGAAATTCTAAATATATGCATAAATAATTTATTTGAATGGGTTTAAGTAACAATGAGATTCCAGTATTTTCTCTCCACAATTAAAGAAGAACGGCTCAAATGCTTATGATAATGCTTCTAGATTATTAAAATAGTATAGAAGATATGTATAAAAAAGGTTTTACATTTTCAAACCTTAAAGACAAAATTTTCAAGGGCGCGATTGTTGCGCACGACGCCAAAGAACATGAGAGCGAACGAGGCGATGGAAGCCATGAAGACGGAGGGAACGAGGGCGTGGAAGGTGAGTGCCTATGGAGAGACATCTGCCATCTCGATGCTTCTTGCTCATGGTCAATATTGTCAATGCAACAATAGGAATTAGACTATGAAAAGAGCTAATTAAGTGAATGTATTCATTAACAATTTGTGTGTATGTACATATGTGAGGATGCATCTCTCACAACAGGAAAAAGAAAACAGTATAAATCAGGCGGAATGTTCAAGAAAACAATGATGCACCTTTATGAGTTGAAAATGAGTCGCGCGTGTCTTCGAACTCATCTGAGAAGAAAGATCGTCCAGCTTGGCCAGCACCTCAACGCTTTCTCGTGCTCTTTTAGAACTTACCTCAGTTACCAAAAGCTCATTCTGCGTTGCTACATTCTCACTCTATCTCTCTTTCTCTTCTCACCATCTTGTTTTCTCTCTCTCTTCTCTCTTTATTATTTACTCTCTCTCTCTTAACAACATTACTTGATGTCCTTTAACACACCTTTCTCCTCATGATGAGAATGACAGCGTACTCCGGAAACGCGCCAATGGTCGCGTAAGCCATTGGGAAGGCGACCAGCGGCTGAGACATCGAGGTGTGGCCTGAAGGAATGACATCTTTGTAGCTTACGCAAAGCCTCAATATCTGCTCTCTTTCTCTCTCATCTCTTTGCCTTCTTTACTAATATCTCTCTTTCTCTCACCCTCGCTCTTTCTCTTTCTCTGCCTCTTCTTTCTCTCTCTCTCTCTCTCTCTCTCTCTGCCTCTTCTCTCTCTCTTCTCCTCTCTGTCTCTTCTCTCTCTCCCTCTCCCTCTCTCGGCCTCTGTCTATTCTCTCTCCCCTCTCTCACTAACCACTCACTGTCGTATTAGTAAGATCATACTCTGGCACGAGTGCTTGACATGTTTCCCTCACTTCCTTCTCATCGTTGTGCGCAAAGAAGCAGCTCACCTATGAGTAAATTAATGTAAATAGCTCATTTTAATGTGTGATTGTTCTTTTTTTAGTTAAATAAAGACGAGAAAAATCTCCGACCATAACGCAGAAGACCGGAAGGTAGGCGACGATGCAGACGGCGAAGACCTTAAGAGGCCGTGGCGCACGTCGAACGAGAATGTAGTAGCTGTTAATTAATTAATAATTAAATCCTTACTTAAATTATTGTGTCGAAAGAATGGCGTCCCACCATCCTTTTACTCTTCTAGTAATGGAGACGCACTCTTATTGCGACCCTTGTCCTTAATAAAGCTCGCCAAGACACGACTTGTTATACGACAAGTTTATGTACACTTGGTCACTTCTCAAGGAACAGCAATAATGATGACGAAATAGTCGAGTAAACCAATTAAACCAGGAAACCAGAAGAATATGAACTCCGAGAAAGGAAGAAAGAGAGAAGAGAAGAAGACGCGAGGGGGAAGAGTTACTCGCTTACTTTCCCTGAAAGGTGCACGGTAGAAAGCCGGCAAGAGGTTGCGGGACAGCAATCGGCGATGCGATAAGAGATCAACGGAAAGAGGGACAGAAAAGAGAAAGAGGAAGAGAAAGAGGAAGAGAAAGAGGAAGAGAAAGAGGAAGAGAAAGAGGAAGAGAAAGAGGAAGAGAAAGAGGAAGAGACGGAGGCAAGGAAGCATATTAACGGTTAAGCATTGAAATGACAATGACAAGTTGAATAATTACATGAATATGCATTGACACAACTGGCCATCCGGCCTAAACCAGGAAGGCGAACAGTAACTTCAAATCAATGGCGAGTTAAGAGAGCCTCTCTGTATGCCTCCAGTAGGGCGTGCCCCAGATCCAGACGTTGGATTTCGAATGTGAAAACATAGTCGGGCATGGCACTGGGCCCCAGTAACAATATTAAATCGCAAAAAATTTTTTTCAAAAAATATTTTTCCGTGAACGGGTAAAAATATGGATAATTTCTGAATTGATGTGTCTCGCTTCAAAATCAATATTTTTCAATTTTCTTTTTTTTTAACGGAATCAACGTTGGATTCTGAACAAAATCTGCCCAGAAGTCTTTCAGTCAACTATATAAATATAGAAAGGACGACAAAAAAAACTAGCGATGTAGCGAGAATATTAATTACAGACAGAAACAAGGGAACTCAACATCAGTTCAATCGCCTAATGTTGTTCATTATTTTATTTTTTTGTTTTTTTTTTTAATTTTTTTTAAATATTGAAATCATAAATAAAACTTTTAATATTTGCCGTTATAAAAATAACTTTTAATATTTGAATTTGACGGTTAAGTACTTTATACTCATTTGTGTGTGGGTGTTATATCTCAAAATGTAGAGCATTAAAAACTGTATAACATATATTCTTTTCGCTTGGTGTGCACTACCCCTTAGGGGTGAAAAATAGGCTCAAATATGGGTGCCTCGGATATGTAGGATTCAAGGAATGCGTGAAAAGAAGTTAAATTCTTGTTGTAACATAAAATGAACCATTTCATTCGATTCAGCACGTGCTTCGTTTCAAAAAAGCTCCATATCAAAATTTCATAAAATTATCATCTTCCATGAAAAAACGCATTTTTCGATTTTTTAGCCATTGTCAGAAAATGACCTAAAACTATTCGAATCAGATCCGCATTTTCCAACTTTTCGTGCAATCTTAATGTTTCGTACTCATCCAATACATCATTCTGCTCCACGAAGCACACTAAGGTCAGAATCGATATTAGTTTTGCAGATTTCCAGTGGTAAAAGCCCGCAAAATGGTTTGCACGCGCGCGAATTTGAACCTGCGACCCATGACATTCGACGTACACAACCAATTGACGAAAATAACATAAAAAAATTCATTTCTGGAAAATGTAAAAACCAATCTTAAAAGTTGACCTATCAACCGATAGCTATTTTTTCACTCTATCGAAATAAATATATCCGCCAAACAGTGTAAATTGACGGTAAGGTCAAGTAAGTGGCCAAAATATTCGAACCGAAAAAAGTAAATCAAAAAAGCTATTCATCATAACGTGATGTATGGGAAAGTTGTTCGTCTGAGGGAAAGCTATAGAATGTCACTTAACATGTGGGGATAAGTTCAATCCGCGAGCAATAACAGCCGCGGTAATGTATCACCAACAAGTTTACTTTTCAAAGAACTTCAGGGCACTTTTTCGGTACTCCAGCCGAATAGATAATAGTGACTGATAAAGAATTTCTCTATTAAAATAGCTATCGGTTGATAGGTCAACTTTTAAGATTGGTTTTGGCATTTTCCAGAAATGAATTTTTTTTAATGTCATTTTGGCCCATATGTTGTGCACGCCGAATGTCATGAGTCGCAGGTTCGAATCCGCGCGCGTGCAAACCATTTTGCGGGCTTTTACCACTGGAAATCTGCAAAACTAATATCGTATCTGACCTTGGTGTGCTTCGTGGAGCAGAATGTTGTATTGGATGAGTAAGAAACATTAAGATTGCACGAAAAGTTGGAAAATGCGGATCTGTTAGTTTTGACGCGACCGCCTTAGGAAAATCGATACTGTCATTGGTAGGGACGCCCTATCCAGATGAAATGGATGTATGTTGTAGAGAATTTTGTCGCGTACTGAATAGTACTATCCGCATTCTGTTCTCACTGAAAACATTGAAAATACAGCGATTCGAATAGTTTTAGGTCATTTTCTGACAATGGCTAAAAAATCGAAAAATGCGTTTTTTCATGGAAGATGATAATTTTATGAAATTTTGATATGGAGCTTTTTTGAAACGAAGCACGTGCTGAATCGAATGAAATGGTTCATTTTATGTTACAACAAGAATTTAACTTCTTTTCACGCATTCCTTGAATCCTACATATCCGAGGTACCCATATTTGAGCCTATTTTTCACCCCTAAGGGGTAGTGCACACCAAGCGAAAAGAATATATGTTATACAGTTTTTAATGCTCTACATTTTGAGATATAACACCCACACACAAATGAGTATAAGGTACTTAACCGTCAAATTCAAATATTAAAAGTTATTTTTCGATGTGAAAAAATAGTTGACTGAAAGACTTCTGGGCAGATGTTGTTCAGAATCCAACGTTGATTCCGTTAAAAAAAAGGAAAATTGAAAAATATTGATATTAAAGAAAGTTATGAGTACTTCAACTTTTCCATACATTTGCATGCCCAGAGAAGGAAAAAAATTTTATAACAAAGTTGACCTTCTAATTTTCTTCATAGTGCACATAGGTACCCCATATTAAATTTTGGATAGCCAAATCAAAAATTTTTACCCCGGGGCAGGCCCCCATGGAGGGCTGCTTGATCCTTACAGAGAGGCTCTCTTAATTAAATAAATAAAGCAGAGTCGCTGATGAGAACACCGCACGTGGCGGGAAGAAAGCTAACAATGAGTGTAGCGAGAAGTGAGAGGGAGGAGAGAAAGAGACACGTGTCATAACAAGTCCTAACTCGTCCTAGTCATTTAAATTTGGGCGGGAATCAATACGATGCATCAATTTGCTAGGCAGTAAGGTGGGTCAAATGTCATTCATTCGTCCAAGGATGAACACTGCCGCGGGCCAAGGAAAGGAGGGGGACAAGGTCGAAAGAAAAAACAAAGGGAAACACACGAATAAAATTTAGAAAGTTGGGAAAGGGGGGAAGGGTTGCTTACTGCACTCCTCTTGCGCCGGGTGGTGCTTGATGTTGCGGCGGCAGATGGCGCAGAACTTGTCCGAGGCCGAGCACGCGTGAGGGCGGCCATCCACGTTCCGAATCTTCAGACACTTGTAGCACAGCTCCAGGATGGTCGCGTAGTGGTTTCTGTCGTCAATGGAGAGAGTGCAGCAGGCAGGGGTGTGGTGTCCGGTGCAGAAGGGGCACGATCCCTTGATCTTCTTCTTCTTCTCTCCCGGCTCTTCACCATCACTCTCCGCGTTACGCCTCCGAACGGGAGATCTCTTGAGGGGAACACTGCTGGTGGAAGGCTTGGGGAGTGGCTTAGAAGACGTGGAAGAAGACGAAGGCTGGGAATGGGGGCGGTTGACCTGGTTGGCGAGGAGGGAGACGGACTCGATGAGTGAGTCCAGCTTCTTCTCGATGGATGCAGTCTTTTCAGACAGGACAGCCAAGTGGCGAGTGTGCATCTCTTGTGTGGTGCTGATAGCCTCGAGGAGGGGCGTGGTCTGGTGGCGGAGGGCAGTCATCTTAACAGCCACCTCTTTCACAGCATCAATCATCGTGACTCTTCTCTCTCCCGGCGGGTCCACGCTCGCAAGGATTCTCTTGAATAAACACTCTGGTTGTAAACTCGGAGGATTACGGTAACTACCGTACTCTCTTGGTGGTGGTGCTGGTGTTTGGTGTGGCAGTAGGGGGAGCAGAAGCCGTTGAAGAGTCGCGTGGAGCATCGGCGAGAAGCATCTCCTCTCGTTCTCTGGTCACTTCCTCCGCACCGCTGTCTTGATCCGACATCTGCATAATGAACAAGTAGAACATGGAGAACTTCTGATTAAATGCAATAAATAGGCATCAATAATTCGGACGGCGCGACTCGCGGCGGGAAACATAAATATCATCAAAGCGAGGGAGTATGTACAGGGGAGGGAATTTGCAGGTCATCACTAGGCCTAAGCCTAGTGACCCTGCCCCGCGCCAACAGGCGCCTCATCCTCGCTCCCCAACTCACAAAGGTCGGGGAACACCTTCTTCTTTGCTCTTCTTGCAGAGTGTCTTGTCTGGTCGCCCGTCTCTGCATTCGGCGGGTACTGAGAGGAAGAGGATGTAACTGGGGAGGTCTCATCCTCCAAAGGAGGGGCTTCTCCGTATACCTCTAGTGGTACCAGCAGATTCGGCGGCCGCGTCACAACTCGGCCGCTAGGCACGCGCAGAGTCACCTCTCGAGGAGCGACCTTAAGAACTCTGCCTAACTGCCATTGCACACGTGGCTGGTTTGAATCCTTTAAGAGTACCACCTCACCTTCCTGAGGGTTCGCTCTTCTCGAGGATGTCGCCTGCTTCACGTTGCTTCTTGCTGCCGCGTCTGACAGCCGGATGATGTACTCGGCAGTCCAGATTCTGCGAAGACGGGCAGCGTGAGTAAGTGAGTCGACATACGCGCATTCGATGGCGTATCGACTGCTCGTCATCCCGACTGCCTGAAAGTCGGGGTCTGACTGATCTCTTGCTTCTTGCTCATCGGCCACAATGGAAGTGAGCCGGATGGATGGCCACAGGAAATCGATCGGTCTTACCGTTATGATGCTGGCCGAGTTGTCATCCTTCAGTGCTGAGAGAGGGCGCGTGTTGACCACCGCCTCTGCTTCTGCTAAGAGCGTGGAGAAGTCGTCTCTCGAGAGGATTCGTCTACCGACTGTCTTCTGAATGGCGCGCTTGACACTTCCAATCAGTCTTTCATAAATTCCACCCTTCCATGGTGAAAATGCTGTGGTGTACTTCCACTCAAACCTCTTCTCTGCCGATTCGTCCTGAGCCGCTGCCGCAATCTGATCTTGTAGGAGACTCTCCGCCAGGCGAAAAGTTGGTGCCTGGTCCGAGAGTACCGTAGTCGGTACTCTTCGACGCGCACAGAATCGCCTGAATGCATTCAGGAATGTTTTAGCAGAGAGGTCTGAGATGACGCGTGTGCTAAGGCATGTAATCAAGAGGAAATATGCCTTCTCCCGCCCGTTCCCACCAATCACCGTAACTGGGCCGGCGAAGTCTACGCCAATGTCGAGGAAGGGCCGTACTAGTCGCACTCGTTCTGTTGGAAGGGGCGGGCACTCGGGATACTTGAAGACGCGTCCGTTGATCTTCTTGCAGGGAACGCACTTCGAGATGACTGTCCGAGTCCGCGCCACTGCCTTTGGTAGCCAGTAGCGTGTCCGCAGTGCGTTGACTGTAGCCTGGACTCCCGAGTGCATCTGTTTCTTGTGAACATCCTCGATGATCAGCTGAACAAAATGACTGGAGTCCGATGAATATGGTAGAAAAACAGGGTACCTGGCAGCGAAAGGGATGTCTGCATACTCCAGGCGCGTGTGTCCGGTTCTCCAGATACCTTTCTCGTCTGTTTTGAGCTTCAGTCGATTGTTCCCGGGAGACTGGATGAGATGCAGCGTGCTCTGCTGATGAAGTTTCCAGAGCCATTCTTCTGCCTCTCCGAGTTCAGACGCAGACAGCCGCTCCAACCCTCTCTTTTCCGGTTTCTTCTTGACTGCAAGACGGCTCTTAAGTTGTCTAACATATCTGAGGACCAGCGCGGTCACTCTTATTAACCTCTGCAACCTGTCGAAGCGTCCGGCGTCGATGACTTCGGAGAGAAGATAGGGCACGTGGACGGGTTCGGCAACGGCCGCAGCCACTCCTTCCTCCCTGGAATCGTCAATTCTCCTTGAACTTGGCCTGGTCTTTTTTGACGATTCTTGGCAACTCACTTGACAACCACGGCGGGCCGGCCCACCAGATTGAATCGGGGTCGCCGATCTTCGCTCCTTCACCAGGTCTTGTTGCCAAATCCGCCGGGTTGTCAACTGATGCGACATGTAGAACTCGGAGGGTTGGCGACTTGGTTGACAGAAGAGAGAGTGTTTCCGAGAGATTCTTCTTTGTTTCTCCCACTCTGTTCCGGACGTATACTGAATTGGATGGCTTCTCATTCATAAGCCAGGAAAGAGAGATAATGCTGTCGCTGAACATCACTACATGACAACAGACCTGGCTGGGAAGGCTCTGGATGGCTTTCGCCACGTAGACCAGCATCCTGCCTGCCGTCGTCATGGCATTCATCTCTGCTTTTGGGACGGTCGGGGCATCCTTTGCCTTCCTCGGAGCGACAGTTGACCTCGCCAGGATCAAGCTGCTCGACTCTTCTGTGCACCAGTACACGCAGGCCGCCTGAGCTATCTTCGATGCGTCTGCAAATGCCACCAGATACACAATCTGTGACATGCTCAAAGGCCTGGGTACTGACCACTCGAAGCTCCGGACGCTTGCCGCCAGTCTCAGGAAGTCGTTCGCGAACTGCTCGCCGACCTCCTCGTCCCACTTGAGATTTTCCGCCCACGTTTTCTGAATGAAGATCTTCATTGGCAGCATCAAGGGGCAAAGAAATCCGCAAGGGTCATAATGAGATGCGAACTCGCTGAGTGCACCTCTCTTCGTTACTTGCAGCGCCAGCTGCTTCTTCAGGTAGCCGGGCAAGAGAATGGAGTCTGCTTCTTGGCTCCACTGCTGACCGAGCATCTTCGGCGCGCCGAACTCGCCTCTATCTTCCTCAGGGAGGCTTTCCTGGAATGCAATGTCATCTGAGCAGAATTCTCGAACATTCATTCCAATGGAAAGAAACAATTTCTTGACATACTGGTAAATGTCAGTCTTATCCCGACCAGTCGCGTCAATGAAGATATTATCAACATACGTGTTGATCTTTAGTTGCTGCAGGACGTGCTTCTGAAGATCCAACAGTCCTTCCTTTGTCAGCTCCGTCTCTACCAGACTTCGAATGGTTGCCGCCAACAGGAAGGGCGACTGGGTTGCTCCAAAGGGTGCAGACGTGAACCGGAAGACCTGAAGATTGTCCATTGACACTGGTTTGGAAGGATCCTTAAGCCAAAGGAATCTGAACAGGTCTCTCTGATCCGTATACAGTCTTACTTGCAGAAATGCAGATTCGATGTCGACCATAATAAACGTCTTCGCAGTCCTGATTCGGACGAGAAGCGAAGGGATCTTCTCGATTTGTGACCTTCCGGGAGGCATCACGGAATTCAGCGACTTCCCTCCAGACTCGTGAGCACTCCCGTCGAACACAATTCGGATGGGCTTGGATGGCTTGTCCGGCCTCTGCACGCCATGATGAGGGAGGTAGACTTGCATCGGCCCGTCCCTTCTGCCTGGCTCGACTGGCTCGATCTGGCCGCTCAAGAGATGTGCTTTAATCACACTATCGTAGTGCTTAAGCATGCCATCTTTCTTGAGCCTCTTAGTCGTCGCTTTCAGTCTTACCCATGCGAGATTAGAATTCTCACTTACTTCGTGCCTTTTATCCTCGGCGAGGTAGTAGCGCGCGTGCACTCGTCCGTCCGCGATGCACGCGTTTTCTCGGTAGAACTTGTCCACCTCGTCATCAATCAGCGCTCGCTGCAACTTCTCCGGCCTAGCGTCATCCTTGCATGCAGCCGAGTCTACCTCAAAGTAGTCTGCCACTTGCTGATGCAGTTCGTCCATGGTGGACGAGACGACGTGCATGATGGGTACTGTACCACCCTCTAACGACTGGCATGATGATTCGCCGGCCACGATTCGCTTAAACTTGCTGTAAAGTAGGCGCAGTCCGCTTGGCAGGACGTCGGGGGGCCGGAAGTCGAGCACGTCGAGAGACACGCTGGCAGAGAGAAGTGCTTCCGGTGGTGTGGTTTGTTCTCCCTTCTGAGTCGGCTGCTCATCGAGCCGAAGGCGGCGACTCTTAATGAATTTGAGATCAGCAGGTCCTAATCTCGAGCTGGCCACTGCTGGCAATCCTTTCGGGTAAACATGGGAACTCACCGTCATGAAGCTTCCATCTATCTTCTGCAGCTTCGGTTTAACGATGTCGTAGACAGCCTTGCTGCTCTTCCCGCCGACTCCTTCCAACACCAATTCCTTGGTAGCCACTTTCTTCAGCTTGTGCCTCTTCACAAACGATTCGGACACGAGGGAGTTCGATGCACCGGTGTCCAGCATGACGCGGATCGTAGTCTCGAAGTCGTTCACTGTAATAGGAACCACTGCTGTCAGCAGCTTATTTCCTTTGCTTCTATTCTCAGAGATTACGTACAGTGGGATGGAGGAGGAGACGACGGTGCACGTTGCTCCTGGAGTCTCGTCCGTCGATTCCGATCCGTCTTCCACCGCGTACTCCTCGATCTGCTTTGGCTGAGCTACCGCTACCGGTCTCGTCCCTTGCCCTCCAGTCTTCTTCTTTCCTCTGCAGAGCGCCGAGTGATGGCGTCCTTTGCACAGGCTGCAGTTGCGGCCGCACTTCTGGTAGCCGTGTCCATGCTGCAGACATCTGAAGCAGAGGCCCTTTGCTTTTGCTCTTCCCAACCTCTCGTCCACCGACTTATGCTTCAGGCACTGCTCTGTCGGGTGGTTCAGGTCGCAGAAGGCGCATGAGTTCGAACTCGCTCTGGCTGGCAACTGCTTCTCATGCTCTGGCGGACGGTAGGGCTTCTGCTGGCTCGACTGGAAAGAGTTGTTCCTGTATCCGCCGCTCTGGTTGTCTTTCCTTCTGTATGACTGTTGATGGTACTTATTCCCTTGTTGGTACGGTACCTCCTGCTTCGTTCCTCTCAATGAAGCCTTCATCGTGTTCGAGTACTCCTCGAACTTAATCGTGTCCATGATCTTCTCGATCAGCTCGTCCGTCCGCAGTGTTCGCTTGTCGCCCCGCCAGTCCTCTCGATTGTGCTGCCACTTAATCAGCTCCTCTTGCGTTTGCCTAGAAAATTTCTCTTGAATTTTCATTTGCAAGAAGACATCTGACTGGACGTGCTGGGACACCTTGCCCATTTTCCTAACCACGGTCTGGATCCGGTTGAGAGCGGCGTTCTGCTCCTCGAGTGTGCGCGCTCCGGAATGGCTTCCAGCTCTGCGTAGATCTTCGGAAGCGTCAAGTTGTTGACGCCGAAGCGTTTGCGCAGCAACTCCATTGCGAATTCATATTCGCTTCCATTCTTCAATCAACTCTAAGGCCTTCCCTTCTAGTGACTGGCGCAGGTACTGCATCTTCTCATACCTTGTGAGCTCCTCGCGGTCGTCGATGGTCTGTCTGAAGTCTTCGATGAAGGACACGTAGTCTTCCAAGTCGCCATTGAACTTCCTCAGGGTGAGTCTCGGCAGCTGCGGCCTCCGGTCTTCATACCGGTCCCTTGCTGGGCCCTGCCACTCATCCCTCCGCCGTCCACCGTAGTCTCTTTGCCCGTCCTCGCAAGTTCTCCTGGTGGCCGGGCCGTTGTCGTCTGTATGGTGGCTCGTCTCATTCCTCAAGAGTCGGTTCTGCCCCTGCAGTTCCACTCCGTCTCTTCCTGAATGAGTCGCATATGTCTCTCTCGGCATCTCATGTCGTGTGCCACCCGTGTCTGCGAGTTGGCTCTCTGCCAACCTGTCTTCTCTGACTCCAGTCACTGCACGGCGGGGAGTTCTGTCCACTCGAGACTGTGCTGGTGAGGGGGCGCCTGATCGTCTGCTACGTTCTTCCATCCCTTCGATCTTCTGGTTGATGGCTGAAAGCACCGTCCTTGCAATCTCCCAGCTATACTCACTATCCAATTTTACCGTAGGGTGCGAGTTCACTCCATCGCCGTCCTCTTCATAGGCGTCCATCGACTTCCGAGCGTCTTCCTTCATCTCCCGGTGAGCACGCTCCAGCACGAAGACGCTGAAGTTCTGATACTCGATCGAGTAGTCGTCCGTGTGCTCCGTGCTGTTCTGAAGGAGGTGTTCGAGCTCGTTTCTCATATCTTTCAGCTCCGGAAGAGTGCATCTTTTGATGCACCCTACACACCTCTTTGCAGTCGCCGTCAACTTTTCCGCCGCTTCTCGTGCGAGGGCGCTCAGCCGGTGGAGTTCCTCGAACTGGGCGTCGCGGTCTATTATGTACGCCGCCCAGTAGTCTTCGGAATAGCTTGGCGTCGGGGCGAACGCGTCGTCGGGGGCGCGGAAGACGGTCCCTTCTCCCTTCCTTCCATTTTGCATCTTCTCATACCTTGTGAGCTCCTCGCGGTCGTCGATGGTCTGTCTGAAGTCTTCGATGAAGGACACGTAGTCTTCCAAGTCGCCATTGAACTTCCTCAGGGTGAGTCTCGGCAGCTGCGGCCTCCGGTCTTCATACCGGTCCCTTGCTGGGCCCTGCCACTCATCCCTCCGCCGTCCACCGTAGTCTCTTTGCCCGTCCTCGCAAGTTCTCCTGGTGGCCGGGCCGTTGTCGTCTGTATGGTGGCTCGTCTCATTCCTCAAGAGTCGGTTCTGCCCCTGCAGTTCCACTCCGTCTCTTCCTGAATGAGTCGCATATGTCTCTCTCGGCATCTCATGTCGTGTGCCACCCGTGTCTGCGAGTTGGCTCTCTGCCAACCTGTCTTCTCTGACTCCAGTCACTGCACGGCGGGGAGTTCTGTCCACTCGAGACTGTGCTGGTGAGGGGGCGCCTGATCGTCTGCTACGTTCTTCCATCCCTTAGATCTTCTGGTTGATGGCTGAAAGCACCGTCCTTGCAATCTCCCAGCTATACTCACTATCCCCTTTTACCGTAGGGTGCGAGTTCACTCCATCGCCGTCCTCTTCATAGGCGTCCATCGACTTCCGAGCGTCTTCCTTCATCTCCCGGTGAGCACGCTCCAGCACGAAGACGCTGAAGTTCTGATACTCGATCGAGTAGTCGTCCGTGTGCTCCGTGCTGTTCTGAAGGAGGTGTTCGAGCTCGTTTCTCATATCTTTCAGCTCCGGAAGAGTGCATCTTTTGATGCACCCTACACACCTCTTTGCAGTCGCCGTCAGCTTTTCCGCCGCTTCTCGTGCGAGGGCGCTCAGCCGGTGGAGTTCCTCGAACTGGGCGTCGCGGTCTTGTATGTACGCCGCCCAGTCGTCTTCGGAATAGCTTGGCGTCGGGGCGAACGCGTCGTCGGGGGCGCGGAAGACGGTCCCTTCTCCCTTCCTTCCATTCCTCTCAGGGTCTTCCCGGTTGTTCTCGTCGTTGTCGCTGGTGCTCGCCATGAACACCGCTGCAATTTCATCATCATCATCATCAAAGTAGCCCTCCGGCTCTTCTGCCGTGGTCCCGCCCCTTAACCGCACCCCCGCAGGGGTGGGCACCAGGGCCCGTCGGACCAGAGGGCAGGGGACAACAGACCTGTTGGCGTGTGCGAGATTCTTGCCACCGCCGATGCTCGTGACGGGGCTTTGCTTGCCCTCACGCTCGGCCCGGCTCAGCTCGCTGCCGCCTCCGGCGCGGCCATTCTCGCCGCTGGTCCCGTCGCGGCCTCCGTCGCCGCCGGTGTTGTCGTTCCTCTTCAGTGGGCTGCGCTCGCCTGCCAGTCCGCGCCCAGTGTTCGAGTGCTGCAGACGCACCATATACAGTATATCACTCATTCTCTCTCTCTATGTCTCTCTTGTTCTCTGTCTGAGTCACTCTTCCTCTCTCCCTCTCTCATTTAGCTAGAGCCCAAAATGCACTCTGAAAGTGAAACAATGCGTCACTGAATGTAAGCCGATTACGACAAAAAGCAAATTTCTTTTTTCTTTCCTATGTATCACTTTTTTCTTTCCGATTTCCCTAATTGTAAGAATTAACAGATAACTTGTTTGGTTTAAGTCGCACAATTGAAGATTCAGGTGAATATAGCGGCAAACTCCACTGGAAATCACGATTCAAGAAAGAATTAACACTGCTCTAAATAATTCAAAACTATATGAATATACATATTATTTTGGAAATTGTATGAATTTAAACTCTGCTTATAATGAATGGAATAATAAATTAAGGAGATAACACACACAACGTTTTCAATGTTCTGAAATGGAAGACAAATAATATTCGTTCCCAGCAACAGTTGTTCGCATGACCTATCACTTTTCTTTCAAAGAAGTGCGCCCGGTGTAATCTCACTCATCACACTGTCTGCGTAAAAAATTGTTTTACTTCACACGGAATTGTTGAACTTCCATTTTATGGTTTATAACGACAACATTTATATGAAATTTGATATGACTGTTCGCACGAAAATAGAAATCCTGAGCAGAAAAGTGAGCAGAATTATTCGGGTACGGCGAAGAGCGCGCTTGGGAATCTTGGAAAGAATGGCAAGATCATGCGGGAAATGGCATTAGAAGATATTTGTGCCGTCCAACAGCTCTAATGTTTTCCAGTAGTTTGTTGAAGTATTTCAAGTGGCTTGTATTCCAGAATGAATGAATATTCTTCTTTGATTTGATTACAATCGATTGGCAATCCTTACTTATTTTAACGCATTTTTCGAATCTGGGAGCAGGCACTCTCATACGCACGTGCTATTTCGTAGGTCGCTCGAAAAAGAGCGACCGAGAGCGAAAGTGAAAGAAAGAGAGAGATAGAGAGAGAGAGAGAAAGAGAGAGAGAGAAAGAGAGAGAGATAGAAAGAGAGAGAGAGAGAGAGAGAGAGAGAGAGAGAGAGAAAGAGAGAGAGGGGACAGAACCCACCCCCATGATAGAATTTATCGTTTAATGTAAAAATCGTGCTCATACCGATTAAGCAGAGCAATCTTGTTCGTACATTGTTATATGCGTCCAATGCGTGCTAAATCCACCTGGACAAATCAAGGAATGAAATAAATGTATACATGCTTACCAAGCAAAAATGGAATGCATTTATATGTAAACACAAAAGAAATTATATGATATTGAGAATAAAAACGATAATATTTGCCCAGAGGCACTGGATGTAATCATTCCGCATCGTCAGCCGGCCTAATTGTCGAGGACAGAAAGAGAAAACCTTGAGCTGTGGAAAGGTCAAATGGAAAAATTAAGGAAATTTATTTTTTTTTACTCGTTGTGTTGGTGGCAAGAACTTATTGTTTTAAAAAGAAGAAGATTGATGTGAATTACAACGACGCGATCAAGAAATTCTAAACAAATAGCTAACAAGCTCAGAACTTCTATGGCTTTCTCTCTCCTCCTCACACGTTCCTTTCTCATTTTTCACGCTAATCTCTCTCAATTCCATTCCTCTCCAATCTCTCTCTCTCTCTCTCTCTCTCTCTCTTTTCTTTTCTCCCACTTCCGTTTTTTTCTTTCGTTCTCTCTCTCTCTCTCTCTGTCACTCTCTCTCTCTCTCTCTCTTTCTTTGAAACTGTAAGGCAAGCGGACCTATGGAAATCCATTTTTGCAATTACCGCGAAACGGTGCCCAAAAAATCTCTCTTTTTTAAGGGCTTACGCCCGAAATCAAACTTTCAAAAAATTAACGTACACAATTTGGTTGAATAGCTATATTTTATTTTAACAAAACTAGCATAGACGTCATATTGCTTCTCATTGATCCTACATACAAATATCCTTTTTTCAGTCACGAAAACCACCGATGCGCCGTAGAGTGAAAAAGAAAAGGTAAAAATCACAGTTCCTCGAGAGAGAGAAAGAAAAAGAGAAAGAGAGTGAAGGTGATTGAGAAAAGGGAAAGAGAAGGAGAGAGTGAACGAGAGAGAAAGAGGAGAGAGCAAGCGGAGATCGCGAGAGAGAGAGAGATAGTGAAAGATCGCGAGAGAGAGAGAGATAGTGAAAGAGTTGGAGAGTATAGAGAAGGAAAAGGTAGTATAAGGAAAGTTAGTGGAATGTGGAAGCGGCGCGGGCCAATTCAGGATGGCATGCACATCTACTATGAATACTCGTATCACGAAAGGCGGACCAAGTTCTTCCAGGATTCAGTGGCCCTGTGGAATCAAGTGCTCGCGGGAATTTCTCGGAAGCCGACTACTGACAATGCATGGAGCCACATGGTGGCCGTGACCCGCTCTCCATCAGCCCGTTCCTCCGCCTCGCCCCTCGACCTCTTCGGCCGCCGCGCTCGCCGCCAGGCCGATTCGTGTGGCTGCGCCGCCAAGGCTGCCGCGTGCCCACCCGGCCCGCCCGGACCCGCCGGCGCCCCCGGAGCTCACGGAGACGACGGACACCCTGGAGACGCTGGCAAGGATGGCGGAGCTTCCGCTTCTGCCGAGGCGTCCGCCTCAGCCGGAGGCTGCATCCAGTGCCCGGCCGGAGCCTCTGGACCCGCTGGCCCTGACGGTACCCCCGGACCTGCTGGACCGCCCGGCGCCCCCGGAGCACCCGGAGTTGGTGGAGACGCTGGAGCGCCATGTGGCCCTGGACCTGCTGGAGATGCTGGCGATCCCGGAGCTCCTGGCGATAATGGCGCTCCTGGTGCTCCCGGCGCTCCCGGAACCCGCTCGACTAGCACGCCTGGTCCCGCCAGAGCTCCTGGCCCTGCCGGCCCCGCTGGCCAAGACGGACAGCCTGGTCAGGCGGCGACCCCCGGCCCCGCTGGCCCCATCGGTCCCGCTGGCTCCGACGGACAGCCCGGTGCCCCCGGCAGCCCCGGCGCGCCCGGAGATGCTGGCTCGCCCGGCTCCGATGCCGAGTACTGCCCGTGCCCGGCGGAGGAAGCCGCCGCCCACTCGTCGTCCGGCACCACCGGCTACCGCCACAAGCACAAGCGCGTTCTCAAGACCGCCTAAGAAGGAAGAGCAGCAGAGATGCACCAAAGTGTCTGTAAAAAGATGTAGAAGATGTAATTTAACGAGACACGAGACGTCCGACGATTTGTTTCTAAACAAAGTTACTCAGAATGCAATTACACTCTTATTTACATGCAAGCGCACGTTCAAAAGAATTACTGTGGAAACGAGGGTCACTGCTCGCTTCATAGTTGAGCAAGCCGTTCTTCTCTTCCTTTTGATGCAGACGATGAAGGATAGGCGAAACACAGGTTTTTGCGCTGCAACGCTGCCAAAATCACGACGAATCAAATCGATCTATCACAAGGCGGCCGAACACCATTTCTGATAAATTCTTTAAAATCCTTGAGTTTTTCTGATACATTCAAGATAATTTTCTTAATTTTCTATTAATTTTTATCATATAGGCACATGTGAATAAATCTATGTAATTTAGTTTGTTTACAAGTTTGAGGCGTTAGAATCATCGAACTATCAAGATTCTTCTGCTTTATTATGGCCGGGCAGACAACACAGAACCACGGGTGCATATGAGTCGACGATGAAAATTGATGCATACAAAAGAGAAAATAAAATTCAATAAGACGGTTACGAAAATGTTTAAAAAAAACTCACAAAGATAACATGAAATGATGACGCAAAATGAAATACAAGAAGAAAAGCAAAGCAAATAAAAGTAATGCAAATGTCGAGCAGAGAGATTAGATACATAAGTGAGGAAGTTCCGTGAGATCCTGAGGAAAAGGAATATAAAAAAAAGAAAAATTAAAATAGATCAATGTAATGATAAATGAATTACTACTTAAGCATACAATAAAAGCTCAAAATTATATCAATAGAAGCAAATACAATGCATAAAATCATTTCCTCTTGAAATAATAAAAAAGAAAATTATCTGAGAAACTTCTTAAAGGAACTATCCATGGAGTTTGAAAGTCGCTTGTGCAGAACTAACGTTTGAATTCGCGCAAGATATTGTAAAAAGTTTTGGCGGTAAGCTAGCACAGTGTCCATCACTACAAACTAGACTTTGTGAACCTTTTTCTCTCTGCCTCTCTTCCCTTCCCTCGAATCTCAAGTGTGGCTTGCCGCTTCGCACCTAATTTTCGCCTTATCTCTGGTAGAAAGAGGGTGTGCATGCGGAGAGAGTAGGCAAGGGGTGATGACATCACTACCTAAATTCTACAGTACTGGGTGGGGAAAATGGGGAAAAAAAATTGTCTCCTCAGGGCCCCTTCAGGACGCATTCTCATTTTTCCTAATGATGTTTCTAGTTGAACCGGTTAGTATTAACAAAAAATTCAGTAACATTGTAATCTCCATGGACAGCTCCTTTAAGTTGGAGGGAGCCAGAGAGAGAAACAATTTCCTGAAAAAGAAATCAAACGCAAGTGTGAATTAGTTCTTCACATGACGGTAATGCTGGGCAAATTCAGTTTGCTCCCAGACAAAAAAAAAACATGGTTTTGAAAGAAAATTTAATTGCTCTATTAAATTTACAGTGCATGGTATGAATATATTTAAGAGAGTGTATTTTTCATAATATTAATAAGTGAAGGACATTTGGGGCAAAAAAGAAGAATTCTTTGAGACAGTAAAAGAGGTGTCGGCAGTGTGGATGTTTCTTTCCTTTTTAGGCACTCGTTTCGCGGTAGTTGTAAACAACCGGCCGGTACGGGCTGTGCATGCCGGAAGAGGGCTGCTGAGGGTGCGGAGTGGGGTAGGGCGATGAGGAATGCTGAGGGTATGCAGCGCCCCCGGCCGGGGGGTAGGCCGAGGGGTGCGGCGGGAGAGGACGCGAGAATTGATGCTGCTTCTCAAGGAGCGGCTCCTCGCGACGGAAGCCACGGAATGGATCGTCCCTGAATCAGGGAGAAGGATTACGGTAGTTTTCCTGAATCAGGGATGACTATGGCAGTTGCCTGAATCAGGCTGATGAGCTTTGTGGAACTGATACATGAATCAGACTATGAAGAAGTATACTGTAGCTGTTTCCCAAACAGAAAAAGAACGGGGAAGTATGAGATTCTAGATTTCATATCGGGATGAACACACACACACACACCGGATGCTGTTTACTGAATAACAGAAAATAGGAAAACAAGCTACACACTAAAATAAATGAAGAAGAACTAGTGTCAACTACCGTGTGCACTACGTTGAGAAGAGAAGAAGAGACGAGAAGAGCAGGCGGGGGAGAGAAAGAGGGAAGGAGAGAGAGTGTGCAAAGGGGGAGAGAGCAAGAGATAGAGAAAGATGGTAGGGCGTGAAAGAGAGCGAGAGAGTGAAAGAGAAAGAGACAAAAGAAAGAAAGAGAGGATAGACAACAAAGATGCAAAAAAGGGCAGAGAGGATATGTAAGAGCAGAGAGGAGGAGAAAGCGATAGGGATATAGGGAGAGAGAGAGAGTGCGAGAGGAAGAGGCGTAGAGAGGTAGAGAGAGAGAGAGAGAGAGAGAGAGAGAAAGAGGGCAGGCTCAGACGGAAGAGCTCGCTCGGGTGTAGGGCCATGGCGCGGCAGCGGCAGAGGCAGCGGCGGCAGCACGCTTCGCAAACAGATCATCACTGCAACACAGCAGGTCAACAGAGGAGAGAGGGGAGAGAGAGCAAGAGACAGAGAGAGTGAGAGAGAAAAGAGGTAGACAGAGAGACTAGGATAGACGGAGAGAGAGAGACAGCGAGAGACAAAGAGAGAGAAAAATAGAGAGAAAGCTTCATGCAGAAATTCTTGACAAGTTAGAAGGTCATTGAAAAGTCGTCGATTGATCACCGATAGATCAGCGAGTAATCGGAAAAGATGTAAGAAAAAAAAAATTTAAAAAAAATAAGGCCCTCTCCTCCCGCACTCATTGGTCATTAGAAAAGGAAAAGTGTGCTAGTGCGCATTTCTAATTGTAAGAATTGTGTGTTAGCAAAGACCAGAGCATGCCCATGCGCATCATTTACCATGCAATCATGCAATCTCGTGATGTTACAAATACACTTTGTCTCCAGTATTCAAAAAAATACTGAAGATATCAAGAGGTTAGAGAAATGTGATAGAAGAGAGAAAAAAGAGAGAGAGAGCGAGAGAGAGACCGAGAAAGAGGCAGAGAGATAGAGAGATGGAGGATTAGAATAGAGAATCTCTTCGAGTTAGAGAAAGAGAAAAAGCCTGATCCCACCTGTCCTCGTCGGCGTTGCCCGAGAGGAACTTGTAGGTCGTAGCGAGAGCGGAGAGGAAGGCGAGCACCCAGCAGGCGGTGCCGAGGAGGTGCAAGTAAAAGGCGTAGCCGATGCTTTGCTGAAGAGGAGGGAGATAGAGAGAGAGAGAAAGAAAGAGAGAAAGAGAGGGGGAGAGCGAAAGCGAGAGAGAAGTTTTATATGAATATTGCAAATTGCAAAATACTAGCATTTATTAGGAATAATATCATGATAAGAATAATGCATAAGGCCCTCACCTCGTACGTGCCCACCATGCCCTGCACGAATCGATTGTCGACTCGATTCGCTGCGAGGAAGAAGATTCCGTCGGCGACCAGCGAGCATAGCACTGGACTTAGATAGCTTTTTTAGAATTATGAATCAATATGAAAAAATCACTATTTTTATACCATATAATATAAACCTTTCAATCTCTCTCTCTCGCTCTCTTTCTCTCGTTCGCTCTCTCTCTCACTCTCTCTCTCTTACATGCGATGAAGAGTGAGATGGTGAAGACGGCAGCAGTCGGCGGGAAGCAAGGCGAGCAGACGCCCGTGCAGATTGAGATGAATGCGAGCAGTTGCGATGTGATGATGAAGAAGAGAACGGCCTTGTGCCAGGCTGGAAAGAGAGAGAACGAAAGAGAGAGAGTAAAAGAGAGAGTAAGAGAGAGAGACAGAACGAGAGAAGAGAGAGAGGGAGAGAGAGAGCGCGAGAAGAGAAAGAGAGAGAGAAAGAGAAAAAGAGATAGAAAGAGAGAAGAGGTAGAGAGAAAGAAGAGGTAGAGAGAGAGTGTGTTTCTTTCTCAACATTCATTGACGAAGAAACTAAACTCAATGATAAAAATGATAAACCTCAAGGTAAAGAGGAAAACTCAAGAGATACCCCAGAATTTGTGATGTTCGCTCTCGCCAGCCGCTCCGTCTTCGTCAATGTTGTTCAGCGTGTTCTCGATCACAAGCTCGGCTGAGTTGTCAAACTAGAAAACAAAAAGATTTTTAAAAATGAAAAAAAAAATTTGTTTGCAATTACAATATGAAGATCTATTTTTTTTATCAATTACAATACAAATAATAAGTCAGAATAATAATGAGAATCTAAACAAAATTGCGCAAAGAAAATGATCCAAAAAAGACGACGAATATGTATTCCAGGTGGTTTCAGCTGACTTGAAAGGATTTTATAACTAAAGTGAGCTTGCTTTACTGATGAACCTGTATTTCGGGCAGTATTTATATTTCATAAAAAATATATTGATTAGAGACAGACATTTGAAAATGCAACGATGAAAAATTAATATGCAAATAGAAAAATATCTCAAAACATATTAGTTAGTAATTAATAAAGCATAAATACCGTACCTTGTACATGCAGTGGAGCGGACTTTCGTCATAGAAATCGCCCACAGCCACGACATGCTTCTCCGCACGGATGCAGTCCCACCAGAGACCGTGCTGGGAATAGTCAATTAATCAACCATTAATTAAATCAATATTAAGTCGTGTGAATAACTAATGTAGTTATTTAATTTTTTCTTGATTGCTTCAGTCAATCCTTTCAATGCAGCAAAATGAATAGTTTTGTAAATCATTAATTTGCGGCTTTCTTTACATGACATGCTCTCCTATGTAAATATGTATGTATGCATGAAAATTTGTTATCCAAAATGCAATTAAGGCCATCGCTTTTCCTTTTTGCTGTGAATAATAATAATAATTTTTTTTAAATAATATATTACTTCGCAAAACCGTCTAGTGTTGTTTATGAATAATAAATAATAAAAAAACGATGAACGCTTAAATAATTATAACGCATAAAATATGACTGAAACCTGATGCTCCGCGCGGAATTCGCGAATGGCAACGACTTGCCAAGCGGGCGAGAAGAGTCCGGCTACAGTAAGACAGATGCCGGCAAGGGTCAGCACGATGGAGAGGGCCAGAAGGCCCTTTTGGGCAGCGCCCGTCGCCATCAGAGAGATATGAAGAGAGAGGGAGAGAGAGAGAGAAAGGGAGAGATTGAGGGACAGGTGGAGAGAGAGAGAGAAGTGAGAGATGGAGTGAAAGATAGATGGAGATGTGAAAGGCCAGAAGAGTTCAGCCAAACGTTGTCGCTGTGCCTGCAAAGATCGATTAGGTGAGGTATTTCAAAAATTTCAGAATTTGCACGATTGTGTAGAATTGAACGAGAGGAGTGAAGCATTAAAAATGAACATTGAGTCGGTCCAAATTGGTCAACCCTAAATGCCCATAACACACGAATTCTGGCGCATTTTTTGTTGGCACCAGTGGTTTTTTGTTCCTAACACAGAATTAATAAAAACAAGGAGGAGGTAATTGTGAGCCTCGTTCGAGGCTCACAATTATTATTGACACTGCTACATATGTATGTATATAGACTCTCCTATTTATTCATCGCGACACACTTCGCTGTCTCTCTCTCTCTCTTCTCTTTTTCTCTCTCTTCTCTCGCTCTCAACTACAATTCCGGTATGCTTGATCGCCGTTCGTATGTGTGAATCGTAGAAGGGGTGCTGATC
>CALZFC010000004.1:2572500-2652500 GCA_945643635.1 Allodiplogaster sudhausi
ATTTTTGAAATGATTAATAAATTGTCAAATTGATAAAAAATTTTGACAATTAAGTAACTAAATAATTAACTAAATGTCCAAGAATGCAATTTTCATTGCAAATGTCGGAGAGTTTCTGTGTGATTCGCCACTTAACAGGAATGAGAATTCGAGGACATTGGTTTTTTTGACGAATTTCAGTCTGTAAAATTAAAAATTGCTTACTTTATTTCGTTGCTTCACAATTTACAATTAGGATAAGTTTAAAAATAGATGTAGTTGAATCTGTTTTTTTAAATATGGAAACGACATACTAGTTCTAATCGTGCGGGAGTTCTCGGACTGCAGTGTATGTGTATACATATACAGACATATACAAAGGGTACGCGCAAGAGGATGGAAGTCATGAATTCAGTGCTCTCTTTTTAACGTTGGCAGCAATCATGATTGAAGCTAACTGGTAATTGCTATTGTGCCTGACAATGAGTCCCGCTCTCGACCTTTCTTTTTCTCGCAGTCTCTCTCAACCCTCTAAATTACCTCTTCCTCTCTTTCTTTCTCTCATTCTCTGCTCTCTATTATACCTCTCTCTCTGTCCCAGCCAATGCCACCTACCCTCTTGACTCTCTTGCCTATAACGCGTTCAGGCTGACTAGTCAGTAGTATCGTGTGCAGCAGAGTTGCCCATGCACTTTTGTATTTTTCCTCAATTTTTAACCCATAAAATTCGATCGCGATCTATTCTTATTTCTATCACAATTCTTCAGTAAACACAGATATTAAAAAAATTTACCATCTTAGCCGCGCCATTTCAGTCTTCTCCTTTTTGAACGATGAGTTCTGCAATTTTAATCATACTGCTTTTCTCCTCTCTCGTCCTCAATCTCGCGGATGGCACAGGTTTTTTTAAGCAGTTTAAAATCACTTTTTAAAAGGCATTGCAAAAATTCTCTAAACATTTTAAATATTTTATGTTATCATGGTTTTTGCCTCGAGACAATAGCTTTTGGCTTGAAATTTTTAGAACAAAGTGCCCTAAAATGTAAATTAAATTTAGAAGAAAATGATCAAAATTTGGCTTTTAGCTTAAATTTTTGCTTAAATGCATATAATATTTAAATTAAAGATAAATGAAAGAATTTCAATTTGACAAGAAACAACAAGAAAGGAAAATAAGTCCTCTGCTCCTCAGCGCTGCTGAACTGTCCGATGGCCGGAGTTCACGCTATCATTCAGCGAGCCGCCGCGCTTGGCACCGAGCCAGCCGTCCAGATGCAGGTCACTACAGCTATTTCAAATTGTGGGCAAATTCAAATTCAATTTCAGCCGGAAGCGTCTTTTTACGTTGTTCTTTGTTATAAATAGTGTAAGATCAGGTAAATGAGTGAAATGAAAAGAAAATTAGTTCGAGATAGATCAAAGGTCAATAAATCAAACGACCAAAAGATCAAAGATCAATAATCACTTGAGATGATCCGCCGCGTCATGGAGGACGTGCACGGCGGCAGTTGGGGCGTGCTCATTGTTCGCGATCCTCGGCTCGTCTCACAAGAAGTTATTCATCGATATCTTTGATTCCAAGAAGAAGAAACTGCCGATCGCCTAATTTAGGGGCTCTCGAATATTTATAGGTTGATAGTGAATTCAAAACCACCAGGCTGTCTCGCAGGCTTCTATGAATGGATTTTTTTTAATTTAAAATAAATAAATAAAATGACTACTGGTTGTGTGAGTTTTCATCATTAAATGTATATATTGTTTGTAATACATATATATATATTATTTATTTATTTATTATTCTTCGCAGGTGCACTGGACGATTCCAGATCACACGAACGACGATGGTTCGCCGGCGTTTTGTCTAGCGGTCATTAAAAAGTGAGGGAGTTTCTAACTTTAATAAATATCGTTGTTTTTTTCTTTTCTTTTTGTTAGTTTGTTGGAAAGACTTGATGATAGAACACGAAATAAAGAATTCAGATGGGTAATGTATGTAAATAAGTACACAAGGTATCTATGTTAACCTGACATTTATGGTTGTTACCGTCATTTATTGAATATACATAGATCTTCTAGTTTTCTTAATCTCCTTTCTAAAGATGGCAATACAACGTCTTCAAGACGGGCAATCTCGACGCGCCCGATCGACTCACGGTTGAGGACTTTGTCGAGGCATTAGAAACCTAATTGTAAGATAATGTTGTACGAATATTAGGTAGTGGTAACGGGTTCGTATAAGGATTGAGAGAGCCTCGTTTAGCACCGCTCACAAAGTTAAATGATTTTTTTTTTCTGAATGTAGTGATCTAACTAACACACAAAGGATTCCCTCGAAAGATTTACGTTGATTGTCTAAATAGTTATAAACTCAGTTGAAAGTTCAACGCGTCTTTTGAACTGCACAAATTAGAAGTTCCAGATAATCGTCCTGTGAAATAGCACACGCGAGAATGAGAGAGAGAGAGAGCGAAAGAGATTCATACGCAATCAGTTACAAGAGATCTAATTAATAACGTTTAAGATATAAATCAGCCGACCACTTAGAATGCGGCTAATTTTTAAAATAATTAGTTATTTGTCAAATTCATATTTAAATTAGTTTTGTTAAATTAATAAAAATGTGCAATTATCCAATTTTCAGTGCACGGTTTGAAAAGTAGGCGCTTTTCCGTGCGATACGACACTTAAAAGGAATGAGATTGCAAAGCAATCCGTTGTATTACTCACGGGGTGAAAAATTGAAACCAAATATTAGTATTTTTTTGATATAGAAACTATATAAATACAGTCCCGCCCAGAATCTTGGTACCAAAAACGCTTGGGACGATTCGGACGCTTCTAAATGCATCCTTGTTAATAACTGTTTTCCAAGAAAAGTCTAAAACATTTTAACTGGTACATTACATAGTTAGCTTATAGAAAAAACGGATGCTACTGATAAAAAATCGAAAATTTCTTATCATTTGATAAGAAGTTATCAGTTTTTGCTTATAAAACATTTCATTTCTTATATTTTTTAACAAAATTTCTCCTGTACCATTATTTTGTCTCTACCCACATCCCCAAATAAGCGTCCGAATCGTCCAATGCGTCCTTGGTACCAAGATCCTGGGTGGGACTGTACATACTGGCATCTCTTCAAGACGGGCATAGTCGGACTATAATGTACACAAATACATCCATAAATACATGCTGCGTGTTCTCAGAAGAGGATGTAGGTCATGCGTTTAGTACTCTTTTTAACTTTGGCAACAATCATGTTTTAAACATGATTCAGTAATTGGTATTGTGCCTAACAATGGGACTCGCTCTCGACTTTTCTTCTTCTCTCGGCCTCTCTCTCACCCCTTCTCAATTAACACCTTCCTCCCTATTTTCTCACATTTTCTGTCTCTCTCTCTCTCAGTCTCTCGTCCAATGCCACCGACCCTCTTTACTCTCTGTCTATGGCGTTTTTAGGAACGTCTTGTGCAGCACAATTGCACTTTTGTATTTCACCTCGATTGAAAACTCATAAAAGTCGATCGCAACATCCACTAATTTCTTGACCTCTTCATTAGCAAAAGCGGATATTAAAAAGGATATCAGCGATTTAATAAATCTGAATTTCAGTTCTCTCCTTTTTGCACGTTCTCTCTCGCGAAGATCGATCAAAAGGTAATTAAATCAATAATCAGAAGATCAAAGATCAATAATTTACTTGAGATGATCCGCCTCATGACGGACGACATGCACGGTAAATTCTAATTGTAAAATCCTTTTTTTTTCTTCTAAAAAACGGTCCCCGTTGTTATTGCTCAAGTCAACCTATGTATGTATGTATACATAGGTTCATTGCGAAAATAAAACCACTAGGCTGTCTCACGTGCATCAGTGAATTTGAAATAGTTTTTAATTCATAAAATTAATAAATTAAAACAACAACATTCTTTGAGATCTCGCATTAGCGGTTTACGCACAATTATATTTATTGAGTACCGAATTTATAAATACATTTTTGACAATAAATTAATTAAATATGCAAGCAGGAAATTTTCAGTGCAAATTGCGGAGAGTAGGTGCTTTTTTGTTCCAGTCGTCACTTACAAGAAAGACATTTGGAAGAACTTCGTTGCCAACCAGAAATCTTGGAGTTTATAAGAGGGGTGAATTCGGACTATGATGTACTCACATTCACATCTTCATGCATACAAACAAATACACGCTGTCATGATTGAAGCTAACTGGTAATTGCTATTGTGCCTAACAATGAGTCTCACTCTCGACCTTTTTTTTATCTCTCTCTCTCTGTCTCTCTCACCACATCTCAATTACCTCTTCCACTTTTTTCTCTCTCATTCTCGGTTACTTCCTTATCCTCTCTCTCTCTCTCGATAGCTCCCCAACCAATGCCTCCGACCCTCTTGACTCTCTTGCCTATGGCGTGTTCAAGCTGCTCAGAAACATCGTGTGCTGCACAGGTATCCATGCACTTTTGTGTTTTTTTTTCTCAATTTAGATCAAATAATATTTGACTGTGATTCTATTATAATTCCTAAGCAAACGCAAATATGAAAAAATTCAGAGTTTTAATAATTATAATTTTATAAACCGCTATTTCAGTTCTCTCCTTTTTGCTCGTTCAAACGATGAAGTTTTTTTGACATTTTTGTCGAGCTTCTTCTCTCCTCTCTCGCCTTCGATCACGCTGATTGCACAGGTTGTTAAGAATTGTAAAAACAACTTTTAAAACCATTACAAAATCCTCTAGCTTGGTTTCTTCTTTTTCTTTGTTATGACACTTTTTTGCTCTATCCACAATCACTTACAATTTACTTTTGAAGAGGATTTAAATGATATTTTCTATATAAGAAGCGCGATCACGCTGAATCGCAGAATTACCCGCTCTCATTTATATATTGGTTCCACGGAATTCGAAACCACCAGGCAGTCTCGGGTGCAAACTTGCATGGAATTTATTCTATATTCGCTTTGCCGGTTTATTCGTAATTAACAGTGCGAGATAATTTGTGCTTTCTCCATTATGTCGTTAAGCTTAAATTTACAATGAAGAGCATTAGAGGCATAATATTTTAATTTAAATACATTGTAGAAGAAAAGATATACATTAGGCAAAAAAGAGTGAAAGAATAAAAGAAATTCGCTGCTACTCAGCGCTGCAGAACTGTCAGCAAGCCGCCGCGCTTGGCACCGAGCCAGCCGTGACTACGGCAATTTTAAAAATAGTTTCTTGGCGCGAAATTCATATTATATTTTATCCTTTTTGTAGTAGTAAATAGCGTAAGATTTGAAAAAGGAGTAGAATTTAAAAAAAATTCTTGATGGAGATCGATCGAAAGGTTAATAAATCAACAAATCATTATTGATCTATGATCAAAAGATCATAGATCAATAATTTACTTGAGATGATCTTCCTCCAGTCATTAAAATGTGGGGTAATTTCAAACTATCTGTTTTATTTTTGCTTTTTGTTGAAATGACTTTACTAGTTTTCTCCGAATCCTTTTTTAAGATGGCAATAAAACGTCTTCAAGACGTGCAATGTCGATGCGTCTGATCGACTCTTCCTTGAGGACTTTGTCGACGCATTAGAACCCTAAGGAGATCTTATGCGGAATGTGTTGTAGGACCAACCCCATCATATTTTGTACGGCCAACGGATTCTTATACAGATTGGGAAAACTTCCTTAAGTTCCGCTCATCAAGCTAGACGGATTCTTTTTCTGTGTTTATCGCGGCTATGTTCACCGTCGATGCCGGCGAAGAAGAAGATGAATATCTTTGATAGCTTAAAAATGAATTTTTTTTTACTCGTTTTAAATTAATTGAAATTTTTTAATAGATTAGGATAAATTCTTGTGTTAAAATATGAATGAGTAACAAATCAAAGAATATTTTTATCTCTTTCTATTTGCTCGGTCTTGACTTTACCCTATTTAGTTACAAATGCAACAAGTAACCCAAGATCTAATCAGCAACAGCTGAAAAAAATAATCACCCAGTAAATTGTGGCTTTCATTTTTAATAAGCATTGAATTTATATATACAGTTTGAGAATAAATTAATAAAATCTGCGTACAAGCAATTTGCAGTGCAAGTTTCGGAGAGTAGGCGCTTTTCTTTGAAAGTCGTCACATAAAAGCAAGAAATTTGGAAGATCTTTGTTCTCATTCTATCCCGAAGTCTATGATCTTATACACCTGCTGAAATTACTGATCAGGGCCTCAATTTGTCTTTAATTAAAATATTCAAATAGGCCTTCCAAGTTGACTAGAAAAATGGACCGAGAGTATTTTTCACTAGATCTTTGGAAAGGAGAAACTCGGAGTGCGGGCGAATTTCCGACTATGATGTATGATGATACACATGCACAAAATACACTCTGTGTGTTCTCCCAAGAACATGGAGGTCATGCGTTTAGTTCTCTTTTAACCTTGGTAACAAGCAACAATCATTCTAACGGGTAAGTTATATTGTGCCTAAGAATGAGTCTTGCTCTCGACCTTTCTTTTTCTCTTTCTCTCTCTCTCTCATTCTGTTACTTCCTTATCCTATCTCTCTCTCTCTCTCTCTCTCTCTCTCTCTCTCGATAGCCCCCCAACCAATGCCACCGACCCTCTTGACTCTCTTGCCTATGGCGTGTTCAGGCTGGTCAGAAACATCGCGTGACGATGGGTCACCTGCGTTTTGTCTTGTAGTCATTAAAAAGTGGGAGTGTTTCTAACTTTAATTACTTTAGTTTTTTTCCTTGTTTGTTGTGCAGACCGATAATGGAACATACAACTAAATGTATTGAAATTAATAAGAATATTAATGTTAATGTAAGATTTGCCGTTTTATCGTCATTTAACGAGGGTTCTTCGATTATTCTTCCCGTTTTCGATGGCAATAAAACGTCTTTAAGACGGGCAATCTCAACGCGCCAGATCGACTCACTGTTGAGGACTTTGTCGAGGCATTAGAACCCTAAGAAGATCTTATGCGGAATATTCCGTAGTCCCAAAGCAGAGAAAGCGGAAGAGAGCAGAGAAAGAGAGAAATAAAAAGGCCAAAGGTTATTAAAACACGGAGATAAGAGGAGATGAAAAGGAAAAAAATATCTATAACAAAACTCTATGATGTTTTCTTAAACTTTATCGATTTTAGCCTATTAATTATAATATGCCATTAGTTATGTAGCTACATGAGATCTAAAATCTAATCAGCAACTGCTAAAAAAAACAATCACCCGGTAAATTGTGGCTTTTATTTTTAATAAGCATTGAATTTATACATGCAGTTTTGAGAATAAATTAATTAAATCTGCGCACAGGCAATTTTCAGTGCAAGTTTCGAAGAGTAGGCGGTTTTCTGTGCAAGTCGTCACTTAAAAGCTAATTGTAAGGCATTTGGTAATTCTTCGTTGCCTTTCCGATCCCATGGATCGTATAAACCTGCTAACATTACTGGTCAGGACCTCAATTTTTTTTAAATTAAATTATTCAAATAAGCCATCCAAGTTTACTAGAAAAGTGGACCGACGGTAATTTTTTATATATATAAACGAAAAACCAGCTCAGGGTGCGGGCGAATTCGGACTATGATGTACTCACATGCACATCTTCATTCATACAAACATACACAAATACACTCTGTTATGATTAAAGCAAACTGGTAATTACTAATGTGCCTAACAATAAGTCTCACTCTCTACCTTTCCTTTTATCTCTCTCTCTCTCTCTCTCTTCTCTCTGTCTCTATCTCGATATCTCCGCAACCAATGCCACCGACCCTCTTGACTCTTATGCCTATGGAGTGTTCAGGCTGCTCATGTCAGAAAGGTCGCTTGAAGCACAGGTATCCATGCACTTTTGTGTTTTTCCTCAATTTAGATCCCACAATATTTGACTGTGATTCTATCATAATTCCTTAGCAAACACAAATATGAAAAAATATCAGTGTTCTAATTATTATAATATCATAAACCTACATTTCAGTTCTCTCCTTTTTTACGCGTTCAAACGATGAAGTATAACATTTTCGTGGAGGTTCTTCTCTCATCTCTCGCCTTCGATCACGCTGATGGCACAGGTTATAACAAACTTTAAAAACACCTCATTTTTTTACAATTACAAAATACTCCCGATTGGTTTCTTCTTTTTCTTCGTTATTGCATTTTTTTCTATATCCACTATGACTTTCAATTTACAGGACAACTTAATGTGAAGAAGATTTAAAGGATTTTTCCATATAAGCGAAGATTAAAGTAGAGATCGCGACATTTGGGCGCTATCATTTATATATATATATATATATATATATATATATATATATATATAGGTTCCACGGTATTCAAAACCACCAGGCTGTCTCGGATGCAACTTTGCATGGAATTTCTTTCGTATTTAATTCATAAAAGTGATAAATAAAAATAACAACTGACTGTGAGAGCTCGCTTTACAGGTTTATGCGTAATTAGATTATATATTTATATATATACCTATGTATTCATCGAGGAAGAAATAATAAAAAGCGACTGAATTAAGAGAATATAATGCAATATTTTCTATGCCGGAAATAAAAATTCTATTTCTACTTTTTGTGGTTATAAATAGTGTAAGATTATGAAAATGACTACAATCGAGTGATAAAAAGAGGCAAAAGGTCAGTAAATCAATAAGTCAATAAATCTAAAGATCTAAAGATAAAAATATCTAAAAATTAAAACAGTCAAAGATCAAAAGAACAATAATCACATGAGATGACCCACCGTGTCATGGAGGACGTGAACGGAGGCAGCTGGGGCCTGCTCATTCTGTGCGATCCACTTCTCGTCTCGTATTGATTGGCCTCATTGATTATAATTGTAAAATACTTTTTTTTCTAAATAAACTTGCCCTTGTTATCGTTTAAGTCAACAGCTCTCATGTATACATAGGTTCATAGGGCATAAAAAACCACCAGGCGGACTCACGCGCATCAGTGAAAGGGAATTAGTTTTTAATTCATAAAATAAATGAACCATAATAACAACATTCTCGCATTAGCTGTTTAAACTTTATATTAAATACATTTTAAAATTTTAGCCTAAATTAGGAAAAATTCGATTGCTAAAATATAAATGAATAACAAATCAAAGTATATTTTCATATCTTTTTTGCTCGGTCTTAACTTTACCCTATTTATTTACATGCGCAATCTGATACCCGAGATCTAATAAGCAAAAGTTGAGAGAGAAAAACGATCATCCGGATACTTGGCATCGCTTGTGGTTTACGTTTTTAATGAGTACCGAATTTATAAATGCAATTTTGACAATAAATTAATTAAATGTGCAAGCATGCAATTATCAATGCAAGTTTCGGAGAGTAGGCGCTTTTCTGATCATAATTCCTTAGCAGCTTTAAAAAAGGCAAATCTAAAAATTATAATATCAGAAACCGCCATTTCAGTTCTCTCCTTTTTTGCGCGTTCAAACGACGAAGTCTACCATTTTCGTCGAGCTTCTTCTCTCCTCTCTCTTCCTCGATCACGCTGATGAAAGTACAAAATCCTCCCGATTGATTCCTTCTTTTTCTATGTTATAACATTAATAAATACCTCAATGATTTGAACATGTTGAATTTTCTCAAGTGAAGATATGTATTTTGGCATATTCTTTATTCGTTATGATGATGTCCACATTGATTATGAAGCACCTCTGCTCACTAACAAGTAGAAAATTACCTCTCCGAATAATAATATCTACAGGACGGGGGGGGGGGGGGGAATGCCCTCTTGATAATTTTATGGCTTGCAATATGCAGTGCAGCTGTCGTACGACGGAAAGTTGTTGAAGTTCCCGTCAATTCCGGTGTAGGAGAACCTGAATATGGTCAATGCCTTAAAATTTTTTTATTTAACGTTATTTTAATTTAAATAAATAAAAATAAAAAAATCCACAAAATTAGAAAAAATCGTGCTCATTGCTCGCGATCGACGGCTCGTCTCACTAGAAGTTATTTATTGTCTCTTTGATTCTATTTTAAAAATATATTTCTTTTTCTAAATGAGAGTGGCAGTCTACATTCTATTGTTCACTTCAACCGCTCTCATATATATATATATAAATGTAGTTTCATTAGGTATTGAAAACCACCAGGTGGTATCGGGTGCATCTATGTTTGTATGAATTAATTGTTTAATTCATATAACAAAAAAAATAAACAAAAAATCAACTGACTGTTAGAGCCCGTTTATCGATAATGCATAATTATATATAATTACATGTATATAATATGTTATTGATTCTTGTAGTCATTAAAAAGTGAGGGAATTTCAAACTCTAATAGATCTGGTTTTTCTTCTTCTTTTTGCTTGTTTGTTCTAAAGACCGATGATAGAAATGGTAACGAAGAATCCGGCAAATAAAAGTATGTAAGGACGTATATTGAGGTTTTTATCGTTATTTAACATGGACTGTTCGATTATTCTCCCAGTTTCCTATCCTTTTTTAAGGTGGCAATACGGGGACGATCTCGATTTGCCTCACGGTTAAGGACTTTGTTGAGACATTAGAACTATAAGAAGATCTTATATGCAATATTTCGTAGGGCCAGCGGATTAGAATTCGGATTGGGTGAATCTGAATATGCTCCGCCCATTAAGCAAATGCATTCTGTTTCTGTAGATCTAGTGATAGTGAGTAAATTCCCAGTTATTCATATACTTATTGTCATTTAAAAGATAAAATCAGATAAACTCTTAAATGGTCCTATTAGAAGTGCAATTTGAAGCAAGCTTTGACCATTAATGAAGGATATTCCTTGAAATGTTTGCTGAAATTTTCGTCTTGTTCACTGACAATCCAAGCTTTCTTCCCCCCAAACACATGTTGAATCAGAATTTAAATGCGTCGCAGCTCTCTAAAATATTTGAAACTTTAATTATCACAATAATTTTAATGTATTAAACTTTTACAAGTGAAGTTATTTAAACGGAATGTACATAGGTCTTTATTTGTTATGATAGTGTCCACATTTAATGTGAAGCAACTTTGACCAACAAATACAAAATTAGTGGGCGTAATAATAAGATCAACTGTGAGGGAGGGATGGGGGGGAAGGTGAAGAGCCCTTTAAAAAAAATTTATGGCTTGCAATACGCGATGCAGCTGTCGTAAAATGGAAAGTTGTTGAAGTTCCCGTCGATTCCGGCGTAGGAGAACCTGAATATCGTCTAACCATAAGCCTTAAAATGTTTTTTAATCAACTTTATTTTACTTTTTCTAATTTAAAAAAAAATCCACAAAATTTGAAAACATTCGTTTGTTAAAAATATCAATAATAATTTATAATAGAAGAAAACGATGGCCCGACTGAAGGCAGTTCTTGAGACCGGGCAGCCAGAAGAACTTGGCCACGCGGTGTGCCGCGGGCAGAACGGTGCCCTGGTTAGCCGGTAGCAAGCAGATGTACTCTGTTAAAACAGATAAATAAATGAATAAATGCTCTGGCAGCAATAAATACATAGACCATTCATCACAATACAATGTAGCTCACTCTTCCTGCTAGAATGTCGTGCCAAAATTACGTTAGGTTAGTAATATTTTAATTTAATTTAATTTTTTTACGCATATGGATAATAGAAAATTACATTAGCGGACGTATGTAGGCATTATATGATAAATAAATAAAAGATGCTTAGAGAATGTCAACCAATAATTTTTGAGCTAACCAAAAGATAATACTAATCAATCATTTTGAGCCAAGACAAAATCAATCAATAATTTGAGGTCGCTAACGCTTGCTCGGGCAGCAGAAGCTCGAGGTGCACTTCCACTTGGCATCGCAATCCGAGGAAGACGAGCAACGACGCGCGCGGTCGTTGATCAGCGCGTCCGTCGCAAGGGCGCATACTTCCACTTAACGGAATGACATTTTATTCCATTTCAAATTCCCGCCAACCTATCGTCTCGTATTGATTGGCCTCATTGATTATAATTGTAAAATACTTTTTTTTTCTAAATAAACTTGCCCTTGTTATCGTTTAAGTCAACAGCTCTCATGTATACATAGGTTCATAGGGCATAAAAAACCACCAGGCGGACTCACGCGCATCAGTGAAAGGGAATTAGTTTTTAATTCATAAAATAAATGAACCATAATAACAACATTCTCGCATTAGCTGTTTAAACTTTATATTAAATACATTTTAAAATTTTAGCCTAAATTAGGAAAAATTCGATTGCTAAAATATAAATGAATAACAAATCAAAGTATATTTTCATATCTTTTTTTGCTCGGTCTTAACTTTACCCTATTTATTTACATGCGCAATCTGATACCCGAGATCTAATAAGCAAAAGTTGAGAGAGAAAAACGATCATCCGGATACTTGGCATCGCTTGTGGTTTACGTTTTTAATGAGTACCGAATTTATAAATGCAATTTTGACAATAAATTAATTAAATGTGCAAGCATGCAATTATCAATGCAAGTTTCTGAGAGTAGGCGCTTTTCTGTTCGAGTGGTCACTTAAAAGAAAGACATTTGAGACATCTTCGTTGCCAACTTGAAGTCCTCAATGTAGATCAAATAACAGTTGACTGTGATTTTATCATAATTCCTTAGCAGCTTTAAAAAAGGCAAATCTAAAAATTATAATATCAGAAACCGCCATTTCAGTTCTCTCCTTTTTTGCGCGTTCAAACGACGAAGTCTATCATTTTCGTCGAGCTTCTTCTCTCCTCTCTCTTCCTCGATCACGCTGATGAAAGTACAAAATCCTCCCGATTGATTCCTTCTTTTTCTATGTTATAACATTAATAAATACCTCAATGATTTGAACATGTTGAATTTTCTCAAGTGAAGATATGTATTTTGGCATATTCTTTATTCGTTATGATGATGTCCACATTGATTGTGAAGCACCTCTTCTCACTAACAAGTAGAAAATTACCTCTCCGAATAATAATATCTACAGGACGGGGGGGGAATGCCCTCTTGATAATTTTATGGCTTGCAATATGCAGTGCAGCTGTCGTACGACGGAAAGTTGTTGAAGTTCCCGTCAATTCCGGCGTAGGAGAACCTGAATATGGTCAATGCCTTAAAATTTTTTTATTTAACGTTATTTTAATTTAAATAAATAAAAATAAAAAAATCCACAAAATTAGAAAAAATCGTGCTCATTGCTCGCGATCGACGGCTCGTCTCACTAGAAGTTATTTATTGTCTCTTTGATTCTATTTTAAAAATATATTTCTTTTTCTAAATGAGAGTGGCAGTCTACATTCTATTGTTCACTTCAACCGCTCTCATATATATATATATAAATGTAGTTTCATTAGGTATTGAAAACCACCAGGTGGTATCGGGTGCATCTATGTTTGTATGAATTAATTGTTTAATTCATATAACAAAAAAAATAAACAAAAAATCAACTGACTGTTAGAGCCCGTTTATCGATTAATGCATAATTATATATAATTACATGTATATAATATGTTATTGATTCTTGTAGTCATTAAAAAGTGAGGGAATTTCAAACTCTAATAGATCTGGTTTTTCTTCTTCTTTTTGCTTGTTTGTTCTAAAGACCGATGATAGAAATGGTAACGAAGAATCCGGCAAATAAAAGTATGTAAGGACGTATATTGAGGTTTTTATCGTTATTTAACATGGACTGTTCGATTATTCTCCCAGTTTCCTATCCTTTTTTAAGGTGGCAATACGGGGACGATCTCGATTTGTATCACGGTTAAGGACTTTGTTGAGACATTAGAACTATAAGAAGATCTTATATGCAATATTTCGTAGGGCCAGCGGATTAGAATTCGGATTGGGTGAATCTGAATATGCTCCGCCCATTAAGCAAATTCATTCTGTTTCTGTAGATCTAGTGATAGTGAGTAAATTCCCAGTTATTCATATACTTATTGTCATTTAAAAGATAAAATCAGATAAACTCTTAAATGGTCCTATTAGAAGTGCAATTTGAAGCAAGCTTTGACCATTAATGAAGGATATTCCTTGAAATGTTTGCTGAAATTTTCGTCTTGTTCACTGACAATCCAAGCTTTCTTCCCCCCAAACACATGTTGAATCAGAATTTAAATGCGTCGCAGTTCTCTAAAATATTTGAAACTTTAATTATCACAATAATTTTAATGTATTAAACTTTTACAAGTGAAGTTATTTAAACGGAATGTACATAGGTCTTTATTTGTTATGATAGTGTCCACATTTAATGTGAAGCAACTTTGACCAACAAATACAAAATTAGTGGGCGTAATAATAAGATCAACTGTGAGGGAGGGATGGGGGGGAAGGTGAAGAGCCCTTTTAAAAAAATTTATGGCTTGCAATACGCGATGCAGCTGTCGTAAGATGGAAAGTTGTTGAAGTTCCCGTCGATTCCGGCGTAGGAGAACCTGAATATCGTCTAACCATAAGCCTTAAAATGTTTTTTAATCAACTTTATTTTACTTTTTCTAATTAAAAAAAAATCCACAAAATTTGAAAACATTCGTTTGTTAAAAATATCAATAATAATTTATAATAGAAGAAAACGATGGCCCGACTGAAGGCAGTTCTTGAGACCGGGCAGCCAGAAGAACTTGGCCACGCGGTGTGCCGCGGGCAGAACGGTGCCCTGGTTAGCCGGTAGCAAGCAGATGTACTCTGTTAAAACAGATAAATAAATGAATAAATGCTCTGGCAGCAATAAATACATAGACCATTCATCACAATACAATGTAGCTCACTCTTCCTGCTAGAATGTCGTGCCAAAATTACGTTAGGTTAGTAATATTTTAATTTAATTTAATTTTTTTACGCATATGGATAATAGAAAATTACATTAGCGGACGTATGTAGGCATTATATGATAAATAAATAAAAGATGCTTAGAGAATGTCAACCAATAATTTTTGAGCTAACCAAAAGATAATACTAATCAATCATTTTGAGCCAAGACAAAATCAATCAATAATTTGAGGTCGCTAACGCTTGCTCGGGCAGCAGAAGCTCGAGGTGCACTTCCACTTGGCATCGCAATCCGAGGAAGACGAGCAACGACGCGCGCGGTCGTTGATCAGCGCGTCCGTCGCAAGGGCGCATACTTCCACTTAACGGAATGACATTTTATTCCATTTCAAATTCCCGCCAACCTATTCGTACTCGCGCGTTTGTGAGGACCTGCGAAACAGCAAAACAAACGAGTGGGCGCTTCTAGGATAAAGATTTCGGATGTTATTCATGCATTAAATATTTTTCAGCGAACATCCTCCATAAAAATTCTTTTTTTTTCTTAGATGACAAACGACCGTTTCGTTTAATTCATCAAATTGCTTTTCTTCTAATTGTCACGGTGCTTTTCAGTCAATAAATGGGTGTGGTGTCGCAGATTGAAGTGATGCCATCACATACTTTTCTCCCCCAAAAGCCGTTAAAAATGCATGGAACGTGTAAGATGAAGTAGAAGAAGCTTTAAAAAAAATACTGCAAGAAAGAGGATGGAATTTAGTAAATGTTTATGTATGTATTAGCTAAATGCATTCAATTCAATCAATCAATCAATTTTACCACGTGTGTTACATATATTTTTCCATGTTACACCGTATAAATTGATTGATTGATTAATTGAGTTCTCGTTGCTCGCATCTATGAACATACATTTCGAAGAAAAAAAAATAATGCAAGAATTGCTTCAAGAATGTCGTCCGAGGAAGATCTCTTACCAATGGGCGGAGTGGAGTCTTCGTCCTCTTCCCCACTATGCTCACGGTCAGCCTCCCTGCTAAGCAGGCAGGTCGCCTTGCATTTGGCGGCCGTCGGAAAGCGATTCACCGAGTCGCCGCCACAGCCGAGATAGTAGAAGGGCTGGCAGACTCCTGGAAACGCACGCGTTGAGCAGGGGTGGCCGGGGGCCGAAAATATCCGGCCCCGGCCCACAGGACTGGCAACGGCCCCCAGGGTCGGCCCCGGCCCCCGACCGGCCACCCCTGGCGTTGAGATCATAAACTCACTTTCGAATTCGCTGCCGACTACAATTGTCAGGAAAATGGAAATTTATATTAGTGTTCCTTAGAAGACAAAACTATTTTGCTTTAGAAAGTATGTATCTAGTACAACGTAAAATAAGAGTGACAATTTTTCCTATAAACATGCCTTACATTTCTAAAGAGGTGCGCAAGCTTTTCCTTGTTCACAAAGTCATACAATTTTTTAAAAAGGAAGAGATAAACGAAATAATATTGTAAATTACTTTTTTTTGTTAAATCAGGTCCCTGATAAGATTTATGTGGTAAAGGAGAAAAATATATGACACAAAGTCGGCATAAGGCAGAGAAATGAAAATAGAAGCAAGGACGTTTGAGAAGAAAGCAAAGCCGGCTGAGATCAACAGCCAAGATCACGTGGACAAACCGGAAAGGGACGGTATTTGCTTGCAAGGAGAAGAGAGCGAGAGAAGGAGAACGAAAGGGAGAGAGAAAGAGTAAAGAGTGATAGACAGAGATAAAAGAGAGAGAGAGAGAGAGAGAGAGCCTAGCAGATTAAGAACGATGAAGATGACTCTTTCCAAAGAATAAACAATTCGAAACAGTTTCTTGCAGTTTCCATAGCCAATTCGCTTGATGTGCAGAAAATAGACTGATATCTGTTGATATGTTTTTGCTGACCCTGCCACTATCTACATACGTTGATGAACATACATATGTACCTATAGGAATACAAACATGCATGCAAGGAGAATGCGTGTTGAGATTGCAATGCCTATGATGTTTTCATTCAAAGGAACAAAATTTATTTATACATCGTTAGCATTAAATTAAATAGCATGAAGGGAAAAGAAAACCTTCCAAATAAGGCTGCTAATTAGCTAATTACCGGTTCTCAGGTCAAAGTAGAACTGGAGGCGTGGCTGGCCCGAGGAACATCTTGTGCCCTTGTCGTACGTGCCGTCACATGCGAGCGCAATGGCTAATTGTAAAAAAATATATATATTTATATTTTCAGAGCATTTTTTGTATTATATAATGAAAAAATCTATGTTACTTGTATAGAGTTACTTGTATGTATATAACTTATAACTTAAATGCAATTTTATTAAAGTCTGCTCTCCTTTTCAATTACGTTTTCTTATCCTCCGGTACTATTCCGGGTCATCAATCTAGGTCGTGCTTTTTTTTTCATCAAGACACTCTCTAATTAAAATCTCAATGTCGTTATACATTTCGAGAGCATATTCACGTGTTTGTGTTATCGCGATAGGCATGTTTATTAAATAATTAGTTAAATAATTAATTAATTAATAATAATAATATTTTATGAAAATGACGTACGAACCTGCGAAGGAGAAAAGAACGACGAATGGCACGAGCATCCCTTTCTCTTTCTTTCTGCCACAGAAACACGCACAACTGAAATGGATGACCGGAGAATGGACAGAGTGGAAGTGGGAGTACCTGTTTGGCTGCATCCATCTGGGGTAGAGAAGAGAGAGAGAGAGAGAGAGAGAGAGAGAGAGAGAGTGAGAGAGTAAGAGAGAAAGTATGAGAGTAAGAGAACAAGAGCGAGAGAGAAAGAGAGGGAAAAAGGAGCGAGAGAGAGACAGAGTCAGAGAAAGAGCGAGATGGTGTGAGAGAGAGACTGCAACCCAGAGAATACGAGATTGTGAAGATCGTTGCTGATGAGAGAAAAAAGAGTGCAAGAAACGAAACTATCAAGGTAATAGAAAAGAAGATAATATGAAGGTCCAGATGTTGACGGAGTCGCAGCGAGCGAAAATATGATAGAGTGGAGATTGGGAGAACGAGCAGGAGAGAGAGAGGCGAGAGAGAGAGAGAAAAGATGAAGAACGAGAGAGAAAAAGAGAGAAAGAGAAACAGTGAGCGACAAGAAAGAACTCAGAGCAAGAAAAACTGACAGACACCAATAGCACCCGCATCGAATAGGCGGCTAGCGGAAGGATTTAGAAAAGTGAAGCAAATTGGCCGAGAATTGTGGAGAAAAAGCACATTTGATCAAGAACGAAACAGTGAAAGAAATTGAAGAAAGATTCAGTTTTAAAGCGGAACAAAGAGAGCAAGCTCAAGAAGAAAATGAGATTTCCGGACATCTTACCACTAGGCTGACTTTAAAGGAGCTTGAAAGTCGTTAACTCCTAACACGAAATGCCGACTCATTCAAGTACCGTAGTCGTGAGCCGCGCGTTCTTGGAAATTTGCCAAGATCCTTGCTTCGAAACCTTTTCTATTAAAACATGCGTTTGATAGGGCGATTTCAAATTGGCGGTTTGCGTCCGTTTGGTGAATCATATATGCCTTCATATATTTTACGGCCGAACGACGAAATTTCACGCTTTTCGGTCATTTTTACGGCCGAACGACGAAATTTCACGCTTTTCGGTCATGATATGCTCGTCAATCCTATTTGGCCGTAATTTGGTCAGGGGACTAATGTTAAATCTAAAGTTCTGTATAAATCACTAATATTTCCCTCATGATATATATATATATATATATATATATATATATATATATATATATATGTATTTATCGACATCAAAATAAATTAATGTGACGACACTTGGAGAAGCAAAATGCAGTAATTATTAAAAAGTTCCTGAATGTGATAGAGTAAAGATTAAGATAAGAGAGAAAACTTAGAGAAGTAGAACTTAGAAGGGGAAGATAGGGGGAAGAGAAGGGAAAGGAAAGGAAAGGAAAGGAAGAGAGGCCACTGCACCCGCCCCACTCAGGGGGAGCCAGGCCCTGACTTCGTCTTGCCACCAAAGACGGAAAAGCGAGAAGCGGATCGCTGTATGCACGGGAGAGGGCGTGCAGAGGAGCGAGCACAGCGACGTACTCTTGGGACGATGAGAGGGGTAGGAAAAGAATGGCCAGGGAGAGGGGAAAGGGTGTTTGGGATGGCCGAGAGAACAACATTATATACCTGTGATACTTGGAACTGATAGTACTGAGCTAACAGAAAAGCCATGAATACGATTTTTTGCAAAGATTAGAGAAGGAGAGGCAATGAGAGAAAGAGGCAACTTCATGTACCAGCGAGCAGATCGATACGCAAACGAATGATACAACTGATCTTTCCTAGTAGTCGGAATGTAAAACGAAAATATGCTTGTTCTACCTGTGCATGGCCTAAATTTATAGAAAAGAGAGATAGGAATAGCAACCAGCATCTTCATAATTTTGAATGTCAGAATCCGATCCAAATGCACTCTTCTATGGTAAAGCGAATGAAACGACAACTGCTTTAGTCTATCAGGATAGCTAGGAATCATAGCAGATGTAGAAGAATTACGATGGCAACGATTAAAAAGCAAACGAGTGAAAACCTTCTGGACTCTCTCTAATTCTCTAATCAGCATAACTCGATGAGGAGACCAAATTGGATTTGCAAACTCAACTATTGGAAGGACAAATGCCTTGAAACACATGGTATAAGCGGAAGGGAAACCAGACTTGAGAATACGAAATAATGCATATACTACTCCAAGAGCCTTCTTTACCGTAAGAAAGATATGATACTTAAAAGATAGATCAGAGTCAATGTAGACACCTAAGTCACGAACAGGATCAATAGCAACAGGAAATTTGAAAGAGATAGAAGGCACAAGAGTTTGAATGAGGTAGGTCAATTTTGGATTTCTTTTGCCAAGATGAAGAACGGAGCACTTTTTGTGTGCAACCGACAACTGCCATTTTTGACAGTATTCTACGATAACTAAACAGGCATCCAAAAGTTGCTTGTGGGTGAGGCCTTGCGAAAGTTGATCGAAAGATGCATACAGCTTGAGATCATCGGCAAACATTACCGGCTTAACTGTTGAAAGGTAGGCCAATTCTCTTGGCAAGTCTGAGATGTAAAGGCTGAAAAGGAGAGGACCGAGTACAGACCCCTACGGAACACCTGAAATAGAATCATAATTACTCGAGAGTACTCCATTAACTTTAACTTTATATGTTCGAGCATCCAAAAACGATTTTAACCAGTTGTACATGTTACCCCGAATACCACAACAATCAAGTTTATATAGCAGCTTCCGAATGCAAAAAACTGTGTCGAAAGCTTTTGCAAAGTCGAAATACAAAACATCAACAAATTTCCCCTTATTTGTTTCATTTAGCCAGTCTTGAGTGGATTCTAATAAGTTTGTCACAACAGACTTGCGTTCGCGAAAACCGTGCTGAGAATCAGGGAGCAGATTGAAGCGCTTACACCACTTTTACATCGCTCCATGGCTTTGGCAGGCGCAGGGGAGAGAGTTATTGGGCGGAAATGAGAAGGCTCAGATGGCGCACTAATCTTGTTAAATGGAATAACAATGCCTTCTCGCCATACAGAGGGGACAGTTCCAAGCGAGAGAGAAAAGTTGAATATAAAGCTGAGAGGTTTGCAAAGAGATTGAGCGCATTTCTTATAGAGGATGGGAGGCAATCCTTCAGATGTTAGAGAGCACGATGGTTTAAGCCTTTTTAGGTAATACTGAACCTGCTGTGGCATAATTACAAAATCTGAGAAAGAGTACTCGTTCTTGAAATGGAAATCGTGAGAATGCATATCATCAACCGTAAATACATTAGCAAAAGAAGATCCAAGTGCTTCAGCCTTTTCTAAGTCACTGGTGATTCGTTGGCCTGAGACAGTAATGCAACCTATTTTAGGAGCTTGATTAAGGCGGGCAGATACAAAGGAGAATAATCCAGAAGTTGAGCTAAGAAGCCGAGATTCACAATTTCTTACAAACTTGTCAACAAGCTTACGCAATTTCAGACAAACTCTTTCATATTCTAATCGAACGGGAGTGCAATTAAGCTTAGAATAAAGCCTATTCTTGTGCAAAAGCAAGGAACGTATATACGGTGGATAGCTAGTACTCTTTGCCAAGTTGCGCCTGAGGGGGTACAACCAGGAATAAAGGACTGGAGAACGGAAAGAAAACGGTTGTACATGTCTTCTATGTTAAGACAATTATCAAAACAAGAAATCCAATCAACAGCAGAAATAAAGGAGGAGAGCTTTTCTAAAGTCAAAAGAAGGTGCATAAATAGGGCAATCATTGCTGAAGGAGAGACTAAAGGATACGGATGCGTGGTCGGAGGAGGAAAATGGAGCATTCACTTCACAATTTGAAACAATTCCGGATAAGGCAGCAACTATATCGAGAATGTGATCCTTATGAGTGGGTCGTCGCACATACTGAGTAAAAGAGAGATCATTAACAAGATCAGCTAAACGACTATGCTGTCCATGAATAGAAGAGGGATCATTCCAGTCGATATGCAAATTAATATCACCACAAAGAATGGATGGATAAGGAACAGCGAGAAGGTCACAGAGAGTATCAAAGAACTGATCATTAGCAGCAGAGGAGGTATTTGGCGGACGATATGCGACTACAAGGCGAACGGTATCAGGGCCAGTCAAGGAATGAAAATCTACAGCCAAAGTATCACAGCGCGATGATGAGGTACCGCAATCAACTAACTGCACAGACAGAGAATTATCAAAGACAATAGCAACTCCGCCTCCGCGCTTACTAGAGCGATCTCGTCTAAATACAGAATAAGGCAAGCCACCAATCAATTCAGAATCTACTACTTTAGAACTAAGCCATGTTTCAGTTATTAAGAGAAGTGAAGGTCGAAAGACACTAATGTACATATGTAGATCAGAGAGTTTGTTAACTATACTGCGGGCATTGAATAGAACGCATGAAACAGAACAGAGACCTAGCTTTGACTGCTTCCCCGTCCGTTGGGAAAGGAGGGCGTTTCATCAACATTCATATGTGCGCTTTCATCTGGAAGTGCTCCAGGAATCTGAGGTGGCATGGTCAGCCTGCGGCGACCAGAGATCTCCGACTTACGCCAAAGCTCCATCCTGTACACAGCCCATCCAGCTGTACTATCGCTCTTATTCAGTTGAGAGGCTTGCACACGTAGTTGACTCCACTTCCTCCTCTCATCCAAAGTCATGCTTCTCCTCATAAAGGCATTGCGCCAATCAGGCAGATCCCGAAGGAGTCTGCCATTTTCCTATTTGTCCCGAAGGAGTCTGCCATTTTCCTATGTCAATCCTATTTGACCGTAATTTGGTCAGGGTACTAATGTTAAATCTAAAGTTCTGTATAAATCACTAATATTTCCCTCATGATCAGGCGACTCTTTTCAGATGCAAATTACTCCTCCAACTTTTAGTTTAGTAAATTTAATTTTTGCTGATGCTTTCGCAAGCTCAATCCGGACATATTCACAGAATCATCCTTATAGCAAAAAAATTGAGTTTTTGCCTCCTTTAACAGATGATATTTCGAGGACCTTTTCAACAAACCTCTCGTATACATTCTCTCCATCCTTTCGATTTCATACATAGCATTTAGTGCACGATGCCACATATTTCTTACTCATCCTTACGAATTGGTTTTTTTTTGCTAAAATTTAAAACGTTTCATTGGCATGCTCACTCATTCATCTTTGTAAGGAAATACATACATATGTACATATGGACATATTAGATTTGAAAGTTAGGTTTTTTCTCTTCTTTATTCTGCGTCAATGTTTGCAGAACTCCAAGCATTCATTGAACGTGGCAAAGTTGTTGAGATTGCCGCCGCGGCCGAAATAAGAAAATCTGCAAACAAAAAGACACATAAACTAGGTCAGAGACAATGTACAAATAGGTCCCAGGAAAAATTGTAAAATCGTTGAACACATTGACATGGTCAACATGTTCTTCGACCTATCCAAAAGTAAAAACGATTCACATATGCATACTTTTTTTTAAATTTATCTAGAGTCGACAATTATGTGCATCTGTTCTAATTTGTAATGATCATATTTTCTTAAATCATTAGAAGCAAACAGAAAAAGATCATAATTTTAGCGGTGAAAAAAACTTTAATTTCTGCTTCTTAAACTCAAAGAAACTTCTTAGCTAGCCTGAGGCAGTTGCCAAGTCCGGCGATCCATGCATACCTGCCCGTGTGCTTGTATTCCGTACTCTCGTGTCCCGATTCGACCGGCAGCGCACAAATGTAATCTGAAAGTCCAAAATTTATTTCCATACATATATACATATATATTTATGTTAAACATACTATTATTGGATTTATGTATTCTCTCTATTGCAAGGGAGTTTGAAAGTCACATCGAAGTGCGTATGGCTTGCGGACATTTGAAGGGTGCAAAACCGCCGTATTTGATTGTTGAAAATATATACTACATACATACGTACTTATTGTTAGGTACATATAAACATTCTTATAACAAAACGCTTCTATTATGAAATGAAATATAGCTTCTAATTTATTTAATACTTGTTTTAATCGATAAATTATTTTAACAAAACAATTTATAAATTTACTTTATATTTTTTTATATACAGTACCGCTCGGCGGCCATGGGTCTCGGCTATATCGGCTAAATCAGCAATAGTGGAGAGCGATACCGTACCCTTGTCCGGGCAGCAGAAGTCGCTTCGGCCGCAGCTGTAGCCTGCGGCGCAACCGGTGCCTGCCGAACAAGCGTCAGCCTTGGCCGAAATCGCCGCGGGCATCTTGAGCCCGCAGACGGACGCTGAGAGAACGGAGATACATATATTTAAACGAGCGAAAACTCACAATTGAATTGTCTGGGATATTCGACCATGGCTAATGCACGTCGTGCAGGGAACAAAAATATTTTTTTGATTTAAATTTCCTTTATAGGGTTACTGTAGCACCCTATGAGGATTCCAAAAACATTTTTTTCAAAAATATATTTTCGTTTTTAAGTACAGTATACCTCGAAATGTCGATTTTATTTAAATGACCATAACTTTCTTTGAACCCAACAAAATTAAATTTTGAAAAGATTATAATGTAGAGCAATTAAAGCGACATAAAAAAGTAACAGATACCTTTTTGAAAGAAATTGATTTAATGGGTCATATTAGCACTCAAAGAATTCGGATGTGCGGTTTGGGCCCCAAAACGTTCTGAGCGCGCGACTACGACAAGTCCACGTGAAAGAGGGCCTTTTATAACCCCTGGAAAAGTACTTTATATTGTGATATCGAGACTAATGGATATCTAAAACTTTCACTGAACCAAGACATCACTGATGTGCGGGGTAGTGGAAAAACGTATAAAACTGGTCAGAATGTTAAGATTTCACTAAACTAAGCACACCATCAGATTCCCCGTTTGAAAACTCGCATAAAAGATGTCTGAAATATTTGTTTTCTTGAAATTAATGGTTGTTTTATATTCAAAAATTGTTTTGCTCGCATTAAATTCCCCAAGAATTGTATTTTCATGTACAAGACGTATTGAGCGGGCCAAGAAAATTAACTTGAATGAAAGGCAGCCCTCTTTTACCCCTAAATCACTACTGTTCTTCCATATCTAGGCACTAATTATATTCGTTACAGCTTGATATGTCCCATCCACTCCAAAAGGCGTCTAGGGTGAAACACTTCTATCTCGGTCCAAAGTTGGTATGACAGCACCTCCGGTAGCAGATATGAATTGCCCATTCGATTTATCACATAAAATCACTTCACTTTAGTAATTGAATGGTTTTGAGTCGAAGTCAAGATATTTTCGTGTTCCGGTAACCAGAAAAAATGTCCAATAACTCCTTCTGGGTTAATTTTTGAGTCGTTATCAAAGATATTTTGCGACAAACTTGACTCCAACAGAATGGGGAGGAAATTTTACCCCATATATGAATTGCTTATGCTGTTATTGCTACTATTTTATCGATTGTAGTTTTAAGAACAAAAAATTCCATGCCAAAATTTCCGATTTTTAGTGACATCTGAACGATAAAAAAAACGTTTTCCAATCGACCATAAAATCGTGCACAAGGGGGTTTTAGGCCATTGGAAAAATGAATATGTTATTCATTTTGTATTATTTTCTCATTTTAAAAAGTTACTTTTTCTTCACATTTTGCATTTTTTCATGTAACAGCCTGTACTAACAATAAGGGGTTCTCAGAGCTGACAAGCACGGATATAGTTTTACTGATTTATTCGACAATAAGACCTGGCTTTTGCCTACGGAACCCCTCCGAGGACAGCGATAATTACGTGATGCTGTGCCATAGTACTACCCACCCTCTCCGACTCGCTCGGAGGCGGACAAGTCGCAGTTCCGGAAGCTTCGCCACAACGGGAGATCGCTCCCTGAGCTGGCTCTCCACTGAAGATTCGAAGTTCCGTAGGCAAAAGTTATTGTTGAATAAATCAATAAAACTATATCCGTGCTTGTCAGCTCTGACAACCCCTTATTGTTAGTACAGGCTGTTACATGAAAAAATGCAAAATGTGAAGAAAAAGTACCCTAACTTTTAAAATGCTAAAATAATACAAAATGAATAATATATTCATTTTTCCAATGGCCTAAAACCCCCTTGTGCACGATTTTATGGTCGATTGGAAAAAGTTTTTTTATCGTTCAGATGTCACTAAAAATCGGAAATTTTGGCATGGAATTTTTTGTTCTTAAAACTACAATCGATAAAATAGTAGCCATAACAGCATAAGCAATTCATATATGGGGTACAATTTCCTCCGCTTTCTATTGGAGTCAAGTTTGTCGCAAAATATCTTTGATAACGACTCAAAAATTAACCCAGAAGGAGTTATTGGACATTTTTTCTGGTTACTGGAACACGAAAATATCTTGACTTCGACTCAAAACCATTCAATTACTAAAGTGAAGTGATTTTATGTGATAAATCGAATGGGCAATTCATATCTGCTACCGGAGGTGCTGTCATACCAACTTTGGACCGAGATAGAAGTGTTTCACCCTAGACGCCTTTTGGAGTGGATGGGACATATCAAGCTGTAACGAATATAATTAGTGCCTAGATATGGAAGAACAGTAGTGATTTAGGGGTAAAAGAGGGCTGCCTTTCATTCAAGTTAATTTTCTTGGCCCGCTCAATACGTCTTGTACATGAAAATACAATTCTTGGGGAATTTAATGCGAGAAAAACAATTTTTGAATATAAAACAACCATTAATTTCAAGAAAACAAATATTTCAGACATCTTTTATGCGAGTTTTCAAACGGGGAATCTGATGGTGTGCTTAGTTTAGTGAAATCTTAACATTCTGACCAGTTTTATACGTTTTTCCACTACCCCGCACATCAGTGATGTCTTGGTTCAGTGAAAGTTTTAGATATCCATTAGTCTCGATATCACAATATAAAGTACTTTTCCAGGGGTTATAAAAGGCCCTCTTTCACGTGGACTTGTCGTAGTCGCGTGCTCAGAACGTTTTGGGTCCCAAACCGCACCTCCGAATTTTTTGGGTGCTAATATGACCCATTAAATCAATTTCTTTCAAAAAGGTATATGTTACTTTTTTATGTCGCTTTAATTGCTCTACATTATGATCTTTTCAAAATTTAATTTCGTTGGGTTTAAAGAAAGTTACGATCATTTAAATAAAATCGACATTTCGAGGTATACTGTACTTAAAAACGAAAATAAATTTTTGAAAAAAATGTTTTTGGAATCCTCATAGGGTGCTACAGTAACCCTATAAAGGAAATTTAAATCAAAAAAATATTTTTGTTCCCTGCACCCTCATGGTGGACTCTATCAGATTGGCTCTCTTAAGCATTCAATTCTTGACAAAGTAACGCCATACTGTTCAGTTCTCTCTCTCTCTCTCTCTCTCTCTCTCTCTCTCTCTCTTTCCGTAATAGTTCCGCGAACAGATGTAAAAAAAAGAGTTACAGATAGTTCGCATTGATTGTACTATCTCAAGTATCATTTAGTACCTGTGCGCCGGTCAAAGTAGAATTGCTGTCGCGGCGGCGTCTTATCGCAAGCTTCGCCAGGGTCACGCGGGTCATCACAGCCGAGTGCTATTTCGATGGAAAGGATAAGAAATGTATTAAGAATAATAACAACTTTGTAAAATGTACTATATATGTACATATATGTAAATACATTTATATATATAATATGTATCGCAATAAATAAAGTCACCGACCTTCTTTCGCCTCAAATGCCATGAGGAACAGAAGAATGGGCAGCATAGAAAATCGGGCCATTATGAACGGTTGTATCTGATGTGAGAGCAGTTACTATTATTGTTAGTAAAGTAGAGCGCGCTCAATCAGACAATGCTCTGATTGGTGATGCAGCAGCGAGTCACCCTGTTGATGGGCCTCAATATTGAGGTGAGGCGGAGGGTAAGGGGGGGGGTGGCTGTTTCTTCTGCCGTATGGCCAATCTTAGCACACTTTCCCTTTCAGAAAACAGGTGTGCAGAATGCATTAGAACAGTTTGTCTTTCTCTCTACCTCTTTCTCCCTCTCATTCCTTCCTTCTCCATTCTCTCTCTCTCTCTCTCTCTCTCTCTCACTCTCTCTGACTACTTCATCAACTTTCAGAGGTTATTTCTTGGCACTTTCTCTTCCTTTACCTCTTAATCTTTCTTTCTCTCTCACTCCCTCACTCCCTTGCCAAAAGTATGACTTTTCCAATGGCACTCTCACATGCAACCGCCGAACGCGCAATCAATGGCCCTCTCTTTGATGCGGCTTGCCCTGCTAAATAATGAACAAATTAACTTTTTTTTTAAAGTTCGCCAAAGTTCTCGAAAATATTTTCGAGAATCTCACGCCATCAAGAAAATAGTTAGTTGTAGCTATGCTTTCAGAGAATGGACTGTTTGGCGATTCAAGCACATGGAAATAATGTTCTTTTTTAAACGTTACTCTTGAATAGTTCTCTATGGCAATCAGAAAAATTTATTTTTTTTGTCAAGAAAATCATGCCAATATGTTTTCATATTACAATATTCTTTCTAGATACATGAATAGAGATGAAATCGATGCGACTTCTAATGAAGAGCTGGATGGCTCGAGTTGTCGGATCTGCATACATTGGGTACCGATACAAGCTCCTGCATCTTGTGGTAAAGTTAAAGGGGGGTATGACAAAAGCGCAGCGGACAAAAGCGCAGCGGTCAAAAGCGCAGCGGTCAAATGCGCAGCGGTCAAAAGCACAGCGGTCAAAAGCGCAGCGCCTGGCCTGGTGCGTTTGTGACGGCGAATTGTTACCATTTTTTCTGTTCAAACCATGTTGGACATCTTTATAACCGATCTGATTATTTGTTAAGCCTATTTTAACTATTCATGACGTCTTACAGTTGACAATTAGCGAATTAAATCTCAAATCATGCGACTTTAGCGTGTTTCCGGCCAAGTTCAATGTACAGGACAACAATAAAAATAGACAAGAAAGACTGGGACAATACACCTTCATCAATATGTTTAAAACTGGACAGGAACACTGTTGCAAACTAAATTTTAATTCAAAAAAATTTTTAGGCTAGCATTTTAAACGCTGGAACTGAATGATCGACTTCGTCTCCGCCCACGCTTCAATTTCTGAAAGCCTTTTTGAGTGTTCGTGAGCATGAGAAAATAGGGAATGAAATGGTAATTTACTATCTTTTTTAACCATTTCGTTATTTTACATATCACGGAGCTCTCGCTCTCATTCTCTCTCTCTCTCTTTCTTTCTGGCTCTCTCTCTCTCACTCTCTCTTTCTCTCTCTCTCTCTTTCAATTTCTCTCTGTCTCTGTCTCTTTAGCTCTCTCTCTCTCTATCCTTCCATTTGCCCATTAAAGGAGATCTCCGGCGAATAATTAACGTGTTATATTTTTTGAATGGTTCAGTTCGTCTCGGCGTAAAAGATAGATTCAGGAAGTTTGAATTATTTTCATCTTATCGTTTCAGAATTATAGCCATGTTAAATATCACGGGTAGAGAAATGGCTATTGTATATATTAGAACCCTCATATTTTGCAACGCTCTCTCGGGCTAGAACAGACAGATGCTACAGTAGCGCTACAGAGCGTATTGTAGCGATAGAGAAAATAGTTACGACTTCTCTAATTTAATTTTCAATACTAACTATTTACTACGTGTAATATGTCCATTGTTACGATAATTGTTTTTAAATTATAGGCGGATGCTGAAACTGCAATAATGACAGTTATCCAGCGTTTCTTATGCTAGCCTAAGAATTTTTTTGAATTAAAATTTAGTTTGCAACAGTGTTCCTGTCCAGTTTTAAACATATTGATGAAGGTGTATTGTCCCAGTCTTTCTTGTCTATTTTTTTTTTGTCCTGTACGCTGAATTTAAAAACGGGAGGCCGGAAACACGCTAAAGTCGCATGATTTGAGATTTAATTCACTAATTTTCAACTGTAAGACGTCATGAATGATTAATATTGTTGTTAAAATGGCCTTAACAAATAATCTGATCGGTTATAAAGATGTCCAAGATGGTTTGAACAGAAAAAATGGTAACAATTCGCCGTCACATATGCATCAGGCCAGGCGCTGCGCATTTGACCGCTGCGCTTTTGACCGCTGCGCTTTTGACCGAAGCGCTTTTGACCGCTGCGCTTTTGACCGCTGCGCTTTTGACCGCTGCGCTTTTGTCCGCTGCGCTTTTGTCATACCCCCAGTTAAAGACACCATTTCGCGGACTGAATCTGACCATGAGGCATATTTTACCACTTAAAGTGCATATCCTCTGTTAAGTCGTGCCCCATGCCCTAGATACTCCATCTTCTTCTGTGCAATTTTGATTTTACATATGTGCTTTCGTTTTCAACACATACATGTATTGAAATTGAAAGCACAAAAAAATGCAAAATGTAGCGCACAAAAACGCTTTTTCTGCATGGCGCTCAAGCGCTTTTTTTTCTCCTCTTTGGTCTCCGTGCCAATGAGACGATAGTCTATGCACACCGCCACCCCCGGGTCTCCCAAGACTTTCTCAGAATGCGCTCCATTAGTCTTTAAAATGGAGCAGGCAAAGTGCCAAGTCCAAAAGGCAAAACATTGAACTTCTAGAAACCTGACATGAGAGGAGGGAGTGAAAGAGAGAGAGAGAGAGAGAGAGAGACAGAGAGAGAGAGACAGAGAGACAGAGAGAGAGAGAGAGCGTGTGTGGGAGAGATATTTGGCTGTAAAAAAATTGCCAAATAGGCAAAAACGAGGATGAGGTTGGAATTGGGGTTATGACGCTCCTCTTGAACCGTCACTCTCAACAGTTTCAGCACCAGCAATCTGTCCAAAACACGTTCCCAACCTTTTATTTTCGTGTGTGAAGCTCTTTACTATACTCAAACATACATACATATAAGGCAAAATGCTGATTTACTTCAGACACAGGTTAACCTTTTTTATCATCTTTATTTCTCAATGCCCTTCTTGTAATATCCGGGTTACTAACGATCAACCATGAACAAATAATGAGATCTGCATCCGCATTCTTTCGGTAACCAGGATGACTATTGCCCTATCAACCCGATTTCTCATTATGAGATTGAAACTTTGTCGGGTTTAAATACACCATATAGTATTTACCAAAAAACAGAAAATACGTATGACATACTTCTTCTACTGACCTGGACAAGCAAGCTCGTAAAGCTTCTTGGAACTTCGTGTAGAGTCAGACCAGAAAATCAGAGGAGTGCTTGTTAAGACAATGCAACTTTGTGCAGAAAGATCACAATGAGAGTGAAGAGATGGAGATAAAGAGAATGAGAAAGAGAAAGAGAACAAAAAAGAAAAGGAGAAAGAAACAAATTCACGGGCTACATTTCTGTACAAACGTCACAATTGAAAAGAGGGCACTAATAAGTTATGAGGGGGGCGTTAGACAAGGAAGCTTTTAAAGCTTCTTGGAACTTCCAGTAGAGCCCGACCAGAAAATCAGAGGAGTGCTTCTTACTTCTTCGCGATGAATTTTCAGCTCATGCCCGTCTTCCTGTTCATCATGACGGGTAACTAGATTATAATTTTTCTTATAGACCGAGTTGTCATATTTCTCACTAATTTGCAGCCTGTTTTTCCAGGGAGTCTGGATGCGGTTAGTCAGTTGCTCAATTACACTCGTCGAAGAACGGGGATTTGCCAAAATTAAGAAAAAAATTATAGTAATACTCAGTATAGCTGGCTCAATATACAGAGCACCGGTGAAATCTTGTTTGGGAAAAAGTTTTAAAATTCATATGCATTCATTCTTTAACAATGGTACCAAAGTACAAGGCAATTTCAATGTTTTAAGCGAAAGACTTACAATTGTCAAAACGGACGCCATTTTGATGTCCTCTTCGATGAGTCTTATAAAGGATTAGAAAACAAAGCGAGCAAGACATACTCATTGGTCGTATCGCAAAACGACTCGTGCCACTGTGTCATGACGTGCACCTATGGCATACTCAATTATGTGACCGTTGGCGGCATACGCAGTAATACGGTAAACCATAGTCATCTAGCGACGATATACATATTACTCTCCTTACATATTCACTTTATTTCATTAATATAGATCACAGCAGTATTTTTTATTCAGTATGGTGCATCCTATCGTGTAAATGCAAACAAAGTCGTCGGAAGTTACTATACAGGCATTAAATATTGCGCGGGAGAGCATGGGAGTGTGAGTCTCGATCGTCTTTGGTGCGAGAATGGTATGTCAACCTTCGTAAAAGTAAACATGATAGCTTTGGCTTGAATGCATGGATTTCAGTTACAATTACGTTTCCTGTCAACGAGAGTGCAACTGACAATTGCGTATCTTCGTTACCAATCTTCACAATAGCTAGATGCACGAATTCAACATCGACAACGTAAAACATCAAACAGCTTTAGCGATTTCAATGAAAATCGAGGCGACGAATGTTGTCCAGCACTACATTTTACGATTAGCTTAATACTCAAAGTTTGATCTATAAAATTTTCATAGAATTTGATCGAAAAATATTATAGTTTGCAACCCTAAATTCATTTCGAACGCACACAGATCCTAGATTAGACAAGTTCGCAAATGGCTCTCAAATTTAACTTACCATTAGCCCAACAACCACGACAACTATTACGGACGGCCCATGCGGACCATACAGAACCGCAAGCGGGAGTCCGATTGCGAATGTGTCAGTTTGGAATGGAGTTGAGGAATGACTTTATTCTCGAAGAAACAACAAACTTGTCAATGCAGTTGCCAGAGTAAAGACTCGCTTGCCATCTGCGAAGTGGTCGATGGTACTCGCACGTGCATTTGCTCTGCCAATTACACCGGACCAACTTGTGGCAATTGTTCGTCAATCGCACATTAGAGCCAGTACAGCATTTGTAAACACATTCTTTCTTCAGCTCTTGCATCTCTAGGACGTCTCACAGACATTTTCGGACAGGATTCGCTCGAGAATGTGCTTGATGTTAGTTGATGAACTGAATATAGATTAAGGAGCAATACTACCATTCGAACTTTACATTCTCAGATGATCTCTACGGGGAAGGACTCGCCGGCTGTCTTCACATCTTCATTGCCGGCTCTTCTAAGCTTTATCTCTGATGAGGATCGTCCGCTTCTGAGCTGGAATCTCGAAGACATCATCGCCGATGCTACATTTTTGGGAGAAACACTCGATTTAGAGTTCGACTTCAACGAAATTTAACATTGAGTAGACTATAGGAGAAGATTGCTTTTAGATCTACTTTTCAAATGCGACATGATCCCTTCCTCGGAAACTGCTTCGTCTTTAACCCAACTGCACAGAATCGTTCAACAAGTCTTGCCATCGTTAAAGAAGACCTAGGTGAAACAAATATTGAAAATACATTGTTTCATATCCCGCTAAAAAAGGCTTAAAATAGCAGCATTTTAATCAGGATTTCTTGTAACTGTGGACGCGCAAAGTGCCGAGCAGTCCATCTGGTCAGAAACAACTGGAGTCAATGTCTTCATTCAACCTGGCAAGTAGCTTATTTCATCTTTCCATAATAATGAGAGCCTGGAAGAAATAAAACTGCTATGTACTATATCTGTTCCAGCATCTCTTGGAGTCTTCGCGGAGAGCAAGGGAATCTCGCTTCTTCCTGGAACCACAACGACTATTCGATTAAGCGAGGTGTGCAAACAAATTTCCCTCTATAAAGTATAGGAAGTAATTTTGTGTTCAGTTGACTTATTCCGCTTACGGTGGAGTGAGTGAGCGGTGCGTTCGTGACAAATCAGATGTGGCTTCATTCTACTTTGATTTTGACTACTCTATCGATGTCAGCTTGATCTTATTTGGTGAGCACCACCTAAAAGGAGGGCAACTTTATTTGCTCACTTGTCAACGATGCTGTAATTGAGGGTTGCTTCCGGTCTTGCTTTCAAGATGTCGTTTACCATGAGTGCGGCTGTATGGACGCAACTTTTGTCAGGAAGCAGGCCGCTCCACCGTGTAGTTTTGAAAAACGTTTGCGCCCAGGTTCTTGAGTCAAGCCATATATGTGAATATGTTTAAGTTGCCTGCATCTCTTCGCTCCTCTCCTCCCGCGGCGATCCCTCTGGCTGGCCCGAGTGCGAGTGCCCTCCGCCTTGTCATTCAAACACTTTCAAAACGCTTGTCTTCCAATCGACATACACCAAACAAAAGGTGTTCTATTTAATCGTAAAATTACCATCAATTTTTTATTCCTATTTATTTCAGGAAGAAGATTCCTGTACTACTACGATGAACACTATCACAAATACGTCCAACGGCAACATTACATCCGAACGCAACTGCACGCCAACCTTTGTGGGTCGACTTTTTCAAAATTTTCAGCAAATGATTAAACTGGAATTGTTGTTAGGATGAGAAGTTACTTTATTTAGATATAGGGTGTACTCTTTTGAATATTTATGCAGATCAGCCCTAATTTTAGAGTGACGTCGCCATTTTCTTTGATAAAGTCGAGGCCCACGTCGAGGTTGAGGAACTCTGTGTTTCGGTCAGCATCGAGTTATTTGACAGTATTAATAGGGAAAATGTATATTTTTTAATGAGTCTATGTTGTCTATGTTGAGTTCGCTTCTCTGCTTGCTTCCGTCGGAGGCCAGATCAGTCTCCTCCTCGGCTGTTCATTCATCGTCATCTTCGAGATAGGTCTCCTACTGACGAAAATCACTCTGGGAATGCAGCCTACACAGTACCGTTAAGGAGCTGTCAAATTGTCAAATTGTCTGGTTGACAAATAAAGAAGCTCATATTGTTTGAAAAGATATTCCATGGCCAATATAAATGCAACGAAGTGATTGCGCCTATGAACAAGCTGGACACGCAAAACTTAATATAGTCATCAAAGCTTGTGATATCTGTAACGGTCTATTCGAGGCAAGTGTAGTCAAATGTGCTGCTTTTGGCTGCTGGAAAAGATACGCCATTCTTGACTACCTTTATTCGCCTGCAGAACCGACTCCGACTCTTGTGAGATTTCCTCTTTTTTGCTCAAGCGATCTACAATTGATTGCACCGGGCACGCTTAAGGGGGAACGACCCGGTCCCATGCAGTGCTGCTCGGCATTTGTTCTCTTGTCAAAATAGTAAGTTACTCGATCATCCACAAATCCAATCCATTGACGCTGCTCCCGGAGAAACCGCTTGGTTGTCGTGGCGCAAGATCTGTCTAATCTTCATTGGCCATTTCGACAAAATCGCCAGTGCCCATCGATCGTTCACTTCATTGCGATTTCCATCAGCCTATTGGCCGGATATGCGAATAAATAGTAGTCACATGTGGAGGAGTCACATTCCTCTGTGCGTGAGGATAAATTAAAGTCCTGACTGAACAAGTACGTATGTATGTAGCGTTTAAGGCCACCTTTGCCTCAACTTACCTCAACTACTTCAAATTCTTTGCTGTCGATAAAAATTGCAGTGCTAGAATCAGTAAGGAGTACACTTGCGCCGTTGTTAATCGATAGAAGTGAAGTCGTGTCTGTGATACTAATTTTTGACCAACGAAACATCAGTTGGCCGGCATACTATGTAGTATGTACATACAGTCCCGCTCAACATTGTTGGGTCCGGTATTAATAGTATTAATAGTATTAATATAAATAATACAAACTGGAATAGCGCGCTGAATACGCATTTTCGTGCCATTTCGAGAATGAGTTTACCTATTTCGACCATGGAGATTACGACTGTGAAGACCGTTTTCAAAAATATGCTGAAATGGCTGGGATCTCATAATATTGCATTTAAGCTGGCCGTGTTTGGGTTCCAAACTTGCAGGCTTCAGCTCCTGTACTACAAAGTGCAAAATAAAGTGAAATTTTCAGAGCACTTCTTACCTTTTTTGAGTTTCTTGTTTTATTTCTTTTGAGTTTCTCATCCTGTTTATGTATAAACGACGAAAAAAAAGCAAAAAATTTTTTCGTGCTTGCAAAAATCTGTTATGGGTGCTCCTACAGTTCGCTTCGCTCCTTCCGTCGCCCTCCATAATCTCTGTTTGAACCCCTTCCCTCTCAGAGATTCACACTACAAACAGTTGTAGAAGAACACCTCTTACGGACACTTCAGCGTAGAATGAAGACCTACCCCCCTCCCACTCTTTCATAACCCATCCAACCGCGTCGCTACCGCTCCGCGCCTGCTCATCTCTGAGAGGGCGCGCATTCAAACACCAATTCTCAAAAGGGTATTGAACCGAGACCTCGAGATTGCCTGTCAAAGACTTACCAATACTCTACAGACTGTGCAGTCAGATCTGATGATACCTTTCTTTGGACAGCGTCGATTGCTCATAAAGGAAACGTCGATTTTGAACACTCTCTGTTTCCTACTTTAGTGGGAAACAGAGAGAGAGAGAGAGAGAGAGAGAGAGAGAGGCGAAAGAAGGTGCAGCGTCGACTACATCTACTCTGCGTCAGCGTTTCAAGGCTGAAGCTGTCGTTAGACCAACGATTTTTTTTTTCATTGTCTGCTAACAGCACCTGCACCTTCTTTCACCTCGCTCTCTCGCGCTCTTTCTATCTCTTTCTCTCTCTCTCTCTCTCTCTCTCTCTGTTTCCCACTAAAGTAGGAAACAGAGAGTGTTCAGAATCGACGTTTCCTTTATGAGCAATCGACGCTGCCAAAGTAGCGTGCAGCTGCCCACGGGCATGTATCGAGGAAACCTATCTGCCCACTCTCTCGACTGCCGAGTGGGTTTTTTTCTTTTATAAAAAAAAGTTTTTCTTTTCCTCAAACGTCACAGAATGAACAAAGATAAAAATATTCTTTTCTACTATTCTTTGAAGGATCTTTTTTTTTTAATTTTCAGATATCCGTCTGTCAAATATGCCGTCAGCACAGGGACGCAGGAACAATATGAAGTTCAAATCGTTAGTTTCATCCAAATTATATAACTAAAAGATAGGTGAGGTAATAATTGTTTAGTGCGTACAGGTGAACTTTTAGGAGAAACAGAAGCCCTTCTTTACGTCTTCCAAAGCACCGGCGACAGAAATGACGGAGACGTCTGAAACAACAGCGATCGATTCATCGGACGAGACAACATCGTCTTCCACTGATTCTCATACTGATTCCGAATCTCCATCGACTCCGCCTTCGGATACATCGAGTGCCGTTACGGCACAAGGGACCACAGTCGACACTACAACGAATGATCGTTCTTCGCCATCCACAACTAAATCCTCTGCAACGGAAGGAACTCCAGGCGATACGGTTACTTCACAATTACATTTTTATTATCTGTCTGTAAAAAGGAATATATGTTTTGATTTAGCCGTGTGCTGACTCTAATTTAATCGACCAATTGTTTGGAAATTGCTTCCGTGGCATCTGTAAAAAGAGAAATGGACAGCTGCGTTTTCGCGGAAAGTGGATGCAATTGTGTAACATCTCGTCATTTCCAAGCTGCAATGACACTGATTATGGTATTGCGTTCTTTATTCGTTTTCTTTGATGAAGAGAATTAACGTACATGGATGTATTTCTAATGCCAAATATATTATATCTGAATAAACACACAAAATACATACATATGATTATTTGGATGAGTATATATACATATGTTCATCATTACAGGAGCCCGACGCAACTCAAATGCAACTCTCCCTTTGTATGCAACAAACGAGCCAACTGCTACTTCTGAAAAAACAACTTTCCTCCCTGATGTCATGAATACCGAAATCCTTTCGCTTCCTAATCTTTTGACTAATGAAACCGTTTATCCTTCGATCGCCGACCAAAACCAAACGGGCGAAGATGTCAGTTATATAAGCAGACAGGTCGAAATATCTCTTATGCAAGAGGAATGACTTACGACTGTAATTATATTCTTTTTTTCTCCAATCACTCAGATTTAGACATGCTGGGGCCAATGATGTCTTGACACTCTCAGCAACTACTTTCTGGGGCAATTCTGCATTGACGACAACGGAATTTTAGCATTTCGAGACCCAAAATGGACAAGGAGAAAATCCTGCAACACTGCAGCTTTTTCGGATTGCGATTTCAACGAACGCGGTTTTAGCTTTAAATATTATTTTTCTATTAAATTTCTTAGTATGTTCATACATATTTAGTACATGCATAAGTATATATGTACATCGTTATTGGAAGTACATAAACTAATTTGCATAAATATTAATTTTCAATTTCAAAAAGAAAATGATCGGCGTAAAAGATCGGACACACCAGCGCCGCGCCGAGATCTTCTGGAGAGAAGTGGAACGGCAGGGGTTGGATGTTCTTTTTTTGTGTTGTGATGACGCTGGTTGTTAAAAGATGTCATAAGTTAAAACAACATAGATGAATAGGAGCACTTTCCTGATGTTATCTCTGCCTTCAGCTCGGCAGTTGCGAGCCATGGAATATCAATTTTGCCTCGGTTCACGACTGCATTTCATGGTTGGAAGAGAGCGAACAGTGCATGTCTTTTCAGAATTTTATTTATCATATATGAATATACTATGCATTTCGTTGTAAAAAAAATAAGTCGAGGTGGTTTTGAAAGAATATAAATCGATCAAAATAGACATATAATATAGGTACAAGAAGAATGCTCTCATCGTGAACATCTACTTCGGTACGCTGGCGACAAAGGTTTACACGGAGACGCCTTCGTATACGGTATGAGCTGTTATATTTGTGAAGAAACAAATGATTTCTCTCTCGTTTTCTCAAGGCTAACCTAATAATTGAATTACTACTGTAACCACTCCAGGGCCAGGGTTCAGCGGCGGCTATAGCGGCCGCGTCCCAATTGAGCCATTCTCATGGCTAATTTCCATGATTGTTCATGATAGATCTCGGACGCTCTCTCGGAACTCGGCGGCCAAGTGGGCGTGTGGCTCGGCCTCTCTGCCATCACTCTGGTCGAGATCGGCACTTTCCTCCCCGTCTTCGGGCTCTTCATCATTCACCGACTCAAGCACCTCTTCGCACGTCATCAAATTGGACCGGAAGAGGTCAAAAAGAGATGTCGCGTGATGTCAAACATAGAAATAAGTTGCACGTTCTCTCGCTCATTTTTACCTATTTGTTTACATATCCTCCGCACTATACTAAAGGAAATTTCGATAACGATAGCACTCGGAATAATTTATTTTTGGAATCTATTATCTACGTTTCTCACTCTCTATAGGCGATGTAAAAGATATCTTTAGCTGAAGAATTCGGAGACTTTCCTTAGGCCAACATGCGCCATGAAAAAAACAAAAGTTCTCGTATCTCAGGCTACAAATGAGGAGCGATCCGACTCCAGGGTGAGAAGATTCAGCATCATTCAGTAGAAGAAAACGTCATCTCCCTTTTCGTTTTTATTAAGACTGCATCTCTTGCTCTCTCCCCACATCCCCCGACTGCCTTGCTCCTTTTAAGTTTCTTTTTTTCTTTTACTCTTTGTCTTCTCTCGATTTCCTCACACGCTCTCTCTCTGTCTTCATCTCTCTCCACCTCCCTGACTGCAGTAATGATTTCTTCCCTGTTACTTCTGATGCGTCACAGCACAATACATACAGTACCGCCCAACATTTCTGGTACATATATTACTTATATTAATTATATTAATATAAATAATTTCAATTGATTTTTCAGCGCTCATGGCGAATTTCAACGTAGTTTTTTAAACAAACTAGACTAAATCGATGCAGATAAATACGTTGGTAACATTAGTTTCTCAATGAAAGTAAATGCTGACGAGAAAATTCATGTTTTGGCCCGAAATTATTTAAAATAGGCATCGTAATTGCGCTGCACTGAATGCGCAAATGCGCTGCATCTTTCAAATGATTTTTTACTAAAACATGAATTTTCTCGTCAGTGTCTGCTTTCTTTGAGAAACTAATGTTTCCAACGTATTTATCTGCATCGAATTAGCCTAGTTTGTTCAGAAAACCACGTTGAAATGCGCCATGAGCGCTAAAAAAAAAATCAATTGAAATTATTTATATTAATATAATTAATATATGTACCAGAAATGTTGGGCGGTACTGTACATTTACTCACAATTCGACAGTCAAAAGGCCACTAATGTGAGACACGACAAGGGTTTATGAATTTTTCAGACACATTATTAAAACGAATTTGTAAACAATAATCACGCAACTAGCTGAATGATAGAACGAGCCGGCCTAGAGTTAGAACCGGCCTCCCAAATTGGCAAAGGAGAAAAAAACCACAGAGCAGAATGCTAGATCTCCAGCTGCAAATTTGGGCTTTTAAATAAGGATTGCAATATTTTGTAAAATATATTTTGTCAAAATAAAATTCGTGCTTGTGGAATGAACACATATTAAATGAAAAAGAAATATTTTGAGATGTTTCAAAACTGAAGAAACTCTGCCTTATGATTCGCTCAATAGTCTCAAATATTGATAATTTTTATGAACATACAAGTTGTCAGTTTGAGTCAGTGAAAAGGTTTTGAACATGAAAGAAAAATGACTATTGCCCGAACAACTCGATTTCTCATTATGAGATTGAAACTTTGTCGGGTTAAAATAGACCAAATACATACATAGTATTTATCGAAAAACAGAATACTCGTATGACATATGTACTTCTTCGGCTGACCTGGACAAAACAAGCTTTTAAAGCTTCTTGGAACTTCGTGTAGAGTCAACCAGAAAATCAGAAGAGTGCTTGTTAAGAAAATGCACCTTCGTGCAGAAAGATCACAATGAGAGTGAAGAGATGGAGTGAAAGAGAATGAGAAAGAGAAAGAGAATGAGAAAGAGGAGGAGAAAGGGAAAGAAAAGGAGAAAGGCACAAATTCACGGGCTACATTTCTGTACAAGCGTCACAATTGAAAGAGGGTACTAATAAGTTATGAGGGGGCGTTAGACAAGGAAGCTTTTAAAGCTTCTTGGAACTTCGAGTAGAGCCCGACTAGAAAATCAGAGGAGTGCTTCACTTCCAGTAGAGCCCGACTACAAAATCAGAGGAGTGCTTCACTTCCAGTAGAGCCCGACCACAAAATCAGAGGAGTGCTTTACTTCCAGTTGAGCCCGACAACAAAATCAGAGGAGTGCTTCATACTTCTTCGCGATGAATTTTCAGCTCATGCCCGTCTTCCTGTTCATCATGACGGGTAACTAGATTATAATTTTTCTTGTAGACTGAGTTGTCACATTTTTCACTAATTTGGGGCTTCATTTTTTCAGGGAATCTGGATGCGGTTAGTCAGATGCTGAATTACACTGGCGGAAGAACGCGGATTTGCCAAAATTAAGAAAAAAAATTATAGTAATACTCAGGATAGCTGGCTCACTATTCAGAGCACCGGTGAAATCTTGTTTGGGAAAAAGTTTTAAAATTCGCGTGCATTCATTCTGTAACAATGGTACCAAGTACAAGTCGATTTCAATGTTTTAAGCGAATGACTTACAAGTGTCAAACCGGACACCAATTTGATGTCCTCTTCGATGAGTCTTATTATGGAGATGAAGAAGGAGCAAGCACGACGTACTCATTGGTCGTATCGCAAGACGACTCCTGCCATTGCACCATGACGTGCACCGGTGGCATTCTCCATTATACGGTCAGCGATAGTCAACTAGCGACGATATTCATTATTATTGATAACAGGCAGTTTCTTTTATTCAGATAATATCTCATGGACCCATTCATAGTGTAGATGCAAACAAAGTCGACGGAATTTATTCACCCAATATATATTGCGCGGGAGAAGAAGGGCTTGTGACTTTCGAACTAGTTTGGTGCGAACAAGGTATGGCATCCTTCATAAAAGTAAACATGATAGCTTTTACTTATCAATCGAGTGCGTTGATTTCAGTTACAACTACGTTTCAAGTCAACGAGAGCGCAAATGACAATTGCGTATCTTCATTCCCAATTCAACCTGGATGTACGGACGGCCTATGCGGATCATATAGAACCGCAAGCGGGATTCTGATTGCGAATGTGTCAGTTTGGAATGGAGATGGGGAATGACTTTATTCTCGAAGAAACAACAAACTTATCAATGCAGTTGCCAGAGTAAGGACTCGCTTGCCATCTGCGAAGTGGTCGATGGTACTCGCACGTGCATTTGCTCTGCAAATTACACCGGACCGACTTGTGGCAATTGTTCGTTAATCGCACATTAGAGCCAGCACAGCATTTGTAAACACATTCTTTCTTTAGCTCTTGCATCTCTAGGACGTCTCACAGACATTTTCGGAAAGGATTCGCTCGAGAATGTGCTTGATGTTAGTTGATGAAACGAATATACATAGATTAAAAAACGAAATGGCCATTCGAACTTTGCATTCTCAGATGATTTCTACGGGGAAGGACTCGCCGGCTGTCTTCACGTCCTCATTGCCGGCTCTTCTAAGCTTTATCTCTGATGAGGAACGTCCGCGTCTGAGCTGGAAACTTGAAGACATTATCGCAGATGCTACAATTTTGGGAGAAACACTTGATTTAGAGTTCGACTTCAACGAAGTTCAACATAGTGTGGACAATACTAGCAGATTGCTTTTAGATCTACTTTTCAAATGCGACATGATCCCTTTCTCGGAAACTGCTTCGTCTTTAACCCAACTGCACAGAATCGTTCAACAAGTCTTGCTATCGTTAAAGAAGACCTAGGTGGAACAAATATTGAAAATAAATTGTTTCATATCACGCTAAAAAAAAGGCTTAAAATAGCAGCGTTTTAATCAGGATTTCTTGTAACTGTGGATGCGCAAAGTGCCGAGCAGTCCGTCTGGTCAGAAACAACTGGAGTCAATGTCTTCATTCAACCTGGCAAGTAACTTTCCATAATAATGGGAGCCTGGAAGAAATAAAACTGCTATGCATATCTGTTCCAGCATCTCTTGGAGTCTACGCCGAGAGCAAGGGAGTCACGCTTCTTCCTGGAACCACAACCACCATTCGATTAAGCGAGGTGTGCAAACAAATTTCCCTCTATAAAGTATAGGAAGTAATTGTGTGTTCAGTTGACTTATTCCGCTTACGGTGGAGTGAGTGAGCGGTGCGTTCGTGACAAATCAGATGTGGCTTCATTCTACTTTGAATTTGGCTACTCTATCGATGTCAGCTTGATCTTATTTAATGAGCACCACTTAGTAAAAGGAGGGCAACGTTATTTGCTTACTTGATCTAATTGAGGGTTGCTTCCGGTCTTGCTATCAAGATGTCGTTTACCAAGAGTGCGGCTGTATGGACGCAACTTTTGTCAGGAAGCAGGGCGCTCCACCGTGTGGTTTTGAAAAACGTTTGCACCCAGGTTCTTGAGGCAAGACATATGTATAAACTGCTTAAGTTGCCTGCATCTCTTCGCTCCTCTCCTCCCGCGGCGATCCCTCTGGCTGGCCCGAGTGCGAGTGCCCTCCGCCTTGTCATTCAAACACTTTCAAAACGCTTGTCTTCCAATCGACATACACCAAACAAAAGGTGTTCTATTTAATCATAAAATTACCATCAATTTTTTATTCCTATTTAATTCAGGAAGAAGATTCCTGTACTACTACGATGAACACTATCACAAATACGTCCAACGGCAACATTACATCCGAACGCAACTGCACGCCAACCTTTGTGGGTCGACTTTTTCAAATTTTTCAGCAAATGATTAAACTGGAATTGTTGTTAGGATGAGAAGTTACTTTATGGAGATATAGGGTGTACTCTTTTGAATATTTATGCAGATCAGCCTTAATTTTAGAGTGACGTCGTCATTTTCTTTGATAAAGTCGAGGCCCACGTCGAGGTTGAGGAACTCTGTGTTTCGGTCAGCATCGAGTTATTTGACAGTATTAATAGGGAAAATGTATATTTTTTAATGAGTCTATGTTGTCTATGTTGAGTTCGCTTCTCTGCTTGCTTCCGTCGGAGGCCAGATCAGTCTCCTCCTCGGCTGTTCATTCATCGTCATCTTCGAGATAGGTCTCCTACTGGCGAAAATCACTCTGGGAAAGCAGCCTACACCGTACCGTTAAGGAGCTGGCAAATTGTCAGATTGTCTGTTTGACAAATAAAGCAGCTCATATTGTTCGACAAGATATTCCATGGCCAATATAAATGCAACGAAGTGATTGCGCCTATGAACAAGCTGGACACGCAAAAATTAATATAGTCATCAAAGCTTGTGATATCTGTAACGGTCTATTCGAGGCAAGTGTAGTCAAATCTGTTGCTTTTGCCTACTGGAAATTCTTGACTACCTTTATTCGCCTGCAGAACCGACTCCGACTCTTGTGAGAATTCTTCTTTTTTTGCTCAAGCGATCTACACTTGATTGGATCGGGCACGCAAAAGGGGGAGCGGCCTGGTCGCATGCAGTGCTGCTCGGCGTTCGTTTTCTTGTCAAAATGATAAGTTAGCCATGCTCCTCGCCCTGCACTCAATCATCCTCAAATCAAATCAATTGACGCTGTCGGGGCAAGATCTGTCGAATCTTCATTCGCCATTTCGACAAAATCGCCAGGGCCCACCAATCGTCCACTTTATTGCGATTACCATCAGCCCATTGGTCCGATATGCGAATAAATAGTAGTCAGATGTGGGGATAAATTAAAGTCCTGACTGAACAAGTATGTTTGTAGCGTTTAAGGCCACCTTTGCCTCAACTTACCTCGAATACCTCAAATTCTTTGCTGTCGATAAAAATCGATAAGAGTGGAGTCATGTCTGTGATACTAATTATTGACCAACAAAACATCAGTTGGCGGGCATACTATGTATGAACATCTGTACATTGATCTTAAGCTCGGACGTGCAGCAAAAATGTGTCTGAAGGAAAGAAATTTTGTGGGGGCTGAAGACTTTGCTACAACCTCCAGAAACGTGCCTTTGTCTTCATTAGTTGCTATGGACTTTTCTTGGACTTTTCGCAATTCCTTGTGTTCCAATGCTCTTTTCACTACATTTTTGTGCTGATGCCCCAGCGGTCTTGCCTCGGCCCCGACCTTGGGGGCGGGCCGGAGCCAGCCACCTCTGCTTGCACGCGCGGCAAAGAGGTATGAGACGAAAGCACAGAAAGAGTAGAGACTAAGGGCACTGGAGTCACAGACATCACTGATCATCAAAGCAATAGGGAGCCTTCGGAAAGGGCAGCAGGATCAAGAGCGCATGAGTTCAGAATTGTGTTGCTTTGCGAAACTGTACTCATCAGCCTTCAAAATGATTACTCTCTTCTTTGTCATTCGCTGAATGTGAGTTGTTCTTTCAATTCTCAACCATTTATAACTGTATTCTTTGAACAAGTTTTCTAGTACATGAGAACTTTTTAGATTTAAGCTATAAGATAAATCAAATGTTACAAATGAACACAAATTTGCCAAAAAGTGGTCATAAAAATGTTCAGGCCGTGTTTTGGGTCGAAAATGGATTTTTTAGAAAATTTTACCCAAGATCAAAATTGATGTGCGTCCAACGGGCTATCGAACGGTATCATTGTTTTCATCAAATTCGAAAAATTAGCCGAGTTATAGTTCATCATATTTTGAAGGTTACTGTACTGTTTCTCGAACGGAAGTTTTCTGAAAAAAATTAAAATTTACGGTATGTTGTAGAGGACGTCGAGTTGTGTAGGTGAGCCAATTTTCATAAGCGAAATCGAAAAAAATTCCCCAGGGCAGCACCCAATAATGCAGTGCTCGAGTCTTATGGAGAGGCTGTCTTAACATAGCAGCAGCACAAGGTTGCAGACAGAGGATTCCATGAGTCACACGAACTTAAAAAAAAAAAACGAGGCAAACATTAATCGGACGTAAAACAGTAGCAGATTTGATAGTTCACTCAAAATTACTCAATCAAGTTCGCCATCTTGTTCAGAATGAATCTCTTGAGATCCTCCGGGTACTTCTCGTATAACCTTGAGTTCATCAGATTCCTGATATCGGACTGCTTCCTTAGCTGTTCGCAAATACGAATCTGAAAGTTGTCAAACTAAAAAATATATTTAATACATATAAAAAAGTTTTTTAAACTTATTCATATGAATATGTAATATATAAAAAATTATACAAAAATTGACCTGAGCGACAGAGAGGTTGTACTTATTTGCGAGGAAAAGGCGTTCAGCTAATGGGATCCTTTTAGCTTTCTAAAAGGTATTAATAGAGTAAGTCTGAAAGGTGAGACTAAGTGAGTAGAGCCGAGTAAGTAGTTGTTACTAACCTCAGTTCCCTGCAATCTATGGGATTGAAAAGAATTGAATCAAAAGAAATGAATAATGGGGCTATTATTTTAGACACATAAATTCGGGTCCATCGCCAACTGAAGCAAGAAAGCAATGTTTGACACCATGTCGAATTTCTCTCCGTTTTCGATCATCAGCACCAGTATTTTCTGCTTCTATAATAAGCCCAACTATAACATGCCAGCTTTGGGATCAAAGCATTACTCCAGGAGTATAAAAGTTACTACAGTCCGACTAACCAGAAGACGCTTGCCACACTCGCGCATAATCGTCGGAACTTCAAAATAATCAGCCATTGGAATGAACGAGCGCAGATCATTCTCGGTCACCTGAATAAGTAGAGCCGAGTAAGTAGTTGTTACTAAACTCAGCACCCTCCAATCTATGGGATTGAAAAGAATTGCACCTCACTAGCGAAATAGTCATTGAAATCAATCAATATTTCGCATACGAAATTCTCTATAATTGAGATATGTAGGTATTAAAAAGAAGAGCACAAACCTTCCTTCGTTCCGGATAGAGGCATCGGAGAAAGTTCTCAAAGTCGTCCGGCGCTTCAACCTCGATCGGAATTTCCTCTTTGGCCGCATCGTCAAACCGGCCAGAAAACATTCTCTAAAAGAGGACAAGGATTCTGGAAAATGTTTAATTAAAATTTTCTTTTTTATAACCATTTTACCCAAAATTTCAAACAAATTAAAAAGCATGCATTATTGCGAATTTTGTGCAGCAATTGTTCAGATATTAAAGTCAAAAAAGAACCTTGAAGAATTCAGAGTGCTGCGCGAGGTACATCTTGTTGACGTGGTATCGCTGATTGCCAACAAGGAGAGTTGCGTCGGCGAGAGAAGCGTCTTGTTGGAAGAAGTTCATAATGGCATTCCATTCGACGTGTAAGAGCTAAATATTTTATCTTTTAATGGTACAAATTATTAAATTTGCTTATAAGCATCGAACCTTGACGACAATCACAAGGCGAAGCCGTCCGTCCTTGAGAAAGCCGTATTCCTTTTTCGAGATTTCATTCCAGGTAAGGTAGTGGGCAGGTTTGCTGCTACGCTGACGTGCAGAAAAGGTAACAGCGGCCGTCTTTATGAGATCTTTGCGACCTGGGCGTTCCTATGTTGTAAATTATTTTAATATTTAAATATTGTACACTTCTGTTGGATTGAAGAAAGTAGCTCTAAATTTCAATTCAAGATTTCATGCTACGGTTATGCCCTATATTAAAATACGTCGAAATAAAGATGTAAATAGCTTTACGTAACAGTACAAATCTTACCAGTTGAAGCTGTAGATTGAATTGCATGTCAACATGCGCGATCCAATTCTCCCTAAGGTTCTCAGGTAGCTCCTTCGTCATTGTGCAATCCACTGTAAGCTCCATGCACTGCAAAATATAAAGAATATAAGAGTTTGCTCCCTTTCCGGGACCGCAAGCAGTGCTAACGGACCCAAATGTATTGGGCCAGCCCGTAATTCTCGGCCCGACACGTGCCTTTTGAGGGCATCAAATTTTGGGCCCGCCCGTTTTTCGAATCTCAGATTTTAATTTTACTCTTTTAATGTAAAAAAAAAACGTTTTCAGCCATTTTATAACAAATCTTCTACTTAAAATTAAATGATTTGTTGCACCCATTACCACATTAAGCATTTATGTATGTGTAAAGCAATTTCTAATACTTCCGAAAATTTAATGTCTTCGTTTTTTTCCATCAAGTTGTCGATAATTTCTGATTGTCAGGCCTAAGGCCGGCTAGACTGACTCTGAATCAAGATGGAAACAAATAATTTCGACGATATCAACGATTGGTAGATATTACTATTTGCGGCTCGCTAAATACAAACCGGCTTATGGCAGCACTTCCCAAACTTGTGAACGCAGCCAACTACTCCAAATTCGAAGCTCTCCATCTTCAGCAACGGCCACTGTACATTTCTGACTTGCTGAAATAGTGAGACCAATAATGGCGAAGGTTCATTTGTTGTAAACTTTGATAGCTGAAAAAGAAGTTCTAGCAGCATTCGTCTTAGGTAAAGATGTGGAAAATTGGCCTGCTATTGAAGAATGTTTTTGAGCAGAAAACTTGTCCAAAAACGAAGAACATAAGGACTTTTCTAAAAGAATAAAAAATTATTTCAAGAAGCATAGAATCGTTAGCAATAACAATATGCTGCCGTCAGTTTAACCTCTTCTTCAAGAGCTGCCTTTTTGTAGCGCATGATCTCGTCATCTTTCCTCTGTAGCTCCTCTTTTTTCCGCTTGATCTCGCCGTCCTTCAGTGCGAGAAGCGCTTTTAAGGACGAAAGCTCCTCTTCAACGCTATAATTTGAAGAATATTCGGACAAAAAAAGGTTGACAACAATGGCCATATTCCATGCAGAGACAATTTGTGGCAACAATTTGTCTGAAAATACCTCCTAGCCAAGACTCGCGAGATGGTGAAAGTGTATTCACTTATATTAAAAAATATTAACCTAGAAGTGGAAGTTGCTGGTTGCGGCGCTTCGCCAATGCTGCCTTCTTCGCTGTCAGCAGAGAAGCGGGCTCGCTTAGCTTCCGACATTCGTCTGCTGGTCTACCTGAAAAAAAACAATTTTGCAATCTAGCAAGTAAATCTAGCTAAAATAAAAACTGGTCAAATACTGGGCTCAAATTTTAAAAAAATATAGAAGAATTTTCAGAAGTGTTTCAAATATTTAAAAAATAACTTTGAATACCAACAAAATGGGACATATTTGTAGAAAGAGGAGGAATAGAAAAGAATTTCTTGATTCATTTTACTGGAGATAGACAAATTGAGAGGGAGTTGCTTGGAAAGCTGTAGCAAAATTTCGAATGAAAGCTATCTTGGCGAGGACGGAATGAAGAGTAGCGATCTCGCATTTCATCAACACATCGGCAAGGTCACGGAGCCCACGAAACCAGCTATTAACTAGAACTACTCTAGGTTTTCACCTAATTTTCGGAAGCGAACAAACTTTCAGTGAAAGTTTTCTTTGCATAAAGACAACATTTTGTGTGTTTATTAAACGGCTATTTTATTATCTGAATCAAAGAGGAACAATGCCTACTATAATTTTAACTATAGCCTCTGTCTCGCTGGGTCGATTTCTCATCTCTTTGACAATCTAAAACAAATGACAATGAGATAGACGGAGTTAGTTTGATGCAGATACCTGAAGGGCTTTAAATCTTGATTTTTGTCCTTCGCATTATTACCCCTGGTTACTTTTTAATTAGATTAGATATCCAATCACCATTTACAAATCTCTAAATGCTCTCTTTAATCTAATTAGTAATCTAATTAAAGTTTCACCAAAAGGTGTTCGTTTCCGAAAATGAGGTGAAAAGCCAGAGAAGTTCCAGATAATTAGCTGGTTATGCGGGCTCCGTGACCTTGCCGATGAGGTGCAACTGTTCGTCTTCTCCAAGATAATGTTCATTTGAATATTGCTAGAGCTTACCAAGCATATCCCTCTCAGTCTTTCTATTACCGGTATAATGTTGAACTCCATTTTGTTAGCATTCAAAAAGGTTTTTTTGTTGGAATGGGTCTAAATGATTCCTGAAGTTCTTCGATATTTATTTTTAATTTGAGCTAAGTATTTGAGCAGTTTTTAATTTAAGTAGTGTTACTTTCAAGATTGCAAAGATGTTGTTATAGGTAGACAACCAGTTAAAGAAGAACGACCACCGAAAAACTGCAATTTTATGTTCAAAGGTTTCAAACGGAATTCCATTAAATTACTAAAAAGTACGGTAGGCGGGGACGCAAAAGTAACGCTGTTTTCGAAAAGGCAGTTTTTTTTCGAAGCGAGATGTTATTGCTCATTTAATAATTTGATACTGTTTTGCCTAATATTTTTTAGCTTATTATAGAACATTCACATAAGAAAGGTGGTAAAGCATGAAACCAAAAATTTCTTAAAATATTTGTAAATTAAATCTTCCCGCGAAGGGTACGTGGCCGTTAATCTACCGTCGAGTGCGTTGCACCGACACCAATTATAAATTCATTCAAAATGTGCACTTTCAAGTGTCTTATATTTGAATACGGAACTTTTTCGTGCTTTTTCATTTGCTTTTTCTTTTTCCTCATGCCCGAGACTATTCGAAAATAGGTAAGATGTTTCATAAATCGGCAATGACTTTTCGGTGATCACCCTCCTTTAAATGTCGGAGGCGAAGCGAGCCCGCATAGAAGGCAGCAATGACAATGCGCCGCAGCCAGAAACTTCCAAGTCTAGGTTATCATGAAAGCGCGAAAATACAGGAATTTCGTTATAGTTATCAACCTTTTTTGTCCTGTTATCATTTCATTATAGCGTGGAAGACGAACTTGCGTACCTAAAAGAGCTGCTCGCACTGAAGGACGGCGAGATCCAGCGGAATAAAGATGAGCTTCAGAGGAAGGATGTCGAGATCCTTCAGAAAAACGAGGAGCTAAAGAAGAAAGATGAGGAGGTCATTTCCAGGAGTACAGCAGCTCTTGAAGCAGAGGTTAAATTGTCGTTGTTTTTTAAAGAAAATTTTTGTCGTTTTTTTTTTGTTTGTGCACTGATTATTCGCTGGCATAATCAGTGCATGGTCGCTGATATATTTATGGTGTGAAAAGAGTTGTTTCTTTGAAGAGCGTGGTCTCGCGGCGAAAGTATGACTGCATCGCCGACGTTGTCAACGAGTGGAACCCAACTTGTAAGGACATCATGGCGAAAGTCGGTTTTTTTTCCTTTTCAAAAAAAACATACTTTGATAGCAGGCCTTTTCATTGTTGCCACACGACGAATGCTTTAAATCATTATAACATTTTCTGACATCAGAGTTTGCACCAAATTCAGAATGCCAAATTATTGCTGACGATGGACAGCTTCGAATTCGATATCAGTGCCATGGTTGAGAAGCGCGGGATGAAGCACAATTGGGTTCGTATTTCGAGAGCGATGAAGAGTTTGCTAATAGTATTAAAAAAGTAATGTATAGCAAAATCTTTGAAAAGTCAATTCACAATTATTCAATGTTATTTTGGGAGACGAAGAAAAGGAGCAATGGCTATATTCTGCAGTTTATGGCGCTTAATGTTGATTGCCGAAATACGAAGGAGTTACCCGAGAATTGGATCGCGCATGTTGATATGCAATTCAATCTGCAGCTTCAAGTGGTGAGATCAGGGACGTTATTTAAAGTTCTTTGCATTTTATTTTTACATTGTGCATACATATGTTTCGGCTGGCAGCCAAACAAGTCAGGTAATATTTGTTTCAAAGTCTATTTGAAGTAATATGGGTAAGAAGCTCATCTTGGCGTCAAACAAATATACAGAAAGTTTTTTCCGATTTTTTTCCATTACATTCTGAGCAATAGTAAGATGAATACTGGCGGGTGGAGAATTCGCTACTGTAAGTCATAGCAGCCCTCCTATTTGACATACACTCTCGACCGAGAGACAGGCATATTTATGAGAGCGCGCATTAAAACTGGTTCTCTAGCGCTACTGTAGAATGATTCACCCGATACTTCCTTTGAGTAACAAGTTTCTTATGCAACAAAAATCGGCGAACAATTATCTAATAAAAGGAAAGCTGACAATGAGTCGAGTGCAAGAGATAAATATATTTAGAACTGCAAAAGAAGATGTGTTTATCGGGAGGCGAGCAGCTTATATACTATATAATTATATATTCAATATAACTCATCACAACTACTACGAAATATGTGAATAATTACTAAATATACTCTAGAACAAAATGCGAATCATACAGGAGATAAATCGAATAGAGAAAAGATTCTAGGAGCAAGTATGAGTCATGTACATACATAGATACGTACATACATACATATGTACATACACTGATTAGCAAAAGGAAAAAAGCAGATTAAAAAATATGGTTTAGGCTTCAGCCGAAGCATCATATAATTGTTTACTTTAATGTGTGAAACAAGCGTAGCAGGAACAGTTGTCTGAAATGGAATTTTCCTTTAATCCAACACTGTAATAAAGAAAATAATTTTCAACTTAGGAGCGTGAATATCACAAAGATGTCAAAAAGACGGTCAAGGTTGGCTTCTCTGCTCGTCAGCACAGCATCAAACCTGTCCACATCCACATGTGGGATGAAGTCGAGAACAAGAACAATGGCTTTCTCAAGGACGGACGGCTTCGCCTTATGATTTTCGTCAAGGTTCAAAGCTTATACACACAGCGCAGGAAGTTCGCTTTGCCCGCACTCGCAAAACGAACTTTGAAGTGATAAATTGGCGGATGCACTACAAAGTTCGTTTTCCTGTTACTACACTGAGTTCGTGTTGCATGCACTGAGAAGTGCGGCGTGCGAGTATCAGGAAAACGAACTTTGCCGGCCACCCCGGCCTGGCGGCGGGGTCGCTAACCCCCCCCCCCTTCCTTCTCTGATACCTTCCTGCATTCCAGTGCTCCCTCCGTTTCATCCACCCTTCTCTGCTGCCCCCTCCATCCTTCTTTCTTTCATTCAAGACGATAGAATGCGATAAAAATAATGCTAATTTTGTTCTAGCCACATTTATCATTTATAAACAATGTACAATAAAAAACACGAGATGCAACAATCTAAACTAAATGGGGCCACAAAACAATCCAGTCAGGAAGCTGGGATGCTTGACGAGGGGGTTGAGCTTGTCGCTCCTGTTGGCAGTCAGGCGGGTGGACGTTGAAGGGGGCGAGGGGACATGGTAGCCACCTACATTGGTGGTGGCTGTGGAGGGACGGAGAGAAAGGGAGAGGGAAGGTGGCTGCGGGGGAGGAGTGGAGGCTTGTCGATTGTCGCAGCTGCACTTCTTGTCGAGCACGCGAAGGGCCGGCTCGATGATTCCTGAGAGCAAGATATAAAATTGATACGAAAAAAAAAACTTTGAACTCGCTGAAACACACAAGTGTATAACTCGTAAGAATAATGACTCTAAGCTAGGAAAGGCATTAGTTACTTAAGAATTCAGAAAAAAAAGATATCCTTTTGACGTTAAGAATTTCACAGCTTCATATGTCCAATTCGCATAGTTGGAGAGAGAGAGAGAAAGAGAGAGGGAGATAATACATACCAGCATTGGCGGCGGTCGTGGAGGAGGACTCGACGCCACAGCCGCAGAGGCGGAAAGATGGCGAAGGACTTCTTCGGGGAGGTACGCGGCCAGGTCACGGGCCTGCAGGAAACAGAAAGGTTAGGGTGGGTGAAAGGAAGGAGTGCAAAAGAAGCAAATCGATTACGCTTCCAGATGACATGGGCAGAAACAAAACTTCACTTACAGATAGTCATATACTTGCAAAGCGGATCTTATTTTTTTAGTGGATCTGAAAGAATCCCAGGCTATGAATCCAACAAATTCTGTCAACACAAAACTTTTTCAAACGTATGCTTGGTTTGTCGATTATAACACATACATATAGGCATAACTATAAAGAAAAAAGAAATTCCTAACCTTGTGGAAGTGAGAGACACTCGCAGCCACCGCGGCCACTTAAGAAGGAGAGGAGGGGCTGCCACTTGCATTCGATTCGCAGTCGCCGCTCGACTTCGATCACCTGAGCAATGATGTTAAAAAAAAGTTTTATATTGCACAATCTAGGAAAAAAAACTGCTTGCTTATTCAAGAAAGAATGATGTCCTTCTTCATTCGTCATATAAAAAACATGTAATATTTTAGTGCTTAAAAGAGTAGAAGGCACAAAATGACAAAACAATAAGCTGAGTGTTCAAGACAAACCAGCAAAGACGAGCAGCTACTCGTCGGTCGCGATGCCATCGCGACGACCACCGTCGAGTCCATCAAGCGCCACGGTTTTGCGCGGACTTCACGCAGATCTGCAAAAAAAAATTGCCTACTCAAAGAGATCAAGAGGAATTCTACAAAATCCAAGCGTTATTAGGTCATAAAAAGTGGAAAAGGTGCAATAATTTGAGGCATAAGAGGCATAGCCACGAAGAGTATAAATTGTATTAACAAAAAAAAAAGAATTAAAACCAAAAAAATCAATCACAAACACACCCTAGATTTTGGTCCTGGCGTCCCGTGGCGCCGGCGTTGGCGCTTTCCGACGACTTCCGCAATGTCGGCACTACAAGTAGCTTAAGACATCACATTGAACCATTAAATAAAAAAAGATTTTCATTAATTGTAAGCAAAACAACAAAATATAAAAAAGGAAAGAAAAAACGCGTTCAAACTCGTATGAAAGCCGAGCACGCTCAGACTGAGTATCGCGTAATGCATTTCAGTTGATGCGCAGTGGCGCAAGAGCGCGAATTTTGAATTGGTATTTTGACAAAATTTTCTTAGCTTGAGTTTTGCAGTGAAAATATTTCAAGTTGAAACAAAATTTTCTTAGCTTGAGTTTTGCAGTGAAAATATTTCAAGTTGAAATGCCGTTTTTCACTGTATTGTTTTAAAAACTTTGATTTCCTTTTATTTAATGTATACTACTGTCAACTTGTGATTTCCTTGGATGGAATAGCGTGGTTTCTTCAAAAAAGTTTTTTGCTAGTTGGTTGGTTTTCACCCAAGAATAATAGAAAAGAATAACAAGTGCGTAAGTTGACATTGCCTTGCAGTGGATCATGACTGAGATGGCGACGTGCGCCTACTCGAATGTCATCGTGCCCCTCTACGAGACTCTCGGCCCCGATGCATGCGCCTTCATCATCAAAGAGAGCGGCATGCGCATCATTGTCTGCGACTTCTGCCAGGCGTCGCATCTAGCGACATTCAAGCGGATAATAACAATAAGGTTTTACTTTTTTTTTAATTAGCTTTGCGATTCTTCAAAACACATAGTTTTAATGATAGGGTCCGCGTGTTTGGATGGAAGTGGATGGATTATTATAACATGTAGTCCGAGCTTTTTTCATATTAGGTTTTGCAAGCAAGCTTTACTATTTGTGCATAACCTCCTTCAATGGAAGGGTAAACTCTCGACCTCATTTCACTTGTACTCGTTGTTCAGGTTCATTTCTCAAAGACGGAGCAAACTGTTTTGCAAGTCGGGCCAACTTCACTTCTTTGCTGGCTACTCTGTCGGCATTGCAGTGTACGCCATGCAGGTTTGAAGACGTATTATTTTTTTAAAGTATTCTGCCGAATATCCTACTCAGGTAACTTTTTTAAAGTTGTATACTGAGAATGAGTTTTTTGTTTCTATTTGAGGATTTGTTTGTAATAAGTCACGAGAGTTGAATGATAGTAATTAAACTTGTTTCCAGGTCGTGCGAAGTGCGCAAGAAAGAGGCCGAGATGCTCACTCCCGCACGCAACGCGACCGCATCGCGGTGTTCGAGCGCCCTAGTCCCAGTAGCAGTTCTAGAGTTGGTTTTTTTTTACATTTTTCTTCTTGCATTTATCTTTAAAGATTAAGCATTGAGTTGTTAAAACGACAAAAACCTTCGACAGCGGTTTTTTTTAAATTGTTAATGAACTTTTATTTGCTTCAAAGGGTTACTGTAGACTTTTTACCGTATGATAATCGTGAAGCATAACCTTTTTAAAAGAATTTTGCTAGTTCGTGAAATTTTATAGTATTTTATTCAGCAAAAAAATGTTCTTCGTTTACTAGGTTCGTGCTGCGCTGTCTTGCTAGAGGCTCGGGCGGTTCAGCAAATCCCACATGGACCCGGTGCGGGAACGTCAAGGACGGCCAGCTTCTCTCGTTCCTGTTTCATGATGCCACGATAGTTTACAAGGTATAAATAACATAATGTTTAAACTTGAATTCCAGGCCTTATATTAGAGCAAGAATAATAAAAGCGTTCGGTATAGATTTCCTTGCCAATTTCTGCAACGATAAGATGTCCAATTCCACCAGTAAGGAATTGGCTTAATTGACCATAGTAATTTCTCCTTTCTCCAGGGTGTTCGCCGTGGTGCGCGTCTCTCTCGCAACGGCCCGATGATTGGCTTCCGCCACCAGAAAGCCGACGGTACCGAGCCATTGGTTTGGACCAAGTACTACGAGGTCAGCAAATGGGGCGCACTCCTAACCCAGATAAGGGGGGGGGGGGTATTTATGTCATAGGCGACAAAGCGTTTGTTTGTTATCACGGTTACATGGGTGTCTAGTAACCTATATAATAAAAAGAGTGTAGAACCACAGACAAACCCAAACATAGTAATGTGTAATGTAAGTGGTACAAAGGTTACGGTAAAAGATATCTTTCTCTCCCCATCTCTCTCCCTCTCTAGCAATGGAGCGCAAAGCTCAATTGGTGGACAAGCTTTAGCCCCTCTGGCGGGGATATATTTCCTTCCTTCTCATACTTCACTTACAATAGTAGGATGCCACATCGAGTGGGAAAAAAGAATGAAATATTTATGTTAATATTCTGCAGGGCGTGATGCTGACGCATGGAAATGTGATTGCTGACGCGACCACTCTCCTGTACTTCAAGCAGTCCCGAATTTTTGATACGGTACGTTATGATTTCTGGTGTTTCATGACCATGTCTTATCGTCTTACCCAGTGGGTCCTATTCCTAGTTTCTTTTGCTCCCATCATCGGAGTTTGAAGGAAAACCAAAAAATTTATTAGAGGGGTGGGTTTGTAATCGAATGGAATAGCAGCTATAATGTAGTTTGCCTCTTTTGCAGGAAGTGATGATCTCTTTCCTGCCGCTGGCTCACATGCTGGAGAGGCTAGTGGAGGCCGTGTGTTGCATGGTCGGCGCCCGCGCCGGCTTCTGCCGCGGAGATATTCGCGGACTAGCCAACGACATCAGGGAGTTCAGGCCTACCGTACTCCCTCGAGTCCTCAACAGGCTCTACGATAAGGTTAGAGATGATCGGGCAATTCTTAGAGGAGGGTTTGAGATTTCTTTCTCTGTCTCGCTTTCCATCTCATCTCTCTCTCTCTCTCATTTTTATGTTTTTTTTAACCATTGTGTTAGCTAATATACCGTAATCTATCTTAATTTTTCTGAATGTCAGCTCCATGGAGGCGGCGACGGCAGCCTCCATTCGTGCCCACTTCAAGAAGGCTGGTCGAGAGGAAGCAGCAGAAGAAGAGCAAGAACATCATCAAGTCCCCCAAGATTCATGGACGGCATGAACACCATCTAGTTCCTCCGGTTATTTAATCTCTTACTTAACATTATTGAAACATTTTTTTAAAGATTAATATTTAAAATAAACTAAAAATATGTTTACCTAGTTATTGAATTTTACTCCTCGTCAATTGCTCTTGCATACGTATGATATGTACGTGCACTGTAGGCCTGATTTTCGAAGTGCTTTACATTGATCTTTTAATAGACTTCTTTTCCAAAGATTCACTTATCGCTTTTTCCTTTCGTTGTTGAGTTATTCTTTTACTATTACAAGTATTATTTGCTTGTAAAATTTGACCCAATCTTATCAGTTTTTTTAACAAATAAACTCTTGTAACAGCCCGATGCTTGCATGACTCGGAACAGCAGCCAACAACTTAAGCGGAAGATGTTCATGGAAGAAAAAAGAAGATGGGGAAGTAAATTAGAGCGAGAGAGAGGGAGGCGGAAGGGGATGAGGAGGGGAGTTGTAGAGAGGGAGAAAGAGAGAGAGCGTAGAAAGAGAGGGGGAACAGGATGAGGAGGGGAGCTGTAGAGAGAGGGAGAGAGAGAGAGCGGATGGAGAAAGAAAGAGAAGAGAGAGAGACAGAGAAGAGAGAAAGAGAGAGAGAAAGAGAAGAGAGAGAGCAAGAGATATAGAAATAGAGAGGAGAGTGAACGAGATGGAGAGAGAGAGCAACACACATAAATAGAGAGAATGTTTGCGCGAGCGACACTCAGAAAGAGAGAGAGAGAGAGAGAAAGTGAGGGTGACTCTGCAAGTCACTCACACTTGACGTACATGAATTCGAATATTCGAATGTTCGAATGGTCGAATATTCGAATAATCTAAAGTGCGGATAGAACGAACTTATGTCCGCAAGTTCGCTTTCCGCCTGAAAGTTCGGTTCTGTCGTTTTTAAAGTACGTTCTCTGCGTACTTAAAAACGAACTTTCCCGCCAGCCGGGCAAAGTATTATACTTTCTGCGCTGTGTGTAAGAAAAGTTAAAGTAATCCGCAAAGAAAAACAAAAAATCCTTTTTAAGATATTTTGATCATTAAAAGATAAAAGATTTAGCTCGTCCATGTCGACTGGAACGCAACGCTGAACTTCTTCCATCGAGACCCTTTTCTCTCGGACGCTACTCTGCTTGTTGGCAATTATCGTTACCATATCAACAAGATGTACCTCGCGCAGTACTCGGGATTCTTCAAAGTTCTTTTTTTTTGCTAATTTATTTAATATACGAACAATAGCTATGCAAATTTCACAATAATGCATGGAATTCATTCACTCTTTGAATTTTTTTTAAAGAAAAATTTCTCGAAAAAAAAGGTCAATCCTTAGTCGTTGTCCTCTTTTAGAGAATGTTCTGTGGCCGGTTTGACGATGAGGTCAACGGGGAAATTCCGCTCAAAGTTGAATCGTCGGAACACTTTGAGAACTTCCTCCGCTGCCTCTATCCGGAACAAAAAAAGGTTTGTATTCTTCTTTTAAATAAATACATATTTGAATGTTTGTTACCCGTTTCATTACATACCTATTAAAAAAAAAGTATTTGTCCTTCTTTTAAATACCTATTTCTTCTACATGCAGGGATATATTGATTTTAAACGTAATATATACATATGTAATGTATGTATGACTGTGCATTTATTCAGTCAGTGCCATGTGTATTGTGTAGAGTGCTGACTTTTAAATAACAAGCACTAATTTGCCTATTTCAGGTGACCGAGAATGATCTGCGCGCCTTCATTCCGATGGCTGATTACTTTGAAGTTCCGAAGCTGATGGACGAGTGTGGCGAGCTCCTTCTTGTCAGTATTCCTGGATTAACTTTAAAACCCTCCTTATTATTGCCTGCCTAAAGACATGAGTATTTAGATCCCAAATGCTAGCATGTTATGGTAGGACTTATTTAAGAAAATACTGATTGCGAGGAAGATAGTACAACGAGAGAGAGAGAGAGACAATTGGGGCAAACAGAGTGTACAACATTACGATCCCCACTCAATGGGTATAACTTTATTCAGATAGTGTCGAAACTGTTTTAGTGACCACATAATTCCTGTGTAAGAAGCGATTTTGTCTTTCAGACTTAATCTATACATACATTAATCTCTCATTTTTAGGAAGCTCAAACGATCGCATTCTCTGAATGTCTATTCCTCGCGAATAAGTACAACCTCCATCTCGCACAGGTCATTATTTTTATGATTTTATAATAACTATTTCGATAATAAGTTATACAAATATAACAGTCCTATGTATCAGCGTGGATTAATTTGTGTGCTAGTTTGAGAACTTTCAGATTCGTCTTTGCGAGCAGCTGAATAAGCAGGACGAAATCCAGAAAGTGAAGAATTCGTCTTTCTACGAGGCGTACCCGGAGGATCTCAAGAAGTTCATCCTGAAGAAGATGGTGAAGTTAGACGAGTGATTTTTTAAGAGAAATGTCATGTCAGTCTTCTTTTTTCAACCAATTAGATTTTTTTTCCTTTTTTTACAGTTTATATATTTCCTTTTTTAAGTTCATTACATCTTCTCTAACTGTATTTAAAGATTATTTCTTAATCTGAGGCGCATATTCGTTGCTCGTTCAGCTATTTAGTACGGTTCTCAATCTCGAAGCATACTTTTTTCCCGATATTTCCTTAAACACATACTGTGGAGGAATACTAAATGAACCATCAGTTCACAATTGTCTTACTTACAATTAGCGAAACTGTACCCCAACAGAATGGTAGCTCCATTTGTTTTCGTCATAATTCCCGGCCTGTCAGTTGTTCTTTCAGTTTCCAACCAATTATAGCCTTACAGTTTGAATTAATTCTCTCCTCTATGAGAAGATTCAAAATGTTGCAAGCTATAAGGTAAACCAACTGTTACAAATACATTTATTAGAAGATTGAATAAAATTAGCATCCGCCCAAGATGTATGTACGTTGAAGATTCAATAAGTCAAATAAACATTTTTTAAACGAAGAAAAATTAATACTGGATCGAAAAAATAGCAGGTGTTATATTTCCTTTAAAATCACTCATCCAAGTACATCTTGTTCAGGATGAACGTTTTGAGATCCTGCGGGTACTCCTCGTAGAAAGACGAATTCATCAGGTTCCTAATTCGTCCCGCGTATTCAGCTGCTCGCAAATACGAGACTGAAAGTTAACGAAATAACACACGCATAACTAGCAGACACATCAGTCCACACTGATGGGACTGTTAATTTTCATCTTAAGATAAACTAAAAATTAAAAAAAAAAACTGAACGAGATAGAGGTTGTACTTATTCGCGAGGAACAGGTGTTCAGCCAATGAGATCGTCTTAGCTTCCTAAAAGTGCGAAATTGATTTATAGAGTAAGCCTGAAAGGCGAAAAGGGGTTGTAACGTAGGAATGGTATGGTCGACACTTTCTTAATGAATTTGTACCCATCGTTAACTGTACCGGGATCTCAATGCTTCACACGGTTTTCCTTCTCAACTACCCTTCTCTCCATTTCGATCTTCCTCAAAATCAGTATTTTCTAAAATAATCCTTACCGTAAGATGATAGCTCTTGAATATCAATAGACTTATAGTTAAAAGGGTAGGGGGTTTTCCAGACTTTTTCATTCTGACCAGAAGGAGCTCGCCACACTCGTCCATCAGCTTCGAAACTTCAAAGTAATCAGCCATTGGAATGAACGCGCGCAGATCATTCTCGGTCACCTGAATAAGTGCAGCGGAATTAGGAATTGTGAAGTCAGCACCCTACATTCGATGGGTTTGAAAATAACTATTACCCAATACCTTGAAATTGAGTTAGTTATACAAAAGAAGAACACCAAACCTTTCTTCGTTCCGGATAGAGGTAACGGAGAAAGTTCTCAAAGTCGTCCGGCGCGTCAACTTCGAACGGAATTTCCTCCTTGATCAAATCATCAGACTTGACAGAAAACTTCCCCTAAAAGAGGAGACGAAGATTCTAGTAAATTTTTAATTTTTTAATTAATTTTTTTTTAAATAAATTACAAAAAAAAAGACTACCTTGAAGAATCCAGAGTGCTGCGCGAGGTACATCTTGTTGTTGACGTGGTATCGCTGATTGTCAACAAGGAGAGTTGCGTCGGAGAGAAAGTCGTCTCGGTGGAAGAAGTTCATAAAGGCATTCCAGTCAAAGTGTAAGAGCTAAATCAATTTATTATCTTTTAATGATCAAATTTTTTTAAACTTTGCATATTTGTAGGCTTCGAACCTTGACGACAATCACAAGACGATGCCGTCCGTCCATTGGGTGCGTGCTATTGAAGAATGCTTTTGAGTGAGCAGAAAATAAAACCGAAAGCCCTCCAGAAATCGTCATAAGTAGGCGTCCACTCGCAAACTGCATTGGCGATGCAGTCAAATCTTCGTTGCGAGGCCAATTTCTCCTAATTGTAAGAAATAACTTGACCAAAAATTTTTTTTGTTGACCAAATTTACACAACCATTTTCTCTAAAAAGTAAAGATTATTTCAAGGGAACATAGAATCGTAAGTAATAGAAGACTTCTGCCATTTATTTTAACCTCTGCTTCAAGAGCTGCAGTTCTGTAGTGAATGATCTCCTCGTTCTTCTGCTGGATCTCGTCATCCTTCTGTGCCAGCAGGGCTTTCAAAGACGCAAGCTCCTCTTCAACGCTATAACGAGATGAATAATTGGACAAAAAAGAAAAGATAAACTTTTCTTTGATTAAAGAGAGCATTTTGATGGCTCTTTAAATGGAATGGCGAAATTTATTACTCAAATGAAATATGGAGAGGCACTGAATGTAAACGTCCCTCTCCATCTTCTCCCCTCATTTACTCTTAACTTTCCATCTTCGATCTTCTTCCCAGTATATTCTACTGGGCTTTCTCTGCTTTCTTCTGCCCGCTTTCAACTTCCAGAGAGAAGAACGCGAAAGTGCCTCGGCAATGGAAAAGAGCTCAACGACCTTTTCGGTGATGAAAAGAAGGCTCCGCGACGGCGACATTGGTACAAAAAAAATTATAGAAAATATGTAACAATTCAAGGAACCGTGGACAGACATCAAAATTCGAACTTAAATCCGCAGAAAAATAAATGCTACGGTAAAATAAATTGTAAACAAAAAAGCTAATTATGAAAGAAAAGCTAAAGTTTATTCGCTTCCGAAAATGAGGCGCACAGTTAGCGAAGCTCTACTAATTTCGTAGAGCATCACTGGCTTTTCTTAATACACAAGACAAGATGAACTTTTACAACTCTGAGATTTGTTTCTTTTTCGTTTTGTTTGTCAGGATCTCCTTCTTCATATGATGCGCACTGTCTCCCTTTTCTTTCTCTCTCCCTCATCCTTCATGTTCTAACGCCAACTACATATGTACCTTCCAGTAGTCTCGTGCCCCACTAACAATAAAGTGAATTTTGAATAATTGCTTATCTGCGGAAAGAGAGATGTGATAGGACCTTGCAATTAGTGACCAGGTTATTTAGTTGTATAGAAGAAGGAGTCGATTCCCCTGAAACCTTCCAGTCTTGTCATCAAACTTTTCCTTCTTCAAGGAATAGACGCCTTCCAGTTTATTAATTACATAGCTCTAATTTTTATTCTATGAACACAACAATTATAAATACCTAGAAAGTCGATGAGAGTGCGACGATGGATGAGATAATCATTACTTCTTAAAGCTAGAGATAACTGGAAAATTAATGTAAATGATGATTTGGGGGAGTGAAGATGTGATAAGCAAACAACAATGGAAATTGAAAATGAGGCGCGGGAATTTGCATAGAAATTGAAGCCAACGAAGGAGAGAGGAGCCTGGCTCCCCTCTCCTCACGTAGACAGTCTACTTCCTGCCGTAGCTGTAGTAGTAAGTGTAGGGATAGGAGTATCGGAAGAAGCCGCAAGTGGAGCAGCCCGAACCGTGGCTGTACGAGGAGGGGGTGTAGTAGTATCTGCTAACAATTGGAAATGAGAAAGAGTGAGAGAGAGAGAGAGAAAGAGAGATATAGAGGGAGAGAGAGACTGAGAGAAATAGACAGAGAGGGAGAGAGAGGAAGAGATAGAGAAAGAGAGGGAGAGAGACACTTGCTTATATCTGTAGTGGGAGTGAGCGCACGTGGTACACGAGTTGTAGCCACCGTAGGAAGGGTAGTAGTAAATCTAGAAAAATTCATTAATCTATACTATGCAGAAGTCATGCTCTGGAACTCTGACTTGCGCCTAATAATATCGGATTGAGACCTTATCGAGAATCATTGTTATCTTGTCAGCACTAAATATGCGCAAAATGTTTCGTCATTCTTTGATGAAACGAAAAAAGGCATACATAAGTAGAGGAGACGGCGAGAGCCGCGAGTGCGAGGAGCAGAAGAGTGCGAGCTGCCGTGGCCATCGGATATGCAGCCGATCTCCCCGCGTGCCTCCCACCCTCCCTCTTATGCAATCTCTGCCTTAGTCTCGATCTGATTTCCCCTCCTTTCTGACTCATCTTCGACTTTGTCTTTGTTTATCTTCGTACTCAGAAAGCACAACGAATTCCCTACGAGGAAGAAGTTTGCCAGGCCAAAATCTACGCGAGATCCACACTCTGTCTACAAACTTTTTTCTTCTTCTTTGCATCCTGGATGTTTGCTAACTATGCTTCTTAACTGAAAATAAAGACAACAACAAATCAAACTTACCTTCACGAATCGCTTCTGAACTCTATCAACTTTTTTATTGGTTCTACAAATAAAGAGAAAATGGGAAATACTGCGAGAAGGTGAGCGAGAGAAGGAGAGAGAGACAGAGGGAGAGAGGGAGAGAGAGAGATAGAAGATGGATAAATATGAGCCCGTGCACCGCCAAGGGAAACGCACAAACAGACCCATCGGAGAAGGAGAAGGAGGGACAGGGAGGGTCAAGCCATGGCCAATTTACTCACGGCTGCCGCGTCCTCCTCTCCAGTTCTCTCTATCAATTCATCGCCTTACTTCCGTTCCTTTTGCACTTTCGAAAAACACATCATGGTCTTAACTTATTTTTATCACTTAAGAAAATAGAAAAGAGGAAGAGGCAGCGCAATCCAACAATCATCAACAACAAGAATCTCGAAAGAAAAACAGAACGAAAATGATTCATATCTTTCTACATTACCAAGTCAAGACTGTGACACGGCGCATTTCTGCCGCAAGGCTACTTTATATCGCTGAGGTGAGATGTGTTCCCTTAACGCTGTTCTTACGCTTTTCCTTCACCACCAAACACACACATTGAAAGCATCCCCCTGGTAAGAGTCTAATTTAAAGGAGCACGAAATCTGAACTATTAGAATTTTTTAGTCGCATCTTCCTAAATCTGACATATTTTATCGCCCTTACTGTCAATTTATTTCCGTATTGCTAATTTTTTTCAAAAACACTCATCCATGGGAACGCACGGGTGTTTTATACATATGTATTTGTCCTCTAAAACATGATATCTACCTTGCACTGTCCTACATATGTATGTATCTATGTACATACATCGTTTATCACTAATTCTAGAAGGAGAAACAACGACTGATAAAGATCGACCATTTACGTAAATTTTTACCATTTTTAAAAATTCATTTAAAGGAAGTATCCGGCGAATAATTCTACAGTAGCGCTAGAGAACGCGTTTGAATGCGCGCGCTCATAAAGTTGCCTGTCGCTCTGTCGAGAGAGCATATGAAATAGGAGGGTGGCTCCGACCTATCGAAGCTAATTCTCTACCCGTCAGTTTTCACGTTACTATTTCTCAGAATATAATGGAAGAAAATCGCTCAAACTTTTTGGAGACATGTTTTACGCCAAGATGAATATGGTCATATAGAAAAAAAACTTAGGTTAATTATTCCCCGGGTATCTCCTTTAAAGTGCAACGTCCGCAGATTCCGTATAACTAACTCATATTCTAGATGGACAACATAATTAAATTACTGAGATTGCGATTGGCTGGGTTATGGAAAGAGGCTTTGCTCATCAGCACCGTTAAAGGTCAAAAGGATGTTCTTTGTTAAAAGTGTGACAAAACAAATGAAGATGCACTTTGGATGTTGAAAGGGGGGTGGGGGCAGAAAGCGGCTCGTCTCAATCATTTCTACTTCGACTCCTGCCCGAGGATGGCTGACAAGCCTCGAGTTCCGCGCGACGCGGACAATCTCCACGTCATCGCTGGTTTTTGATCACTTAATTTACTTTTATTAATCTATTTTTTTGTATTAAAAATAAATACTTCCGTTCCTCTTCAGTATCATTTTCTCCCTTCTACCTCTATTTCTGTCCATTCTCAGATATCTCCGCCTTCAGTCTCCTCACCTTTACTCTCTCCTCCCTTCTCCTTCCCCTTCCCCTCGTCTTCCAGGCCTTCTCTTCGACCCTGAGGAGTACATCCTCTTCTCGCCCGCCCCAGACGTGCAGCAGCGTCCTCTCGTCGTTCGCAACGACAGCAGGAAGCCCTTCATGTTCAAGGTTCGGACGGGTGAGCGGAGCCTATCTGGGCAGCTTGGTGGAGCCTATCAGGAGGGTGGGCGGAGCAAAAACTCTCGCTTTGCAGATGAAAACGACATCGCCCCGCACTTTCAGAATGCGTCCCACCTTCTTCTTCCTTCTCCCGGGCGAGAAGGTAGAGGATACTAATTATGCTTTACATTCTTTTTCGGTAGAGCAAGCAAAAAAAATCCTAAAAGTTGGGTGTGAAAAGGGCTTTTTTTGGCTCAGTTGCACTACTTTTAATATCCCTGAAATTTTCGAATTTTTAGTATTTTTCAAACTTTGCAGTTTCCCGCCAGTTTCCTTGATTTTTTTTCCTTTCAGAAGACCGTGAGCCTCCACTTCGCCGGCCTCCCTCCGGCCACGACGCCCAGTCTCATTGATCGCTTCACGATTGAGTGCTGCCCCGCGCCCGCGCATCTCACCACTGCACAGGTGCCAATCAGAGAAGACGAAAACCCACATTTGAATTCGCGCCTTTTTGCCTGAGATAAACGGGCATGTAATGGGATTTAGAGAGACTCTACAATTGTCCGTCTAATTCAAAAAAAATTACGGCTGACATTCGCGCCTAAAATATAAAAACAATTAAAATAAATGAATATTTTCATACACATATGTACATATATATATATATATATTTCCTATTAATTATATAGCTACAGTACATTTTTGAGGCTCCCGAATTCTGGGCGAACCATGGAAACGAACATCAGCGTGTCCACAAGAAGAAGATCAAGGTTCTTGTTTGCTTTCGTTTTCTACTGTTGCAGACTACAATCTTTGGAAGATTATATTTTTGCCATGATCACTGATGAGATATCATTTAAAAAATATAAAATCTTTAATGATAAAACAATAAAATAATTTATTTAAAAAAAAATATTTATTTATTTTCAGATCTGCTTCACGGGGATCAATGAGCCGTCTCCGAAGAAGGCGAAGCCCGCGCAATCTCCGCGGCGGCCTCCACAGCCAGAACGGCCGCCTGCTCTCGTTGTGGTGAGGATAACTGGTGGAGCCAGACTGGGCATTGCGTGGATAGAAGGGACAAGGATATTTCCACTCTAAATTAGCTAAAATAAAACATTTAAAATATTCCTAAAATACAATGCAAAGAAAGAGCAAAACTTTTTAAAAAATGACGGAGAGACAATTTTAATTCTATGCTAATACTTTACCCAATTTAGACGCTAAATGTCAAATTTTTAAATTTCCCGAATTTTCAGGCGCCAGTTTTGGCTCCGCCTGTGGCCGTTCCGGGGCGTCCTCGGATTTACGTGGTGCAGTATGAGACGGAGGAGGAGGAGACGGAAGCTGGTGAGGAGACAACGAAGAACGAGGACGAGGAGGGGCAGAGCCAGAGCGGAGAAAGCATCAGCCAGGATAGGAAGGAAAGCAAGGGAAAGGACAAGAAGGAGAGCAAGGGACAAGACAAGAAGGAGAACAAGGGACAGGACAAGAAGGGGAACAAGGGACAGGAGAAGAAGGAGCTGTTTAGCAGCAGTCAGCTGCAGAGTCAGAGCAAGATGGGATGAGAGGGAGGAAACTCGGATAGAGAGAGGAGACGAGAGGAGGAAAGGAGAGAATAGGAGAGACAAGGCAACGCTTCTCTCCCGGCAAGAAAGAATTTACTAGATAAACAGGATTCTTGCCAATTCCACTTTCGATATATCACACATTTTTATCAAGAAACAGCGATAAATGTGGAAAATAATTTGAAAATGTAACTGTAACTTCATCACTTATAAATATCACAAACACTGACAGAGGTCAGCTTTATTAGCTTAAACATCACCTTATCTCTTCCGTGCGGTTTCTCATGTTTTATTGTAAAAAAATAAAACAAAAAGAAGTGAAAGACATGGCGATTAAGATTTGACAGTTTAATTGTAAGATTGAAGGCAAGACGGTGACTCGGTCCTTTTTTGCCGCGATGCACCTTCATATCGGTCACATTTGGCGTTTTTGTGATTTTGACACGGCATAAACAATGATGTATGCTCATTTTGAATCCATTAACAGACTCATTTTGTGATATGACGACACAAAAAATACATTGATGTTCTTGATATTGTCAAAAGAAAATGTTTCAATAAAGTAAAATGAAACTCATTTTTGAAAAAGTCTTCTAATTTTGAGATCCACTCTGAAATAATTCATACGCTTACAATTTGCTGCTTCATAGGCCACCATGGATGTACAGACGTTTTGTTCACGGAATTAATTCGGAATATGTAATTCAGACACATTTTTAATAAACACTGATGTTGCTGATTGTGAGGCTACTTTCGTGCAAAGGACACTGTTTTAAGAGTAGACAGCAGACATCGATATCTATAAAAAAAGAAAAAAATTAATTTGAAAGTTAAATAACACAAAAATAAATGTAAACATGCTTCCATTAATTTTTTTCTGTTTCTGAAAAATCGCTTTAATACATGCTTTCGTAACTACTTTCTGTTCTCTATTTTCTTAATTATTTACATTAGGTCTCTATTGGCGTTCGCTGACTCCTGGGGCCTTCGCATCTCTGTCCTTTCTCTCTTTTTTCTTTCATCTCACTTCTCTCGACCGCGTAGAGATGACAACGAATTGCCGGATGTCCTCCAAGAAGCCCCCAATCCGGGGCTCGGCCTCGGCCTAATACAAATTGTCCTCTCGTGGAATAGTTGCATATGTACAGTGGCCCAAATCATTGGCAAGCTACGCATGGAAACAGAGAAAAACAGAATAATTCCCTAAAATATTCATTCGATTGTTCTTACAATTAAATAAAACATTCAAGCTGCTTGAAGGTCTAGCTGATTGTGAGGGCGAGTTGTCTCTTTCTTTTGACGCTTTTACATGTTATAATAATATTGAGCGTAACTCATACAGGAATGATCGAACATTTTATTCGATTTTTTTAGCACATACATATCTGCATTTTAATTTATTATTTATTTATTTATCTTAATTTTTCTCTCCGACAAACGATTACGTCGGCAATGAACGCATTCCAACTCTTGCCTTATTTTGAGTGCGATTGTCAGTGTATTTTCGTGTCGTCCCTGCCTCTGGCATAAGAGAGAGGAGGACGTTGCTGACTCACACTCGCATCAGTCAATGCGCCCCTTTCTGCTCTCTTCGAGAAAGAGATCTTGCTGACGCATGTCCTTCAAGAAAGATAGAGGAAACATAGAGAAAGAGGTGTGCGAGGATCACCGTCAAAAAGTCGGAGGAGATGTAGAGAGTATGTAGTTGAGAGGAGTAGAAAGAGAATCGCCAAACCAGGAGAGAGGGCGAGAGAGAAAGACAGTGATAGCGAGGAAAAAGGAGGAGAGAAAGAGGGACGGAACAAGAGAGAGGGTGAGGGAGGTAGCAAGAAAGAGGGGGAAAGAGAGAGAGAGAGATGAACTAAGGAAATTGAGACGGGGAATAGAAGGAGATAAAATGCGATGTCGGAAGGTTCATGGGGAAACAATGCAATTCATTCTGAAAGAGCAGCTGTCGCCCAATGCCATGTTGCCAGTGGCATTCGAGAAAAATCTGTGCAGAACTTGTGCTGTTCTCTTCTTTTCTCTTCTTCTCAGACTCTCTCTCTCTCTCTCTGTCTCTCTCGGTTTCTCTCTCTCTACCTCTCCATCTCTCTCTGCTACCCCCTTTCTATCTGTTTCTCTGACCCTCTTACGGGTCGCTCTAAACAAAACTTTCGCTTCCTCCTTCTAATGTCCCTGGAGTCGCTGGATAAGCTCCTCTTTATTTCTTCTGCATGTTATGCCGAGTTTTCTGAAAAAATTTCTTCATTACACGTACTTATAATTAATTTTAAAATCCGTATTCTCAAAGCGCATGGCATTTTAAACATTTTATTGGAAAAAGAGTTGCTTAATCAGTTATAGAGAAAACAATGGGTTCGCACTCGCCCTCTCTCTCTTTCTTTCTCTCTCTGTCTGTCTTCGCTCTCTATTCTTGATCACTCATCTACTATTGCAAGACACTTCTGTAAAGCACTCTTTTACTCCCTTTGAGATGTATCGTTCGTGATTGGTTGTAGAGAAATGTCCTCGTTTACTTAGAAGTAGGCAATTACTTTTAACTTTCGATTTCTCTTAGGCAAACATAAAGGATTCTGCTTAAGTCTGATAGTTCTAGAACTTTTCACCGACCGACTCCTACTAGCTAACAACCTAATAAGGCTACTATCAGGAAAGAGCGATTATCTACAACCTGGTTAAGAGGACAAGGTCATCTCCACCACTCTATGATAAAGCATGATAAAAGGTGGATGAAGGCGTTTCTCTTTCCAGAAAGTCGGATTGACAACTCTTAAAAGGTAGCTAACCGTTGAAGAGGATATCGCTAATTTAAGAGAGCCTCTCTGTATGACTCAAGGAGAGGTCCATACAGGCCTGCCCTAGATGCAAGATGACGGATCCATACATTGAGAATGTGGTCAAGCATGACCAAGGACCTCTCTATTAACTTTTTGGGAAAATTTTATTTTAATAAAAATTTTCTTTCCAGGAATACCATAAAGTGTGCTCAAATTTTGAAAATTCATATCTTGCTTTAAAGTCAACATTTTTCACTATTCTTTTTTTTTATTCGCTTTCTAGTCGAATATTTAATAAAAATTATCAGGAGTTTCTTTCGAAAAGTTTAATTTTTGATGTTAAATTTTGTCATGAATTTTTTTTGCAATGAATTTTCGATCGTTGAGTACCTAAACCTCATTTCCTCGTGGGATTTTAATCTCAGATTAAAGAGCATGAAAAACTGTACAATATACGGTCCAAGTTTTGTTCAATATCTTTCCCACCAGCATCGAAAAAGTGACGCGAATACGAGCAACTCTCACCAGAGCGAATATGGTAATATGGATACAACGTGCCAAATTTGAAAAGCTCACAGAAGCTAAACAGACAGTTTTATTCAGCATCTTATTCTCTACAAAATGGTGTCTATGACCTTTACATAAATCACGCGTTTTATTGATAAAACCTTAAAAATTCGGTTCTCACACACATTTTGGAAAATGGCTGAAAACCTATTTCATGAAGTATAGTGCGTACGAGCTAGCTGAAAACAATATCTCCGTAGATGCATCTTGTAGAGCAGGATATTCTACACAACATATATGTTCATCGCATTATCTTGATTTCCCACTTGATCCAAAAAAGTTGATTTCAAATTCGCTGTCCGAGCTAAAATTAGCTTCGGGTATCGTTTATAAATGAGTTAACTTTAGAAATCGATGTTTTCATACAAAATAGCAATCTTTCCCGTGTTCCTGGCATAGAAAAAAAAATTCTAGGGCAAATTTTAGGAAATTTTTTTTTCGATTTTTGACTTCCTATTTCGCCATGGGCGGTCAAAAGTCGAAAAAAAACTGCGAAATGGGCAGAGAAAGGTCGAAAAAAATTTTCCCCCCAAATTTATCCTAGAGGTGTTGTTCGATACCAGGAACACGGGAAAGATTGTTATTTTGTACGAAGACATCGATTTCTAGAGTTGGCTCATTTATAAACGACACCCGAAGCTAATTTTAGCTCGGACAGCGAATTTGAAATCAACTTTTTGGATCAATTGGGAAATCAAGATAATGCGATGAACATATATGTTGTGTAGAATTTCCTGCTCTACAAGAGGCATCTACGGAGATATTGTTTTCAGCTAGCTCGTACGCACTATACTTCATGAAATAGGTTTTCAGCCATTTTCCAAAACGTGTGAGAACTGACTTTTCAAGTTTTTATCAATAAAACGCGTGATTTGTGAAAAGGTCATAGACACCATTTTGTAGAGAATAAGATGCTGAATAAAACTGTCTGTTTAGCTTCTGTGAGCTTTTCAAATTTGGCACGTTGTATCCATATTACCATATTCGCTCTGGTGAGAGTTGCTCCTATTCGCGTCACTTTTTCGTTGCTGGTGGGAAAGATATTGAACTAAACTTTTACCATATATTGTACAGTTTTTCATGCTCTTTAATCTGAGATTAAAATTACACGAGGAAATAAGGTTTAGGTACTCAACGATCGAAAATTCATTGCAAAAAAATTTCATGACAAAATTTAACATCAAAAATTAAAATTTTCGAAAGAAACTCCTGATCATTTTTATTAAATATTCGACTAGAAATCGAATTTAAGATAGAATAGTGAAAAATGTTGACTTTAAAGCAAGATATGAATTTTCAAAATTTGAGCACACTTTATGGTATTCCTGGAAAGAAAATTTTTATAAAAATAAAATTTTCCCAAAAAGTTAATAGAGAGGTCCTTGGTCATGCCTGACCACATTCTCAATGTATGGATCCGTCATCTTGCATCTAGGGCAGGGCCTACTGGAGCCTTACTGAGAGGCTCTCTTAATTATGCTTATAGATATTTAGATTGCAATATGTACAGGATTAGTGTTTTCTATTCGTTTTCGCTCTATGCATCGGTGTTCCACTTTCTTTCCTCCGAAATGTTTTTATTTATTTATAAATTAAGCATAAAATAATTGAAACAGTTTAATATCAGATTGATTGAAAAATTGTATAGAAATGCATCATTTGCTACTCGCTGTTACTGCATCCCTCTGCGTCATCTCGCTCACCTCTACCGCAGACCTTGAGCCGACCTGCAAGTACAAGGAGAGGAACTACAGGAACGGCGAGACATGGGTACGCATTCGATACTTTCATAGACAAGTTGCATTTTTATAATGCAAATAATATAATATATATATATATTATATATATATATGTATAATAAATACAAATACAAAATAAAATTATAAAGATAATGAAATATTTTTGACAGGCCGAAAAGGGCGCCTTCAAGATGCGCTGCGTCATAGAGCCGAACGGCTCGTGGCGCACCGAAGTCGCCGGCTGCACAACGCCTGAGGGGATTGAGGTCAGTTTTTGTGGAGGGGGAATACGTGGACCCACAGTTATTGTGTAGGGGACATGCAGGGAACAAGTTGTTGGGGAGCATTCAGGAACCCAGTTGTTGGTGACATAATTTTTTTGATGGGGACATAAAAATTCAACAAGGCATGAACATATGTATGTATATATGTACATATGTACATAAACACATACCCGGGTAGATAACATAAAATAATTCCCTTTTTTCCAAACTCTCGATCAAAATAGATGAAGTTCCAGGCAGACGAGACTAGGGCCCTGAAAAGACATAATAGCCTCCCCCCGCGTTGTGGTGGCTCTATTAATCGGAAGAGTACGGCAAGTCTCCTAATCGCGCGCAGGTGCCCGTGAACGGAACGAGGGCGGACGGGCAGAACGAGTGGATCTGCGACGCGGGCGCCGACGGTTCGATCTCGCTCAAGCACAAGCGCGGCAAGAGAGCCGACTGCGACGACGGAAGGAAGCATGGCGAGTGGAGAAGGGAATGATAGGGACAGAGTTCTTTTGAGAGGGCATGCAGGGACCCAATTTTTTGCGAACATTCAGGGAAGCCGTTGTGGATGAATGTTGTACAAGGAAGGAGAAGGCAAATAAGTACTCGCTAATTGTCAGAAGATATTATATAGAGATGGCCTCACAAATCGTTCTTTTTTCTTTCTTCTGAAGATTAAAGAAAACCTGTAAGCTCTTAGGCGAACGCTGGGTCGAGAAGTCGTTCGAGTTCGAGTGCGCCGAGGGCGGCATTCCGCGGTTTGTTGGGTGCGTCGTGCCGAACGGCGAGAAGATAGCGGACGGCCAAGTCAAGGAGGTCAGCGAGGCGTGCTCTTTGACCCAAAAGCAACTCCGAGTTTTTAGCAACTTCAATATTTCTTTCAGCTTTCCCTTCAGCTTTCCCTTCAGCTTTCCGCTTTGGCTTAATTAATACTAGGATTAACCTATTATTCTAACTATAATCAAAAATCAATCGATGATTTCGAATCCAATTAATTGATGAGATCAACCGACATACATAGTATCAGGATTTATATTGAACGTTTTAAATATTTGTCACAGAATGTATATGTAATCAATCAATAGTCGACCGATAATCACCGTCTAATGGATCGCTAATTTCTGTACTTAATTGGCGATATATTATTGGTTCATTATCATTAAATTAATCAATTAATCAACATATCGATCGATAAGGTGAACGGCATCAAGATGCAATGCAAGCAGCACACGAACGGAACGGTCGCCCTCGTTGGCCTGCCCAAGGAGCAGAAGGCCGACTGCGTCACTACCGACGGCACCAGACACCCCAACGGTAGGGAACACACTAAAAATATGGGGGCACACTAAAACTTGGGCAGATGCAAAAATTATATGAAAAGATCAGTTCCATTAGGCTCTAAAGAGAATTAAGCTCTAGAATTCTATCCCGTAATCCTTACAATAGTGAACTATATAAAGTTTACCTTATCAATTTAATTTTGTTTACCTTATTATAAAGGCTAGAAAAAATATGATGAAAATATTCAAGGAAAATAGAAATGCTCGTTTGTAGGCGCGACCTGGCTCGAGAACGTTCTCTTCGAGTACAAGTGCGCGGACTACGGCATCAAGAAGATCAAGGTTGGTTGGCAAAGTTTAAAAATGTAATTTTAAAAAAAATCGTTATATCATCATTAAATGTGATCGAAGCTCAATCGTAATCTACTTTTTATTCCGTTTTCTATTCCATTGTAGCCAGGCGCGAATTCAAACGTTAGTTTTTGGCTTCTTTAAGGGCTGCGTCGTGAAGGAGGTCAACCTCAGCATTCCGATCAATCAGTCTCGTTCAGCTGAGCGAACCGTCTACCAGTAAGTTAACGTAATAAAAAAAAATCGTCTTGCAAAAAAGCAAACAATTGTGGTAACTTCAAAGAGCGATTTACTGACAATGAGAAACAATTAATGACTACTTTTCTAGCTGCGAAGAGAGGGACGGCTCCTACCGCTTCTACACTTCGCAAACGGCGTAAAAAGGATAACTTAATTAATCTCGAAATGACCCTCTGGCTCCATCTGCATTCATAAAAAAAAGTAGACCACCCTACGCTAGATCTTTTTTTCATATCCATCTCACTCTTATTATAATACAGTCAATATCCAGTATACCTTATCAGTGACTGCGTACAAGTACATAAAATGTTTAACAAATACGAAAATTCTTCAGTCCTCGTTCCATCAATTAGATCAGAACAGAGAATTTTTTTTAAATAATTTCACCCAAAACAACCTTCTGAGTGAATAGAAATGTTTATCGGTGCTACAAAACAATTCATTTGCCATACTACAACACACGCTTTGACAAAAAAAATTCTATAGACAAGAACGATGATACGCTATACAAATTATAAAGAAATCGATACGATTCGCATATTGAGAGCTGAAAAATAGAATCACAAGAAAATGACGCTTTTCGATCAAAGGATGAGCATTTGGACGTGCATTAAAGGAGCATGACACTCAATTTTTCTGACCATTTTAGTCAGAAAAATCTAACACGATGCTCTCTCGCCCTCGTATCAGGTAAAAAAAAAGCATATGTAGGATTTCCAGATGGCGAGTTTCGTGCTCCGTTGGCTACATAAGAAGGCATCCAGCTAGATTTCGTCGATTCTGTAGACTGCTGAAGCGGGCGCGAACCACGCTTCGTAGTCGACCTGAGCGCATCAATTTGTTTTTTTTTATCATCTTTTTTGGCACAAAACAATGATAGTTAAGAATCTCTTTTTGAAAAAAAGAAATATATATATATATATATATATATATATATATCTTTTTATATATTTCGATTAAATCCTAAAAGAAGCCGGCAAAAGAAGGAAAGGTTAGGAGAGACGAAAAGTCCCCGCATCCTAGCCTCGTCGGGTGTCGTGTCGTAGTGGTAGTGGCCGCCGTCGCCGTGCGCCGAGAAGCAATGCGTGTGCTCGAGGCGCAGCTTCTTCTGCCTTCATTAAAAAAATATTTAAATGAGCAAAAATAATGTTTTTCTTTTTCTCTTAATTATCTCAATAATCAACAACTCTAGTTGTTAGTAATTATACTGGTTGATTTCCGTAAAAAAATTAACTAAAAGTAAGCATAAATGTGAAATCTCTCCATTTCGTATTTTTTTCATATTTTTATTCTCCGAGAAGATGTGCCCAATGTTTTTAAGCAATTTTCAAATGTATAAGTTAACGGGAAAATGAATAAGTACGTACATCGGATCGCCCGAATGCATGACCGTGCAACAGACGAGCGGTGCGCGCATCTCAAAGTAGCGTAGCCAGGCGCCGATCTGGCAAACATGCCAAGATTTTCATCTTTTTTTCAAATTGTTCTTTCGTAAATTTTTTAAATATTATGAGACATCTGTAATCATTAGCTCTTTTCGTATTTTCGGTCTACAAGGGCAACTCTAAAAATAACTACTAATATGTAGGTCAACATAAACACTTCGTCCTAAGATTCTTTTATTTGGTCTAGTCAACGGTATAAGCTGTTCGAAAAAGAGAGATTTAAAGGAGGACGTTAACAGGAAATAATTAATGTTGCCGCGTTCGTCATGCGCCTATGCATCTCCCTTTTTAAAAACTGGCACTTTTCTGTGGCTGATAAGCGGTAAAAGAAGGTACATAAAGTTCACCGATACCTTCCTCAGTTCCCTCTTTGCTTTGAGCAGTTTCATAACGACAATTTCTTTCACTCTTTTCTGATTAAGTCTTCGCCACGGCGTCATCAATTAATAGGTGGCCAAATATCCGAAGAATTGCGTACTTCTTTGGAGACTGACCATCAGGCGAAAAAAGGCGTAATAAAAATTTCAAAAAATAAAATTAAATTAAGCGATAAATAAAAATCAATTTGAAATGTCGCATATGTAATTTGTTAGTAAAAAGACAGCTGCTTTAAAGAAAGAAGCTAAAAAGAAACACACGCCACTTGCCTCCTCTTCATCGTGAAAGCAGCCGGAAGCAGGGAAGTCGGGCATGACGTGCAGCTTCGCTTTGCCCGAGTGCATGATAAAGATGCCTCGAGGAAATGGGTTTCTCTCTCTCTCTCTTTCTCTAGCTCTCTTCTTTCTTTCTCTCTCCCTCTCTTTCTCTAGCTCGATCACTCCCATTCTCTCTCTCTCTCTCGGTCCCTTCTGACATCACTCTCCTTTTATACAAGAATAAATCCAATAAAAAAAAAGCAAAATTTTCACCTGGAATGTTAAGAAATTCGAAAGAAAACAATTAGTTTAGATTTTAAATAAATAGAAATAGAAATAATACCTCCGAGCGAGACGAGCCGACCCGGGAAGGCGGCGGCGACCGCGCGGCGAAGTGCCTCGGGGAAGTTGACGTCGCCGATTCGGCGAGTGGCGCGAACGTGCACTGGAGATCGAGGAGAACTCTTTTTATTTTTTATTTTAAATATTTTACTTATTATTAATTGTAAGGTAGTTTAATTTTCCGATTTTTCTGTATGTAAAACAAGCTTTATTATCGGTTTGTTTTAAAGAGAAAAAACGTGCATTAGATGCTGAGTTAAGCTCGGTTAATGCATATTTTCTTGCAATTAGAAAAACTATGTCAAGTTAATATATTTTTAGAAGAAAAAAAACTTAAATTACATACATATTTTTAAAAGAATGTTTATGTTTATTACAAACAGTAAAATGTGCAACGATAATTAAACAGCCTCACCAACTGGCTGACCACTCCGGCCGTCGCTCACCGCCAGATTGGCCATGAGCGAGAACGCGGGCGAGTCGAGTGTATAGACGCGGTAGCCGGACGGGCTGCCACTATCGAGGCGAGCGATCCGCGTACGGGCCTGGTCTCGCACTCTTCAGTCATATCTTTTCCTCTCTCTCTCTCTGTCTATTCTCTCTCTCTCTCTCTCTCTCTGTCTAGTCTCTCTCTCTCTCTCTCTCTCTCTCTCTGTCTAGTCTCTCTCTCTCTATTCTTTCTCTCTCTATTTTTTCTTTCTATTCTTTCTCTCTCTCTTCTCTCTTTCTCTCTTCTATCTTTCTCTCTTCTATCATTCTCCCTATCTCTCTATTCTCTCTCTCTCTCTCTCAATCTCTCTCTCTTCTATCTTTCTCTCTTTTATCATTCTCCCTATCTCTCTATTCTCTTCTCGGTTTCTCCCTCTCTCTACTTCTCTCACTCTCCCGTCTAACAATTATGTATCTGATACCTTCTCCTCGCCGGCGTTGACATCGGCGATCATCTCTGAGTTGACGCCGACGATCGGCCACGGGCCGGCGCCAGGGCCGAAGGCGTGGCCGGCTGGCAGATCGCAGGTCGCACAGACTTTCTGGAGAGAGAGAAGGGGAGAGAGAGAGAGAGAGAGAAAGAGAGAGAAAGAAAAAAAGGGAGATAAGAGAGAAAGAAAAGGAGATGAAAGAGACAAAGAGAGAGAGCGAGAGAGAGAGAGAGAGAGAGAGAGAGAGAGAGAGAGAGAAAGAGACGGGGAGAGACATAGAGGGGGAGAGAAAGGGAGATGAAAGAGAGAGGAGAGAAAGAGAGAGAGGAGAGAAAGAGAGAGGGAGAGAGGGAGAGAGAGGATAGAGGAGAGAGGGAGAGAGGAGAGAAAGAGAGTGGGAGAGGGAGAAGGAGTGCGAGAACGATGGTATATACTACCAGAAATAATTAAGAGGTTTTTTTTGTATTTAATGCTTACTTCCAAGGCCATTGAGTATTGCCAATCACTAGTGCTGCTTTTTATTATTATAAATGATGATTGAAGGAAATGAAAACCACCGGCATCGCGCGCTCGAATTAGAAAACGAGAGCGAAATGGAGAAGAGAATATAATGGTAAACAAAGTTAATTTGAGATAGAGAAATAAATAAAAGCGATATTGAGACAATAAGATGGGAGAAAGGGATGGTCTTCACTCTCTTACTCTCATTCTTCTCTCTCTTTCACCCTCTCTTTCTTCTCTCTCTCTTTTCTCTCACTCTCTCTTCGTTCCTTCGCTCTCCCCTTTCTTTCACTCCCTCTATTCTCCCTCTCTCCTTTATTTCTTCTCTCTATCTCTCTCTCTTCTCTCTCACTCATTTTCTTCTATCTCTTCTCAATTTCTTCTCTCTCTATCTCTCTCTTCGTTCACTCACTCTCTCTTTCTCTCTCTCTTTCTCTCTCTTTCTCTCTCTCTTTCTCTCTTCTTTCTCTTATCTCTCTCTCTCCTCTCTCTCTCTCTCTCTCTCTCTCTCTCTCTTCTCACCGTAATGTCGAATGCCTTCTCTCGATGCAGCACCGGAAAGAGATTCCCCGGCCCGCCGACCTCAGCGATTCGCATGTCCCCTCCGAAGCCGCCGGCCGTCAAGTTGAACGGTGGCGAGAGGAGGTCTTATTTAGTTTCTTTCATTTTTTTATCCATCTTATTTTGTGTCCATAAAAGAAAATCCATTTTAAACGTTTTTTTTTAAATAAATACATATAAAGAGATGTTTTCGAAGCGAAACATTTATTAGAAAAAAATTTTCGTTTGGAAATGTTTTTTTAATTAGGCAAAATTTTCATTAGGCTAAAATTTTTGTTAGGTAAAAGAATTAATTAGGCAAGACTTTTAATGAGGGCAAACATTTCAGCTAGCCAAAACAATTCTACACTACCGGGACACGGGACGACATCGACGGTGACGGAGGCAAAGTTGGACGGGAGCGCGTGGCGGAAGATGTCGGCGAGCTCGCCGAACGTCGGCACGTGAGTCTCGAGACGGGCAGAGAGCGCCGATGAGCAGTCCGTCATCCCGAGCCGAAAAAAATAGATTAATTAAGACCAAAACTCACGTTTGAATTCGCGCCTTTTTGCCTGAGATAGAGGCGTAAAATAATGACTGTGATTGAGAAGAGACGCAGACTGTAAGGGTCACGAAAATTCTAAATAGTTTAGAAGTGGCAATAGGCGGCCAAAAGTTAGAGAGAAACGTCGTAATCATTATAAATTCGTTGCCATCAATTGTTGAGGCTACAATTGGCTACATAGAACAGGCCATTTCGTCTGTGTCTGCTTGTTTTTCTTTCACTCTCTCTTTCTCTTTCGCTCTCTCGCTATATCTCTCTATCTTTCCTCTCTCTCTCTCTCTCTCTCTCTCGCTTTTTTTCCTCTCTCTCTCTCACTCTCTCGCTTTCCCCAACACACTTTCTTTCTTTCTTGCACGCTCAGCCTCTTCTGACATCCCATTCGTGTTGTCTCAATGTATTATTTCGCTCTTGCTCCGTATCATTTGCTGCTCTGATTGGTGGTGATAGTGCCAAGGTCAGTGATGATCGATTTGCTGCTGAGAAGAAACTGGGAAAGGGAGAGAGAGAGAGGGAGAGAGAGGGAGATAGAGAGAGAGAGAGAGGGAGAGAGAGGGAGATAGAGAGAGAGAGAGGGAGAGAGAGAGAGAGTAACAGAAATAGACTAGGAGAGCTTTTGTTTTTAGAGAAAGAGAGACATCGACAGAACTCAAAGAACGTTCTGGACTGGTATGGACTCTTCAAAATTAGCGAAAGCTATAAATAGCTGAATTTTAGAGAGCGAAGATACTCTTTCTCATACTTCTTACTATTCTTTTCTCAAACTATGTATATACATATATTTCTCAGTTTTATTCAATGAGCATTCCATTTCTCTTTCTAGATAGGAATCTTCACGAAATCCGTGAAATTCGTCCAGTAATAAAAAAAAAAGACAAAAAGCTCCCTTCAATTTCTTCCAACAAATTTATTCGTTCTTCCCTGTCTACGGCAAGGCGAAGAACCTGATTGTTACTCATCGTTATGGTCGTCTCACAAAACTTTACGGCTCTCTCTCTCTCTCTCATACAGTTTCTCTCTCTCATACAGTTTCTCTCTCTATCACATTTGTACAGTTTCTCCTTCTCTCTCTCTCTCTATCTCTCTCTCTCTCTCCATCTCTTCATTCTCATACAGTCTCTCTCCCCTATGTATACTCTATCTCTCTATTTCTCTGTCTCATTCTCTCTCTATCCTACCTCTCCCTCTCCCTTTCTATTTCTTTCCTCATTCTCTCGCGCTGCTTCAACTTGGTTCCGGAGTGACATCATGCAGACTCCAATTCATTCGTTCTGAAGTCGTCACAAGCATAGAAAGATCTTGCAAGGTTGTCTTCTTCGAGATGGATGAAA